>RDPX01000122.1:1202720-1295764 GCA_003991215.1 Morbakka virulenta
GGGGGTGGGAAGGGAGCATGTATTCTAATGTTCGTTGTATTACTGTATGATTTCAACTGTACAGTATTTAATCTGTTTGGTTTACTTTGGATTCATTTTGGTTATTGATTAATTACTGTTATTCCGTCGAGTACACGTTTATACCCTAATTGATTGTGTCAGACTTTGAGAAGAAAATTAAAGGTCCTGCAGAGGCAGGCAGGAATCCCCACTCAGTAAGAAGGCAGATAGCATGCAACTTTACAAGTTTAGTTAGGATATTTTCCAATCTGTGATTTAACTTACTTGTGAATATTTGATTTTTCCCTTTCATTATGGGTTTTTTGCTTTTCTTTAACGGTGAGTAAATACTGTTAACTTTTGTTTGTCTGTTTGTTTGAAGCACACCGCACCAATCCCACAGGGTGGCAGGGGATGTGTACAATTCATTACCCAATACCAGCACTCTAGTGGCCAGAGAAGAGTCCGCGTCACAACATGTGCTAGAAATTGGGTAGATGCTGCGAATACCCATCACATTGCAATGGGTTTTGACCAAGAAGCCTCAGCTGTTTTAATGAGCAGAGTTGCGGTTTATCGATGTGACACTGATGATAATGCGCGAGATGTCCTCCGGTGGTTGGATAGAATGTTAATCAGACTGGTACAAAAGTATGGAGAATATACCAAAGATGCACCAGAAACATTTAGATTAAATGAAAATTTCACGCTGTATCCACAGGTAAGATTATTTTTATGGCTTATTGTATGTAGAGTTGCTTTCCATTTTTAGTAGTTGCTTGTACTTTAAAAAGACCTGCATTTACTTAGTCAGTATAGTCATTGCCCGATACCAGTGGCCAGTAGCATTTCTATATACTTACGGAGTGGTATGGTTCATGTACACTCTTTTGCATTCTTATGTGTTAATTTCAGATGTGTGCTTTCTTGGTTCACATGAATTATACTTAAACTGATTTTCTTGGCAGTCGGCACTTGAAATACTGATGCGTTTTCCATTAGGGAAACAATGACAACATGAAAATTCAATTAATGCGACGTAATATCTGCCTTGCATTAGTAGTGAGCATTATTGGAGAAAGTCCTCACACTCACCTAGTACGAAAAGATAAAGTAAAACTGCCGAATCAGTCCAATAAGTCACTNCCGATACCAGTGGCCAGTAGCATTTCTATATACTTACGGAGTGGTATGGTTCATGTACACTCTTTTGCATTCTTATGTGTTAATTTCAGATGTGTGCTTTCTTGGTTCACATGAATTATACTTAAACTGATTTTCTTGGCAGTCGGCACTTGAAATACTGATGCGTTTTCCATTAGGGAAACAATGACAACATGAAAATTCAATTAATGCGACGTAATATCTGCCTTGCATTAGTAGTGAGCATTATTGGAGAAAATCCTCACACTCACCTAGTACGAAAAGATAAAGTAAAACTGCCGAATCAGTCCAATAAGTCACTACTTCAATTTTGTATATTTTTTGCCATTTAATCAATCTGACCTTTGTAATTCAACTTGAACACGCAATCTTATTCTATTTCCATTCTATTTCAGTTCAACCACTCTGCGACTAAACAATTGATAATTGAACTCATGTACAGAATATTTGATCATACCATTCAAACTTACAAGACTAAATCACTTAAAACATAAACAACAGGGTATTAGTAGATGCTTTTTAAAATCTATACAATGATATTTGAGCGTTCTTGATTCTGTAACGAACCGCAGAACTTGCCAGATCTACGTACATAAATTCAACAAAGTGCGAATAACGGGTAAGACAATACATTTAATGAAAAAGAAAATGCCACAGCCACTAAATATACTAATAAATGAACCAGAATAAACACTTATACTTCGCTACGCGCGAATAAGAATTACTCACAAGCATGTCTTTAAGTTTGGAACGAACACTGCACTATGTTACTTTGCCGACAATTAAAGTTGCTTGCAGGTATTGCAACTAAGGTTTATGTCATATGCTACACTTCTTTGTGTATTTATGAGTAACTTTACCTTATTTCGTCTCAGTTTTCCCAACTGTTGTAGGTTTTATTTCGGTCTCTGTTCGTTTAAGGTCTGGTGTATATTCTATGTGCTGCTCACATCAGTTATTTGGCTTTAAGTACTGTATAATCAGTCGCCGCGTGTTAGCAATTTAACAAATTGCAGCAGATAACACACAAAAAGCTGCCCCCTTGTAAAATAACTCAATATTTTAAACATTTTAGTGATTTATAACTAAAGCCCGGACAATTATGCATTTGCATAAATGCATATTTTATTTATTTTTTTTTGGAAATATTTTCGTACAAGCTCGGATTTTCATCTTTCTTGTTAGAAGAACGCAAAAGGAGGTTTTTTTTAAATGCATAAAATGCATATATACCCTTACGATTATGGAATGTGCATATTTTGCATAATTTGGTGTTTTAGTGTATATCTCTGCAAAATTTGGCCTTTTTAGTGCATATTTTTTAAAACATAGAGCTTTTAATACACATTTTGACAATAAAATCCGAAAACATACGGAATAATTCAAATCTCCAGACAAGCGACGCTCATTGACTATGGAACATCTTGCCTGGATACTGGTTTCCCCCTGCAATGCATAAGAGGTTGGTTATATTTAGCTATTCCCTGTGATCTAATAGAGCTGTTAGTACGTATTTCTAGGGTTTTGTCGCATATTTTGAAGTTTTTTAGAGCATTTTTATGTGCATATTTTGGATTTTTAGTGCATAAATATCCGGGCGTTATTTGGTTGGGTCACCGCCTGTTGTCGTTTATCATAATAATACATCAGTTGTAGTACAGAAGTAAAAGAGTGGTCGGTATAGTTACAGATAAAGATAAATTCCTTTGCCATACTTTGCCATTGATAGTTTGATAGTAATTAGCTAAAATAAAGTGGGCACGGGTAAGATTGGTTAGATTTCATGGTGTTTGATCGATATTCTTTGTGAACTTAAGAGAGATCGTTTTCCATCTCACACTGTCTGATGTGACAATAAATTTGAACTGTATTCTATTTGTGTGTATTCTCAGCAACGAAATCTTAATTTTTTCTCCTTGGTTTAGTTCATGTTCCATTTGAGGAGGTCACAATTCCTGCAGTACTTCAATAACAGCCCAGACGAGACATCATATTACAGGTATGGGCTGCTACTTTTTAATTTTTGTAGTAGTTGCGCTTGCATGAAATATTTTATACAGTACAGCTTGTACTACTTACGTCGTTGGGTTGTATTTTAAATAGCGGTTCTAGAAGTATTTTGTACCTCTTGATGAAAGGCTCAAGGCCAGGCCTTTTATTTGTGTCATGATGTAAACGACAAGGCTCGTTTTGTAATGCTGCTTGCATGCACAAGAAGGCAAAGAAATAAAAGGAACGAAGTCGATAAATATAATTTTGGTGTTGCAATTTTGTAATACCATGAATTGTCAGATCAGTGTGTGTGTGTGCAGTAAGACCAGGGTCTTTTGCGAAAGCGGAAGTAAAATATTTTTAAATATCCCACTGCATCTCATCTCCAGCATCAAGGACTACATAGTGCATTTCGTAAACCGTAGTGTTTGTATAGTATTGTCATTGGCCTTTAATTCCAGTGTTGTTTTATCCTTTCAGAAATTGCCTGAATCGGGAAGATGTGACAAATTCATTAATTATGGTTCAGCCAATATTATACTCTTATTCGTTTCATGGTCCACCAGAGGTATTGCAGTTTGATATGTTTTTTAACTATCTTGATTTTTGTAAATGACATAAGCTTTTTCCTGCTCTATTTAAAGTGAGCATTCTGAAGCCCAAGATGGTGTAGAACTCAGTGAATTGGTAAGAATACACCAAGAGCATTGACAGAATGTTCCTGTCAACTTTTGCAATAAATAATTAAAGGAGTCTTAAGTACCGACAATGGTAAAAATAAAGAATATGTGAGATTGTTTCAGCTGTCATTACGAATATTTTCAATATTTGAATAGCTGCATTATTTGCACAATACATCGATCGTAATTTTTTCAATGGAATATGTATTTAGTTTGTAGATGAAATCTTACTTTTTGGTTTCTGGAAAAGAAGCTTTTGCTCGAGCAAAAAGTCTTAACACACTTCCTGCGGAATCCATAGCTTGCTGCAATATACAGTATAGTACAGTAAGAGTGGATTGACTGCAAAAGATTGAACATGTCTATTTTTACGTATGTATAATTTTGAAGAGAAAAACTAGAGTATAAGTTAAACTCAGGTTGATATTGCTTCTTTTATTGTATCTACGCTAATATTTTGACTTTTGCTAAAATCGTCGTCATAGCACTATTTTTTAAATGTATGTAAACGTATTTTATGGTTAGGAATTTTGTGAATTATGATTATGATTTTTATAAAAATATAAGACCCAATGCTAAACATAACTCGGCGTTTAAACTGTAATTTTCTGTCAAGTCCATGTTTGACATAATGGTATATTTATTGTAAAATACCATATTTGATATATTGGTTTTAAATACTTTTGCCTAATGTTTTTCTTTTAGCCGGTTCTCCTTGACGCCAGCAGTATTCAGGCAGATAAAATCTTGTTATTGGATACTTTTTTCCTAATTTTAATTTACCATGGAGAGGTAATATTTTACTTTTATTTATGACTTCCTACTGGGTTTTGTTGTTCCTTCCTCCAGTCTAATTCTTTCACTTATTTGGTATTCTGTCACCATCCCCACGGTTTGTTATATCATATTCAGATAGAATATAGTCGCACAATAGGGACAAAAAGCACAAAATTTTAAAATTCCATTTAACTGGTAAATATAATAAAGTATGTAATTTTGAATAAGAACAACTATTGTAAACGTTACGTTTGTTTGAACTAAAATATAAACTCGGAAAAGAAATTTCATAGCTTTTCACAATGGTCTCTGTAGAAAGTATATTAGCCTAGATGCCCTCGTTTTTAACCAAATCTCCATCACTGGATTGAATGCTGGTGTCATATTTGTGGGTAGAAATAAAATATTGACTTCATTTACAACTCCAGCTATGTTTTTGTATTTTTCACCTTTGCCCTAAACCACATTTCCTCACTTTTTCCTGTATAAATTCGTTTCATACTGTCGGGAGTATCAGTACTGATAGACTCAAGTGCAATTTTCACCTGCAACAGCAGTAAGAAAGGCTGTCTATCCATAATTTTAATGTACAGTCACAGCAAGTGCTGCAACTCTGAACGAAATATGGCACAGAACTCCATTGTCCCTAGAGACAGACGGATGCTGACAAAGTATTATGGTATATTGCTAAATATTCCTCACTTCCACAATTAATCAATGGCCAAATAATTTCATTGATTTAAAGTCAGGAATCGAGTTCGGAGTCAATGACATTATCGAACAGGGCTCAATGCTCTGGGTGTGGGAACTGAAAGGATTTTTCACTCGGTATTCGTGGCTTTCAAAACCTTGGTTCTGTCATAAATCCAAATTTGTTTCTGTATTTTGTTTTGCTTATATTTTGATTCCAGCTTTCAGGTTTCCACCAGTATTCACCATTATCATAAGAGGCTTTCGAATCGCAGCTCATAACCTAAAAAGTCATATCACCATCGAACCTTCGTGAAGCGCTTTAACATTGCGACTAACAGCTTAAATAAAATTGCTTTTCAAGGGCAATCGCTACTATGTGTAATAGGGTGGGAGGAAGTATATAGGAGAAATTATTGGCCAAGGAAATGCAGTGGTCCAAAAAACTTTTTAGAATTTTTCTGAACATTTTTCCTTCAGGGAAATAGTTTATTTTTACATCCAGCTGTTTCTTTCGAAGTCGAACTTCGAACGCGGTTAGAAGACTAACTGGCCATTGATTTTTGGGTTTTAAGTCAACAAAGCACACCGTAAATATCGAATTGTGTTGTATTGGGTGTAAGCCAGGTGATGTGTGTTTTTGCTCGTTGTAGGTTTTACTAACGTTGACATTATGGTTAAGTTTTAAAGTGTCTTTTATTTGAGCATCACGATTCTGGTTTGCTAGCTAGCCTGGTTCGAACTAACTGGTTATTTTGCGTATTATGTGTTGGGCATTGGTCATGTGCAAAAAAGATTTGAATTCTACAGGGAGCAGTTGGTTACTTTCAGAAAACTAATCGGCCCAGCGAACTTTAATCGCCAAGAAGTACTTAAATATCCAATCATAAAGCAAAAAATATACCAGACACTGAAAAAAACCCCACCACTACTTTGATGTAAAGAATGGTATACTTGTTTGTTGATGATATTTAGTTTTTCTCTCTACTGTAGACTATTAGCCTTTGGGTGAAACATCGTTACCATGAAGACCCAAACCACGAGAACTTTAGGCAACTTTTGCAAGCCCCTATCGATGATGCGCAGGAGATTTTACAAACTAGGTTTCCCGTACCTCGTTATGTTCAAACTGAACACATGGGAAGTCAGGTATGATATGTGCTTACCAACGTAAAAGAAATCTGCATTGTTGTTTTACAAACGTATTTTGTAATTGTGATCGGGACCGATTATACAAACGGAATAGCGAAAGAATGTTTTTGGCAATTGCTGTCTTCAGCAGGTGGAAATTTTTTAAAAGCAGGCAGGTATTTTTTTTACGAGAAAGCCGATAATTGCTTTCAATAGATTTTTTAGCAACAAATCCGTAATAAAGAGGGTCTATAGGTTTTTCGATATGCTTTGGATGAAGGTCAAAATTGGAAAAATCTGAATTACATATGGCTATATCTCAAAGACAATGTTTTCCATGAATACCAATGTTACGTGAACATCAGAATGTGTTTAAATGCACATCGACAGTTATGCTGCTACGTAAGGAGTGAGTTCATATACTGCCTAGAGAAATATGAGACTGAGAAATATGATTAGGGTGAGAACTTCATCAGGTTAATTGATTGAATAATTGTGACACCAAAGCCACTTTTTTGCCCTTATCCATTGGATACCTGTTGGAACAGATTCAAAACAAGTTTTTGATCTCAACTGTTAGAGTTAAAGTTTTCTATTAAGTATAATTTGGCATTTGTGCAATTGTGACGGCACATCATAACATTCGATAACGATTAGTAATCAATCTGGTGTTGGCAAAACCTACGAAGTAAGACGTATCAAATATTTTGTAGGTGTTGAGCAAAAGATCGAAGAAATTTTTCTGTTCAAAGATAGTTTCTGTTGTTCTGACCTACCGAGGTAAAGAATCAACGAAAATTAATCTACTACCTCGTTATAGAGAAGATTTATGCCCAGGAAAACATTTTTTTCGCGGATTGAATTGACGACTTTGTAGTAAATAAGTTTTAGTTGTGATCCTTTGTTGTTGACGTAATGCATTTTTTATATTTTGGTATTAATCAAGTTCTATTTTCAGGGCAATAGGAGGTTGGTACGGTTGGGTTAAATAAAGCATAAAAACTGATATCAGCGCCAATCTGCTGTTTATCTTTATTTTATATAAAAATATACCAGGCTACAGTTTCAAACATTCACCACATTCGTATCAAAAGCTTGAAATGCAAGCTAAGTATGCAATCATTTGCTAGCATTATTATTTTATTTTAATCAGCGTGTGTATGTTGCGATACCTTAAAAAGCACTGTCAACAGACGAACAAAAAGGAGAGAATACACATGCCAAGAAATCTAAAAGAGTTGCTTAATATTACTATTTAAAATTGGCTTTGAAAATATCTGAAGAAAAACAGGCGAAGATTTTGTTCCTTCGGATTGTATTTGAGGTAACTGTATGTAGCTGTCTCAGGTATCATGGGTATGTACCCACAAAGAAATGGGAGATAGTTGTCAGTCAGCTTTCGTTGTAACTCAGCTTGGCCACTACTAACACTGCTATTATTAGACAGGGATACCAGACCTGCAGGTGCAGAGCTAAGCGTTTTATAAAGTTGTGGTTTCAGTTACTGGAAAATTCGAAGTATCATATCCTTAGTAATAAGGACCAGGCATATTATGAAGGTATGATTAAAGTAGAGGGTTTGGACTGAATACAAGCAAGTAGGAGTATTAATTTGCTTACTACCGGGTTATACCAATGCCTTTTGGTGGCAAGAACTTTTACTGTGATAGGTCAGGTACTAAGGCAAGGTTCTCAACCAACGTTTTTTTTATAACTGGTTTTCCGATCGGCCAGTAGTTGTTGGGTTGTACTGAAAAAGACGTTATCCGATGGCCAGATAAACATAATTTTTACTTAATTAATTAAAAATTCTCCACTGCCATTTAAATACATTATTACTATTTACTTTTTTCCCCTTCTCTCCTTTCAAAGGCACGATTTTTACTCTCAAGGGTAAATCCAAGCCGGACCCATAATGACACGGCTTTAGGTTGGCAAGGAGATAGTGGTTCAGCTATTTTAACCGACGATGTAAGCTTACAGCTTTTCATGGAACATTTAAAGAAACTTGCCGTTTCAAGTGCTTCTTAATATGGTGGATAGCGCTTATTGCCAGAAAATTTGTGTTTAACTTAATGGCAAATTATATCATTTGGAACCCATTGTTTCCAAAAAAGATAATGATAGGAGGTTTACTGTTGAATACACCTGAAGAAAGGAATGAATGACTATCAGTGTTTGAATGTAGTAGGTGTTGTTATTGAAATTACCATGGTCATGTGATTAGATGTTTTTGGAGACGGATTGCAACAAGATTTTATCACGGTTTCAAACCGCAACTTAAAGATTTTCAAGTCTGCAACACAAAGAAAATTGGGATCACCATCGGCACAGTAGTCTAATTGCTGATTGAAAGATATGCAGGGACACAACCAGGCTTTTGTCTTTTCCCCTTCACAGTTGATGTCGTTCCATGAATTGGTAACAATTTCAAATGTGATCTGGATTTTATTGGGGCGAATATTGTAGATATCATCAAAAAGTCTTGAATGAACTACAGTACTACAAGATGTTTAGGGTGACGATGTGAGTTTTGTGTACCCTTTAAATATTAGTTTTTGTGTGGTACTTGTTTGGGTGTCGTAAGCCAGAAATGGTTATTGTAAGGAAAAATAAAAACTGATTACAAAGACATTTAAGGAGTTAAGAAACAACAGCCATCTGGAAGGCAGAATGAAAATCAAATTTGTATGTTTGTGTCCTGTTAAGTTTTTTGTGATGATACTATAGGAGATGTTAAAAATACTTAAATATATTGCCCTTCAAAATTTGGTGTTCTTTTTTTTTGCATGTTCTCCCACTACAAAAACCAGGAATATTGTTGTGAATGCGAAGTTCTTTTTGAATAGCCTCATTCACGGTTATGCGCCAGGAATCCAAAGCTAAAGCTGTGGAAACATTTGTTATAATACCATATTTTGTCAGTATTTTTAGTGTAACCGTTTTTCTTTCCCGTGTGTAGAAATTCCGAATGATCTGCGTATAAAAATGTGTGCGATTATGGAAAAATCAAATCCAACTTTAATTTTCCCATCCTTGCTATTCTATCTCAATACTTTTGAAGTAAATTCTAAATAAAAGTTGTTGTCTTTTAGCTTATTGTGATAAGCTATGTAAATTGACCGATTGGTTTTCCATTAAACTTGTAATCCCATGTGACTTAACCGAGTTGCTGGGCTGAAGATTAGCTATACTTACTTGAGAAATATTTTAGCAAATTTCTTGGTAATCGCAAACTGGGTGTTGCTGACAGTAATAAAGCGGATGTCTTGAAAAGAAGTCATGGCATATTCGACATCAGTGCATTGAATTTATCCAGAAATATGTCTGAATGCTTGGCCACAAAATATGTTGCCCAAAGTAACCCAGAAGCATATTTTAACCGTAAGTGACAAGTGGTTGATAAGTAATTTTCTTGCTGCTTGTAAAAATGGCAGGTAACTGACGGCAGAGAAAATTTGGAAAAAACTTTTAATTTTAGGAGGAATACTTCGGCTCATAAAACCATCCCGTAATGTTATTTGTCATGATGCTTTGGTTGCGGTAGGCGGTTTCTTAAACAAGACGTTGTTACAAGATTTTTTTTAAAGCTAGGTCGCTTTTTTATTTATAAGGGATCATGCTCCACACGTTGACTTGTAACAGAGGTTATGGCCTCGTATTGGAGCTATTGTATGGCTTGTCATGGAAAACTTTTCAACAATGTTTGACTGCTTTTGCTTCAAAGTGGTCCATATTTTGGGATGACCTCAACTGCTATAGTGCACTGTGTATTTTGCCCCATATTTCACGGCTTTCATTCAACTCTGGCCTGGTTATGTTACAGATCCCATTATTATCAAACGAAGGAAATAATTTGTAAAATAATACTACTGTCGGGCATTAATCTTCATTATTCCACGGGGGTCAACTCAAACACGAGAACAAATACTGCCACATACTTCGTGAGATGTCATAATGCACAAGCACTGAGGCAAAGGGCAACACTTTATCACCATAGTTTCGGACGTGCAAGGTAGGCAGGAAGGCCTGTTGGACGAAAGCAACACTGATAATTTCAACCTGTTTTAACTGTCTAAATGACGGATGAGAAAATTTATATACTGACCATTCATTTGCAAATCGACTTATGAAATGTTAAAGGCCTTACTTTTTTGAAGTCGCATGTAAGTAGAACTCCGAGGCCACTGTATAATGTAAGTAAGAAAAGTAATATGAGATCAAATTTTCTGTGGCTTTTCTTGGTTAAAGTACTTTTTTTATTCTTTTTAAAAGTTATTTGGATACTCCAACCATAGGGGTACTTTGGATACGATTTAGAAAAAATTAGCTCTTAGTTTGTTTTTATTGAGCCAATGATCTCTGTTTTTTGTTCCTGGACAGAAAAATAGATATATAGATGGGCTACTTTTATATATCGTACTTTAATGTAAAAAATTGCTTTATGTGCTCCAGAAACATCGTATGTGTAGCTCGCCCGATTATTTCACTTATCGACCCAAGTAAAATTTTTTAGAGGTCAAGCTTATCCATCTAGTTGTCAGCCACTAGTACTAGGCTTATCTGTTGACTTTAAAGTAAACCCGTTGCATGCAGGGGTGCCCTGGGCCTAAACAGTTGTAAAGCACTGGCCGGGAATCTACTAGTCTGGCATACTGCACGCCACCAGAGCATGTTGCTCTTTCGTTTTACCACGTTTTTAGTCTTTTTAGGGTGCTTATCTTCAGCTTTTCCTAAACAACACTGAACGTTGTCAGGAGTACGTAGAAAATTGAAAGTAAGTTTGTTAAAATTTTCGCTTTATCTGTGATATAGCGGAACTTTCAGCATTGCCGCCACAAAAACGTTTTTTCAGTTCTCAAATCAAAGAGTCGACAAATAATTTGTACACATTTCTCCTTTAGCATTGGTACACTTGCTAACTTCAGTCTTTAAAAGTATTTTTTCGTGCGCGGCCAAGTCCTTTGCTAAATAACGCACCTCGTTATAGAGCCCACTGAACGTGGCACCACTCTGCTATTCTCTGTATAGTGTTCCAATGATGCAGAAGTCATTAATTCTTGCACCAAGTTGGGGTCCACCTTAAAATTTAATCGAAATGGGTTTGAATTGATACCAGGTAACAGCAGAGGACTACCAATTACACAACAAAGTTTGAGCTGAGGGCAACTTATAACAAGATTATTGGGACTTACTCATGACGGACGTGTCTGTTGTCACGTCAACAATAATAGAATACCCGCTAGGTTGTTTTTTTCACTCACGGAACACACGGTTTCTAATTGTTTCATTCATGAATTTTGAATTTCATTCTTTTTTTAAATGACTAAGATGACTGGTATTTTGGAACATGTGCCCAAATTTTCTTTCAATAATTTGTAGTTTGGGCCATGTGACAAACACCAATGCGTTAAAACTGCTTTTCTTCCCATTATTTCTCCAGATCACAACATTTTGTGTCAACACCTTTATTTTTCTTGTGCCTTGTTTGCACATGCCAGGATCTTTTTGAATGATGTTTCTTTCTTCGCGATTCTCAGGAATTTCACAGACATTTCAATAGATAGTCGTCCTTAAGCTTTGAATGACGTCTGATATTCTGGAAATTATTAGAAATTGTTAGACCAACCCAAGTAGTATTGCCTGAGAAGCATAGAGTTTTGAGACGAGGGCACGTCACAGAACACTTGGCACGGAAAAAAGGATTCAGCTTTTTATTGTAGCTCGAGTACTTTAGCTCTGAAGAAAAATTCCCTGTAGTACATGTTGCTTTCTTGCCAAGTTTTCGGTTTTCGTAGTGGCAGGAGAGTAAAATAGCTCAAGAAAAACTTCTACTTTCAGTTTATGTTAGTTTGCAGCCGGTCTTTGCCAATCTCGTGTGCAATTTCTGTTCCAAAACACACACCATCACTGGTTGATGGAGCTGGACTTTCTGTGCTTTTTCATTGGTTTGAACGTGTTGTTTCTGCAGCGTCAACTTCTTCCAGTTTGCTTGTAACTGGGGTAAAAATTGCCATTTCCTGCGTTGAATACAGTATCATATTGTATAGTGTAAGTTTTATGTAGTTTTTTTCATAAATGAATACATCATAAGCTTTTTCTATGCATTGAAAATATATGCAAAATTAACAGACATGACAAATAATGTGGTACAACACCGATTTCTTCTAAAAAGTACCGCTTTCAATCCTTTTTGCTGCCCACCAAGGTTGGCACGGCAACAATATTTGTGCTTGGCCTGATCACATATGAGTGCAGCTGATGTTTACTGTTATTACTTATTCTAATGATACAACTGATGAAGGCAGCAAACTTTTGCTCACATTAACCAGTAGCCACCAAATACTTTCAGACAACACTGGAATTGTCCAAGTGACTAGCACTTGTTGCCAGTCACTTGTCTGCTACACCGTCAGTCATACCTGAATCGACCCAGTCAACTAGCATTTGCTAGTAAGCTACGCTGCAGCACAGTTGTTGGCAGATTTCTCCCTTAATCTAAGGAAGAGCAACCAGGAGGAAGCTGAGTGTCCACTTCACAATCTTCTGTGTAAACTGTTGTCTTTCTCGTATCACATTAAGCTGACACCGTGGTGAATCCTTGGCGAAACTCTTCCTGTAGCTGTTGTTTCCCCCTGCACATACAAGCTGCTATGAATTAGGAAGAGTGCGAAGCATCCCAGACTTATTCCGTACCCCATGATCGTGCAATTTTGCATCAGCAGCGCCCTGTTCCTGTGGAAAGAATCCCCCCAAACACTTTATTCCGTCTATCTACCCCAGAACTGTGCTTGCATATCAGATATACCGCCACTTTTGTACCAGGAACTAGGAGCCTACAGAAGGCTGTAGATTTGACAAAGAATAAGCAGACAGCCAGTAGTGCTATCAACACAGCCAATAGATCTAACCCACTTTAAGATACTGTCAGTTTTAGTGTCTACAGTTTGGTGTTTTGTACAGACCTGCGTTGATTAACTTAAGCTGCTGCACTCAGAACGTCACTGTTTCTATCGTAAACACATCCGCAGAAGCTGAGTGGGTCAATACGTATGGGTCAATTCATTCGATCAATGTCACAATTCCAGCCAATTGCATTGGTAGTCGCAAAACCATGTAGTTCAGCTTTTAGTAGTAAATACAGGTGACTATGCCCACCATCGTATCTTCTGATCACCCTAGGCCTAGGAAGACGGACACTAACTTTCTAGCACAAAAATGTCGTCACAACATACGCCCTAGCTACCTGGCACGCCGCACCTAGGCCTATAAAGTTAGGCAGATGTATGCACCACTGTCTAAATCCCATTGAAATTATTACTCAGGTGCCATACCCCGCGTAAACAACCACGGTTTGCCACACCCCTATGTCTCTCGTCATTATGATCATTTGAGCAGCTGACCATCACCCGTCTGCTTTCTTCAGCAATCCATCCATTTATTTCACTCTTGGCCTTCCTCTTCCTCGCCGTCACCTCAATCTTTTCCCTGAGCTTAGGTATGGATAGCTTCCAGCTATCCATGACTAACAACATATCCTGCAAAGCGCAGCTCCCTGACTATCGACTGACAACAAGGGTTTCTTTAGTCTGTCTGTCCGGGGAACTTTAAACATTTTTCTCCAACACCGCATCTCCATAGCTTCGAGTCTTCTTTCATCATCCTTCCGAAAAGTCCACGTTTCACATTGTACACCAGTACGGACCGCACAAAACATTCCACAAATCTTACTCCTGATGACATTGCAAGCTTGCTGTTTTTTACCATTCCTCATATCACCCTCGCATCGTCCATCATTTATGACTACACTTCACAGATAAATGAAAATTTCTGTTTAAGTAAGATAGTAATATGAGATGGCTCCTTTCTGGAGACCATCATAATTTCTGTTTTTTCCTCATTGATTTTTAACCCTCTCTCAATACTTGCTTGTTCTGGGGCACTAACCAGGTTTTTGCAACATTTCCTCCGAACCCGCTATCAGAATCATATTGTCAGTGTATCTGATATCAACATTGACTCCGCCAAATTTGATGCCTTACAACTCAATTATCTTTCTCATAATTATTCCGCTATTATGAATAAATAAATATATCGGGTGACAAAATACAACTTTGTCGTACTCCACTTTTAATATTTTGAAAATCTGATCCTATTTCACCAATCCTCACATTTGCCCTTGGTCTCCAATATAAATTTTTAATCAACCTTGCCAATCAAGCATGTCAAATAGCTTCTCATGATGCACTCTATCAAATGCCTTTTCATAGTCTACGAAGCTCGTTTTGCATTTCTAACGCTCTCTCCATTAACATTCTTAATGAAAAAATTCCATTTGTTGTACCGTTTAATTTTACAAAACTAAACTGCTTAAAATAACTTTCTGGTCTTATTCTACTTTTATTCCTGATTGATATTACTCGAAGTATTACCTTACCAATCTGGTTCATGAGGCTAATCGTTCTATGTCTATTGCACGCCGTTGTCCCAGCTATCTTTGATAAAGTAATAAATGTTGAGATGTACATCTGCGGAACGTCCCCCGTGTCATATATGTTGTTTGATAGTTGAGTTACAACATCAATTTCAAACTCTTCCAGGCATCTCCACAGTAACACCATCATCTCCAACTGACTTACCTCTTTCTGTACCATTTACCGCTGCCCCTATTTCGTCTCTAGTCATGCAGATGCCTTCATATCCAAATCTAGGTTACTATCCTCCGCCTGATCGTCATCAAATAGTTCTTTATAGTTCTTTGATGTATTTGCTTCACCTACACCCCCACCCCCCCAACTTCTTCCGGCTTCATCACAATTGTTCCATCTGCTTTCTTAATTGCCTCACTGGTGATATTTCTTTTGTTACATGTTAATTGCTTCACCTTTTACTACATTCGCTGCTAATCTCTCATATTCGTATCTTCCATTTCCGTACGTCTATCATTCACCCATTTTCCCTTTTCTTCTACACATTTCCTTTGTATTAACCTGTTCATCTCTCTATATCTCAATATATTACTCCCCTTATATTAGCTTATTTCTTCCATTAGCTGTAATACACGACCAGTCATCCATGTCTGTTTTGTTTCTTTTCTAACTTGTGGTATGATTTCATTATCATATTCTACAGCTGTCGGAAACTTCTCCCATAATAATACTAAATTCTTATCTTCCTACACATTAATTAATATCTCAAATCTATTCCTTACTTGACCATTATATTACTCTTTTATGGTGTTTTCTCTGGGAACACTCAGCTGTTGTCTTGGTGTTCTCTGCTTCTGCTTCATCTTTTTAAGCTTTACCCTGATCTTTGACACCAACTGGATATGGTCACTACCACAGTCAGCTCCCGGATAAGTTCTTACCTGTATCAAAGTGTTTCTAAACGTAACGAAGTTTATCTGGTTTTTATTTATCGGTTTGGGCTCCTCCACATTCATAAGCGTCTTGGGTGCTGTTTATGCCAAGTATTTGATATGGCTCTTCTTTTCTCTGTGCACCACTCCATAAAACTTCTCCCTCTGTCATTTCTCACGTTTTATTATTTTCATTTCCTGTTCTATGTTTGCCTTTTTTCGTGCCTGGTACATAGTACTAACGTTCCACGTTTCCAGCTTGATCTCCTTTACGTCTTGTGTGTTTGGGAGAGGGAGCCAGTCGCCTGATGGCGGCCGAAGGAAACCTGCTCCCCCATTAAAACCACAATCCATCGAGAGAGTCTGTCTTTCAGCAGCAATATTCTCATTAACGGCGTTATATNATCTTCCTACACATTAATTAATATCTCAAATCTATTCCTTACTTGACCATTATATTACTCTTTTATGGTGTTTTCTCTGGGAACACTCAGCTGTTGTCTTGGTGTTCTCTGCTTCTGCTTCATCTTTTTAAGCTTTACCCTGATCTTTGACACCAACTGGATATGGTCACTACCACAGTCAGCTCCCGGATAAGTTCTTACCTGTATCAAAGTGTTTCTAAACGTAACGAAGTTTATCTGGTTTTTATTTATCGGTTTGGGCTCCTCCACATCCATAAGCGTCTTGGGTGCTGTTTATGCCAAATATTCTCATTAACGGCGTTATATTCATCACCGTAGTGTAACGAATCCATGGTTAATACGTAGTGCGATCCCCAGTTCCCTTCCACGCCGTATTTTAAGTACGGACCTAACCTTTGCTTAAAATCGCTTTCTACAAGACAGCAAGTCGAGTCTACTCATCAGTGCCTCCCAAATCAGAAATATTATGCTTCAGGATAGCATTTAGTTGCATAATTAGGCCTATGGCCCATTTGGTACTGACAGTACTGAACTGATTAAATGTAACAAAATTATTTCTAGTTTCTCGGTATTCTGTTTTTTGAAGTCTACAGACAGCAATTTTCTCTGCTTCATGTGTAAATTAAGTGTGATTCTGGCTCATGCATGCAGAAATTTTATTATAAAAAACCTGTACAAAATAGTATAGGAAGGGTCTATGACATATCACATGACTAGTCTAAATAAGAATTTGTATGTGTTACACTTATACCTTCATTAAAATATTTTTGTTAATCATCATTGTGACATTGAAAATTCTCAGCCTTTATCGTGCATGAATTACTTTATGCAGTGTCTAATAAGAAATAATGTGAAAATCTCTAAAACACTGGTTTCGTCTTTCAAACTTCTAAAACTATTTAAAAATTGTGAACTGTTTTTTAAGAATTGAAAAAAACATTTTGATAGAAAAATTACTGCCATAATACCTGTATTGACTAAGTGTGGAAGAGAACAACGGAGGGGCTTCGAAATATGCAAGTTTTGTTATAAGCGAGACTTCGATCGAGTTCACTAGTGATCCTGCAGCAAGGGACAGGCATTGTTTGGAGAGACCAAAAGATGGTTGTCTCAAGTGAATTGGGCAAACTGCAAAGTGAAAATAAAAGGAGAAAATAATACAGAATTAGTAGGCAAAAGAAGAGGTGAGTGTGCCTTGCCTCTTTCATAGTACTCTTAACACCTTTTCTGAAGCAGTATTCAGAGTTGACGAACTATTCGAAAGAACTGATAATAGTGAATGAATAGTTTTACTAATGTAGCGAGGATTTCTTATAATCTAAGTTTGAGGACGCTGCCTACTCGCAAGAAGACTTAGCAACTCTATTGGAAGATCGTGAACGGCGGAGAAGGGTCATACTGAAATGTGGAATTAACACTACCCGGTAAAGGAGGCAAGTCTTATTTTGGTCGTTATTTTTTAGGGAAAACGGACTTGATCACAAGGTATCAAACTCATTTTTTGAAAGGATACTACACTAAGATCAACGCGAAAAAGCCTGTGAATAAACTACCAACTATAACTGTAGGAAAATGTCCAAAAGAAATAAGCTGAAACAAGTGTCAATTAAATTATCACCATAGGGATTTCAGGTGGTGGTTGTTGGGAGGAGATATGCAACTGTGTTGCTTGAGTAACAGAGGCACTTAAATAACAGACAGGTGTTACAGGCTGTGCCTGTGGTTTTGCATATTTATGTAACAACAGAAAGGATCTTTTACTTGACTCTGGTCTCTTGACATGTGCCAGTTTCTTTCAGAAGTACTCATTTAAAATCTTGACGTAATGGGATAATGTGGACAGATGTTAGTATGCTTAAGCTGAGTATATAGTAACCCGGGAAACATTTCTATTACAGATGTGGCAATGCCAATAAAGAAGGGAATATACATATTAAAGCTAATAATGTAGTTAGGGTTCCGACCAGAAATAAGTTGCTGCTGACACACTCTGCTAAGACATGTCCAAGAGAAATCACCTCCAGAATAGAAGAAATTTATTGTTACGCTTTTTATGTATTGGAGAAATCATAAAACAAAATGCTTAAAAACCATAGTACGGCAGAGTCTACGTTAAAAGGAAATACTATAAAACTGGTAACATTGCACAGTAAATGTATGAAACAGCAAGCAAGACCAGAGACACCACATTCAAAACGAAAGCAGGGATAGAATAGGGTACAGATTTAGCCCCCTATTTTTCGCTTCTTTGTTGGGGGTTTTTCGAGAGTAATACAAAAAATAAATGCCGGTTACAACAGTACCCAGATAGCCTGCCTCTGACGATAACACTGGAGGAGAACATTGGAAGAAAGGACGGTGAGTAGAAACAAGTGGAAAAGGCTGTAAGCAAAGGCAGCAAAAATAGATTTTCAGTCACTTTAAGAGGAACAAAATCAGATTTAATGTCAAACATATTCACGAATGAATAAACGAATTCACCAAGAGTGGTTGGTACAGGAATAGAAAACCTATAAAAAACCGTGAAAGCAAGAGTACACAAAGCCTGGCAAGAAGGAAGGGAAGTGGATTTGGCTCTCATCAAAATTTACCAGGTAAGCTGAAAATGAAGATCTCAAAATCTATTCCCTAATAGTCCGTTTGTAAGACCCTAACATGTGGCTTATAAAGAGGCGGGAAGACCTGAAGCTGCTTAAAAAGGAATCAAAAAGGCTCCTGTAAGAATTGGATATACTTATCGAAGGACGAAACAATAATAAAGAGATAAAACACCAAGCTTGACTGCATTTGAAAGACGTTTAGAGATGAGTGGTTTCTGTTGTTTGTCCATATGGTAGAGGAAAAAACCAACCCTTTCATATCAGCGGTAGATTTATTAATCATAAAAAAGGAAAACACCATTGAAAAGATAGATCAATTGAGAGGAGACCGAAAAAGAGGAAGGTTTAGAAGAAAATTATAATACGGGAAAACGAAGTGGCTAATGTATGCCCTCCAAGCTGATTTCCTGGGAGGTAAAAGGCAATTAAAATTAATGAGGAGTTGTGGAGTGGTGTGGAACCTCTGGATATGATACTGAGCAGGAGAAGATTGCGGTGGTATGGGCATGTCAGGAGGAGAGAAGCGAGTGAGTCTCTTGGTAGGATATTAAACTTGAATGTGGAAGGGAGGCAACCACCTAGAAGGACGAAGAAGAGTTGGATGGCGACAGTGAAAGAGGATATAAGATTCGTCGATGCAGGCGAGGACGATGTAAACGATATAGTAAGGTGGAAGAGTCTCATAAACCGTCACAATGCGAAAGGGAACAGACGACGTTTAACGGATAGAGTAAAGTAAGTAAAGATGTTATTAAAAAATGAAAAATATTGAAAAATTTAGAACTGCAGTTTGTAAAAAAATGTTACGGTTAAAAGAAATCCTGGTAAGGCAAACAAATTGGATTATGAGTTTAGAGTAAGTCAGTCGAAAGTGTAATGCAGCGTGACTTTTATCTCGCGATTTTTCTTTTTTCCAGAAAAAAAGGCAAATGTGGCATCTTCTGAAAATCATCATGAGTAAGGAAGTAAGAGATAGCAATAATGCTTAATGTCAGCAGTAAACACAGGTGTTGTCGGGGTCAGTTTTAGAAATTTTTGAAGTTCAGAAAGTGTCTGACAAAAAATATTATCAATCCTAGAAGAGTGCAAAGACACGTTTGCCCCAAGAGTACTTTATAAATGGGAGATCGTCGAAGCACCAATAGCACAGTTGACTCGGGTACTGAAGGTAGTAAACAAAAATGCTTGTGTAGCAACATCGGGAAAAGGGAGAGGAAATAAAGAGACTTGGTGGTAGTCAGAGGAGGTACGACTAATGTTGAAATCAAAACGAAAAGCCGAGAAAATATCAGACCAAAGTGCAAGCGAAGAGAACAAGGAGGAGCAAAAGCAAAAGAAGAAGGAAGCAAAACTGGAGGTCGTACTAAAAGGGAAGAGGCTTTTACAGGACCTGTATGCAAAAATGTATCACCAAAAGGTTACAAATCAGTATCAAGAGTAGGGAAACAAAGGAATAAGCAAACTCAAGACATCTATTAGGCAAAACTGATAAAAGATGAAAGTGGAGGGGTTTTACAGGGGATGATGGGAACAAGAGTGAGGAGCCGTGGCTTAATGGTTAGTGCAACTGCATAGTAACCAGGAGTCCCGGGTTCGATTCCCCGAGCTGTCTAGGAGAATTTGGAACTTTACAAAGAAAAAAAGCCATTGGTTGGCGTCAGGAAAAGCATCCGGCCAAGAAATTTCTCACTGCCAAATCAAAGTCCCTCTGAAGGGCACCGTCTGAACCCCAATTGCTGGGGGGAAAATGACGTTAAAACTAAAAAAAAGAAAAGGGAACAAGAGTAGGTAGAAGCAATATTTATACCCAAGAATACCTAGAGAATGGGATGGCTCGACAAGTCAATGTAATGTAGAGCAAATCAGTGGAGAGAAGGTCAAGAAAGCTTTGAAGAAGAAGAAGAAGGGGAAAGACAACATTATGATAGAGCCATGACATGCTTTGGGATCGAATCGACTGAGCTATCATACAGAGCAGATGAGCAAGATCATGATGGCAGAGAAAATACCCCAATGCTGGAGAAAAAGCATGCTACCCAAGTGTTTAAGAAAAAGGGAGACATTTTAAACTGTGGAAATTACCTCTGGATCAAACTTACGTGTTACACAATTAAGTTGTATAAAAGGGTCATAGTCCAACAGCTGAGATTGATTGTCAACATCACCGATGAAAAGTCGGGGTTTATGCCTAGACGATCAACGAGAGATGGAAAATTTGCATTGAGAAAACTGCAGAAGAAATTCAGAGAAGGACAGAAGACTCTGCACTCCGCGGGAACTACCGGATACTGAGAAAAGAAATGCTGGTTTGCATCCGGACAAAAGGAATCCCATAAAAATGTGTTTGGATAGTCGAGGATATGTACAAGGACATCAGAACAAGAATAAGCAGCAGAGTTTGGGACAATGATCGATCGCTTTTTGCTATTATCAAGGACTGTTCCACAGAGAGCATCTGCAAAGAGGCACGGTGGCAAATGACGTTTGCCGATAATGTGGTTTTGTGTAGTGAGAGAAAGAAGGGGCTGAAGAAAATCTGGAACAGTGGAAAGCAATATGTCAAGATTGGAGAAAGTTTAGAAGTAAGAATCATTGGAGAGAAACTCATATAGGCACACCTGAGGTGGTATGAAAACGTGGAAAGACGAGAAGATGAACACGTGACAAAAAGAGTCATGGGCATGGGGATACCTTGAAAAAGGAAAAGGGGCCGAGCAAAGGGACTATCAAGATGCAACGTCAAAGATGATATGAAGGCAGTTGGAGAGAGCTGCAAAGACGTATGCGATATAAAAAAAGTGGAAATCATTGGTCCAGTCAGCAGCTACCTAGCAGAAAGCAGGAGACAGTTAAAGAAGAAGAAGAAAAAGAGAATGCAAATTGTTGGTATCGGATAATCTTTGAAAAATCAGATTTGTGTATGTAATTTGTAGCAATACTTGGTTGAGAGGAACTAAAAGCAGCCCATGTCAAGTATTGTATTCGGCAGTATGATTGAATCAAAACAAAGAGCCTGCATAAACAGACACAATTTTGATTTGGCTACATTCAATTGAAACATAGAGCTTAATATTTTTAGCCCCGGACAGGAACTACCTTTGTAAAATGTCTCGGCATGACTTTATAAAAATGCCCTATATCTATTTGGCTGGCTAGTGCTTTTTGTGAGTAGGATGGTAGGAAAAGACAGGATTTCAGTTCACTATGTCATTTTCGTATTAGCAGAGAAACCATTTGTTGAAATATTTTCCCTGAAATAAGAGTTCATATTTGAAAAAATGTTATTCCACAAATTCTTGGTGAAGCTAAGCCCCGCTAGTCCCAATAAACCAACTGCCACTGATACAACTACAGAAATTAACATTTGCAGCTTTGACTTTGAGCATTCAAATCAAGCTGTGATTTCTGTGTGTATTATGACGAGGTTGTTGCTGGTAGCGAACGCGCAGAAGATTTACTTGCCAAATTTTGGACTGAATCAGCCAATCACTGCTCTCCAAAAATCAGACGCATATGATAATGCTCATGCTCCAGTTAGCGCAGGAAGTGCAAAATTAATTTTGTTCGGCCTGCATACATTGATCGTGCTCAAATGCCTCAGGCTGCCTGAGACATTTTTATGGTGGAAGCTACTGAAGCTACTGTTCCATTCTATACTGCCATGAATGTACACGCTAGCAAAACGTTTTCCACTGGATTTTTCGTGATTTCATGGTTAATGAGAGCCATGATAATATAGTTTATCAGATTAAATGTTTAATTAACTCTTACTAAATAGTGTTAAATGTTCTTTTACAAAAAACTTTTGGTGACACTGTGCCCTCAATGCCCAATAGCACGAGCCGTCACTGTGATTTAGGTATAACTTCAAACACAGATGCGATAATGATTATAGCACCCTAAGCAATGCCGCCAACAATTCTGCCGGTTTCAATTTTTTCTGACCATGCAACAGTTTTGGTGCTGGTACTTTTTCTGATAGCGAATTATCCCATCATTAACAAATGTTTCTGGGTGAGGAAAAATTTTGTTGTCATCCGACTTTCCAGGTGGCTTGTGAAATTCACTGGTCAGGTCATTACATTAAAGTATTTGAAAAAAGTAGATACGTGAAAGACAATTATGGAAACCTTTAAACTTGGAGCTAATACCATTAAATATTTATTTCATTAAGATTTCACCCCAATGTTGCCAGTGACTCTACAAGAAGATCTTTTATCTTATTTTTCTGGCAGCATGTGGAATTGTTCACCTTTTAAGTAAATATTTGACAAAATTTCCCCAAAGAATGCTTTCGATCTTTTCGTACTACTTGGAAAGGATCATAAAAACTTCTCACTCTCCTCACATTCCTTTTGGATGTTGGCATGTTCGTTACATTTCCACATAATACATTTAAAGCCTTTATCTTGTTTACATTACATCATGCCAACTAATTTCACTTCCTTGGTTACAATGCCATATGAAGTTGCTTTCTGCAAGGAGCGTTGCTATTACTTCGATTAAGTGGTACTTTACAAAAACAGAGAATAAGCTTTTCTGAACTTTAAAGTTGCTATTTTTCTGTCACCTTCACAATCAGTGCAATTGAATATATGTGGGGCCATAAAAGTTATATTGGTATACTGATGCTTCAAACCTTGTCTAGTTCACCAATTTCTCTTATTGCTACTGTATTGTAGCGGCATGTCTTTTATAGAAGAAAACTCTTTAGCTTTATACCACTTCACTACCACACTTTTAGTCAATCTTCATTGCCCTCACTTTGTGAGGGTCATCACTTTGGGGTATCTTATGGGAGAGTATGGCATCCGGAATCAAAGGGACCTTGAAATAGGCATGATTACCAACTTTGAATGTTTCATTCTTTCCTACCAAGACTTGTTTTCTCCGCGTAACTGCAGCAACAAACCTTTTCTAACTGAAGATCCCAAAAGGTTGTTTTCTACCTGTTTAGGTACCCTTTCCTTTAGAAACGAGTAAAATTGTATTAGAAAAATGGGAATCAATATTCTGTTTTCCTCATTAGTCTCCCTTGTGCCATCCTCTTAAATTTGAAACGTCCCGTGTACTATAAGCAATGTTGGACAGTATTTTGGTAGTGCGCAAAATTTGGTGTTAAAACCAAAAATTTGTTGGTACTTTTACAGCAGGCTCTTTATCGTCTGCAGTTAGTTCACAGTTCCTAAATATGTCTGCTAAACTCGTTGCCAAAGTCATGTTCACAACAATATCGTCACGATTATCAGAAGTATAATGACACCTGTCATCAACCGCTGTCTTTTCTTTGATGTAATTTGTGACAATGTTCCAAACCTCACCATGTTTTGGTATGGCCCTGTTGTTCTTTCACAGGTTGCAAATTATTTCTTTCCCAAAGCTGAACGTAACGGCTATAATGTCTGAAAGAGGGTACGACTATTTCTTTGGTGCGAATGCGTTATCGAGCAATACCTTGATTAAAAATTCAGCATCATTAGATTTCAGGAGACTAATTCTGTGTACTCTATTCCCCCGCATATAAGCCTACCCTGTTTAAAAGCCCATGTGCTCATAACCTGGTATAGGTCCACTGGGCATTTATCCATTTATTTATTTATGGAGCTCTTGCCATTGCTTGTATTTATTGCTTGCATAGAATAAAGTTATGCCACTTTTTCTCGAAAGAAAAACAATAAAAAGTTACAGAAAATTCTTTTGAGAGTATTTTTCGTTCGAATGTTTGGTTAAAATAAAAACAATAGAGAGTAGCATCAAGTTTATGTTCTTGAGGTCTTGTTAATCAACATGGAATCAAGAAGGAGCTATTCGTTAAACTTCAAAAAGACAGTATTGAAAACTTTAGATGAAAATGACGGAAAACTTTCAGCAACATAAAAAATTTGTTGTGTTGATAGAAAGAACATTCGGCGATGGAAAAACCATCGTTCAGGAATAGAGAAAGCTTGTCAAACAAAGGACTTGAAGTCTAGATCTAAAAGACGAATAAGGGTTATGAAAGCAAGATTTCTACTCCTTGAAGATGCTCTGGTGGAGTACGTCAAGGAAGAAAGAGGAAACGTCAAACTGTAACTGGAAGAATAGCAGCAACACTTTTACAAGAGGTTTATCCTAATCCAAAAGAAACATTCAAAGCATCAAATGGCTTACTGTCGGGTAACAAGTGTAGGACAGAAAATACCGTAGATGCACCGGAACAAGCTGATAAATGTCTTGTCGAGATAAAAGATTGCTTCCAAAATTTTGATATGATATTGAATATGGATGAAACGACGTGTTACTTTGATTTACCATGATCTGCAACCTATGATCTCAGTGGTGTTAAAACTGTAAAAGTTGCAACAACTGGGAATGAAAAGTTAAGATTTTTTGCTGCTATAACCGCAGGGGTTCTGAGACAAAGTGACGAGTACAAGGCTTTCAAACTTCCATCATGATCATTTTCAAAAATCTCCGAAAGGAACATATCCAGCAGGAATAGTAGTTGAGGGATCAAAAGAAAGAACAATGAAAAGAGGAATGATGTTGGATAGGTATTTACCTTTTATATTTATATCATGTTTTTTATTTCAGTTTTGTTTGGACGTAGTTTGAGATCGGGGTTGTGGTCATTTGTATTTGTGTACGCGTATTTAAAGCTTGTTTTGGTGGCATTCTTCAAGGAATATCATTATGTATCCCTTT
Source organism: Morbakka virulenta (assembly GCA_003991215.1). Taxonomy (NCBI): domain Eukaryota; kingdom Metazoa; phylum Cnidaria; class Cubozoa; order Carybdeida; family Carukiidae; genus Morbakka; species Morbakka virulenta. Next base: position 1,228,225 of record RDPX01000122.1, read on the forward strand.
CATTCATGGACATTATTTTTTCTTTAACAATACTTTGTTGATTTACCTTGGGTTTTTTCTACAGTTATCATAACTTATTCAAAAAAGGCCAGGTTGTTTCTTTTGAACAAAAGAAAAATTTGCTGATATGGGTACCGTGAAATCACACCTTGGCGAGCAGATTAATGCAGTTTTCAAAAATCTTGAAATGAATGTCAAGTACATCGACAATGGCATGACTCCACTACTTCAGTTCCTAGATACCAACTTTAACAAGTCTTTCAAAGACCACTTAAAAGATAAGTGGTCAAAGTGGATGGATTGTGGTTAAATGGAGTACACCAGAACAGGAAAGAGGAAAAGGGCTTCTTATGAATTGGTGTCGAATTGGTTTCAAGAGGCGTTGAAGTCAATCCCCAAAGACATCAAAGAAAATGGTTTTAAGCAATGTGGTTACATTGAATGGGGCAGAAACCCAGATGCCCTGCATACAAGATTGACAGAAACGACAACAAATCGTGTTGTCCCACTGAGCCTCATTCTAGAAGTAAATGAAATGATCTTAGAAATAGAAAGGGAACAATCAGAGCTTGCCCATGCAGAAACAGAGGAAGCTGAAAGGAAGACAATGAAGAAAACGCCGAGCATGCCAGAACAGAAGAGGAAAAATAATAAGAAGAAAAAAAATAAGAAGAAGAAATCGAGAGCGATTCGGATGTTGCTATCGAAATAGAGTAGACTTGTTTTGATTTCCTGCAAATTTTTGTTTAAAAAAATGATTTGTCTCTTTCATTTACCCAACCTTTTTTGCTGTTTTGAGTAAAAAAAATAAATAGGCCCATGGGCCTATATACGGGGAAATAGGGTAGCATTCCCTTGTCCATTTTCTTTGACGCACGATCATAGAATACTTTCTTCTGAGCTCTTGGATCAACAAAAATTTATGTGTTTTCCTCTTCATATTGATGTAGATCGCGTGCCCCTTCCTTATAAAATGGATTGCTTGATGAGGTCCTTGAGAAGGTATCTTCTCCTCTAGGTGCCGTGTCCAGCCGGGACGTAGACGATCGTGGTTGTCCATAGTTTTCTATCTCTGGTTCTTTTCAGCAATTATTCTTTTGACATTATATTTCTCTCATTTCCTGGTCGTTGGAACGCTATCCATTTGCTTAGACTTTCCAAATGTGTAATTCTCTGCCTCCCACGACTCCATTTACCTTCTATTTTCCCTGTGATTGTTAAATTCTCCAGTCCTTCTTTCCTCATGATGTGTTCCAGGAACTGCATTTGTCTTTTCCTTAAGCATTTCAACTTTTCTCTTCCAACTTTTCTTAGAACTTCCTCTTTGATGACATGGTCCGTCCAAGATATTCTGAACATTCTTCTAAGAAACCACATTTCCGCTGCTTCCAATCTTTTTTCCATTTTGGCTGAAAATGTCCAGCACTCACTGCTATATGTAAGGATAGAATTTACATAACAGTCTAGCACTTTAAACTTACCATCTATCGATAACTTACGATCCCCTAACACCTTCCTTAGCTTCTGAAATGCATCCTCAGCCATCACAATTCTTCTTTTAATTCCATCTTCACATTTCCCATTTTCTGCAATAATACTTCCCAGGTAGTTAAACTTGCTGACTTGCTTAATTGTATTGTTTCCAATGTGTCACCTTCAATCTGGTAGACGAAAGTAATATACGTCTTAATCGATTTCCAGAAATCCCTAATAAAGTACTTTTGTCTTCAATTCGTATAATATTTGACAGTACGTAGTATTCAGCACCGTTAACCTTTACCAGACGTCACACAACTGGTTCCTCTAACACTTGTTTGAGCTTTTCAAATTTAATAAATTATGGTTTAATGCTAACTTAGTTCAACTTTTTTTACAGAAAAATCACTCATTGATGTTTCACTTTCATTTCCTAGTCCATTATTAATAGCTCTCTCTTTCGCTGGTTTTTTAAATGAGTCAAACATGGATACAGTATGACCATCGATTAATAAATGTTTACAGAGAAATTGCATCTGTTTCTGGGTTATGAACCTTCGTTTTGATCGATTATGATTTGCCTAACCTTTCTTTTGGTGATGCAATATGAATGGACTTCAAGATATGCTTGTGCTTTTTGGGATCGTTGTAGCTCAGAATTTTTTTCATTTCTTTTGAAAATTTATCACCTCCTTATCGACGAATAATGAGGATCTATACCCCAAAGTAATGACAAAAACAAAGATAAAAGCTCTTCAAAATCTAGTAAAGGTCTTGCCAAACACGGAACTTTCTTACTTTTGTAAATTTACAAGAGCATTAAATGCCTGCGAGGGTTTTGTCTTGGCGAATGACCTGCATGGAACAAAATGATTGCATGTATTTATCAAAGTGTTTGTAATCGTGTCCTTCACTGTCATCCACACGTATTGGTGCGGAAATAGTTTGAAGTCACTGACCTCATACTCAATATAAAGAGAGCCATCACTTGCTTTGATGTCCGATTGGGTGATATCCAATGGTGTTGGTTTCAAATCCCTTGGACATTTGTCAGGCGTTGTTACTGGGGATAATCGGATTTCATCTCTTTGTTCTGTATCTGGATTTAACTCACTAGCACAACTAAGCCCCTTATCAAATATTTTCACACAAAAATGTCTTTTAAAGTCCTCGTTTCAAGTTCCGAGAATAAACTCCAGCTGTGTACAACTTTTCTGATTTCCCGTTTTAAAAACTAACTTGACTAATCATTTTGTTAATGTAAAGAATAATGTGATAGAAACACTTATCACAGGATTTAACTTTGTTTTGTATTTTGTTTTCAAACCATGTAAGATAAAATTTCTTCAAGATGACGACATTATAACCCTTAAAAATACAAAATCCATAAGCATTGACGTCATACATCCTTTACTTCTACACACAATACGATGGGTGGCATTCTTAAACTGGATAAAGCACTCTATGTATGACGTCAACGCATAAAGAACCAGACGTGGTATGGAAAACGTCTGGGTCACCCAAAACCATACCAAAAATATGATTGAACCTATTTTCACATATAAAAAGAATAAAAAAATTTTCATAGGACCCGGGCGGGTTACGCAAAACTCAGCATAGCCGAAATATGTTGAAATAAAGTTGTATGGGCAAACACTGTAATGAATAAGAATGCAGAGAAATAGATAGGAAACTTAGAATGAGAACAAAAAGATTGATTACCAACGACAGCTTGCTGATCACGAAAGAGGGTAAGAGTAAGTATTTTGCTTTTGAGGTAAACATTACAGATTAATACTTGACAGTATGGGCTCACGGTGTTAGTGATAATTTCAATTTCATGACATACCATTTAATCAGATCAATTTTATTTATGTTAAACCTATACGATATTACGCACTTATTTTTTTCCCCTCAGAACAGCTTGTTATAAAATTTGAGAGCACTAAAAGTTTTTTTAAATATGCTCTTCTACGTCTGATCTGTCTCTATTACATTCAGCCTATACAGAGTCTCGTTGACTCCAGGGTCTAATTTATATGCATAGGTATAATTGTGCTTGGTACCATAGCTACATGGCATATTATGAGAATTCATTACACGTTTCTGTGGAGGCATTAGATAGCTTATGTCTTCACAGAGATGTGTAATTAAAATATGTTTTGCTTCAATTTTCCGAGATCAAATTAAGGCCTTCAGGAGAACGTAAAGTGCAAACAGGAAAGGTGTTACCGTACTCAAGACACAAGCAGAAAGATGCCCTTCATAATAAACGAGAGGCATGCTTAGTAAAGAAACACATAGAAAGTGCTGATTAGACGGGAAACAAAGGGGCAAACAAAGGATATATCAGACCATCGTTCACAACAAGAAAACTGAAGTAAAAGCTAATGCACTGCACCAATAGGGATCTGGTACCACACTATTCGAAAAAGGAGAAAATAGGGGTTGGAAAAGTCGCTGAACATGATGGGTAGATTGGAAGACAAATCCAAAGATATCCTTCCAAGGAAACACAACCCCTCTGTCGCTACGTCCAAGACTAAATAAGAAACCTAACAAATTTTGTTGTTAACTCAATCACCAAAGACCGGAAAAGGAAGTCCAATTGCAGAATGTCAGAAACTAAAGAGAAGCTATTTTTAAGAACTAAGAGTGCAGCCTATAGTGTGTTTAATTAATAGGTAGCATAGCCGAGAAGAATTCGCTAGCCAAAGAGGTTCTCTGACCCATCCCAAAACATCTATACTGGAACGAAAAAACATTCTTTAAGATGGAAAGGCGAAAAAATTATACTAGGTTATGGAGCAGTACGACATCAGAGTACTAGGTACTGGAGGAAAAAGTTGCCAGGTTTTGAAAATAGTACAAAAATACTATGTAAACTAAAATTTACAAGAGAAAAGCGGATTGAGAACAGAGGACAGGCGCTGGCAATATATTATCAAAGGCATTAAAGAAACGGAGTGACGATAACAAGCAAATGACAGCAGATCCAGCCTTTGACTCAGATTTAAGTTCAAATATACAAAGTTGAGGGGTGTCCCAAAGTATGATAAACCTGTAGTAATGAGAAACCTAATGACAACGCTTAAAGCGGTACTAAGGATCACGAAAGGTACATGTGTAGACAAGGAGTATGTATGACAAACTAGAAAAAGGAGATGCTGGTAGATTTCTGCAAATATAATGACTGCATTATCGGTGGGCATTATGCCCTCATAAGAGTGAATTCAAAAATATATCGACTACCCCCAGCGGAAAGGCATTAAGCCAAATAACACATACCAGGACAAGCAGGATGTGGAGGCAAAACACCAGAATTTACAGAGGCGTGAAAACAAATAATGTTTACTACCTGGTAATACGGAAAGCTAGGCTGAATCTATGGAAGACTAATAAAATTAAAAGACATAAAATAAATTTGACATTGGAAAACTAAAGAATGAGAAACAGAAACAACAGTTCAGTACAGCATCACAAATCTTAAAGAAGCTAATCATAAGATAGTATAGGGAAAGTTGCAAAATAGAGTACAAGGTATCGACAAGAAAGTGAAATATAAGTATAAAGAGGATATAAGAGCACGCTAAAGAGAATTCTCAACCATTACAGGAAGATAACCAAAAAGGGTATATGAAGGTCATGTACAAAATTATTATACATAACAGCGGCCAAATTACAAGGATGGGACCAAGCAAAAAAACGGGAAATTTATAACAAACAAGACAAAAACGAAAGGAAGATAGACCTGTGTCTATCTTCCATATTAAATCTTCTTTAATAGGAAACCATAATAAACGATTTAAAAGGAGATTGCACTTCTTAAACAATAAAAGGACAATTACTTGTATGGAACTCAATGTGTTACATAAATTTCATCGAAGCTAGTGAAAGCTGTTGATAATGCCTTGCAAAAAATACTGTGAGAAACAACGCGGGCATTTGGTATTCACAGTAACGTCTTAAATAAAATTAATATCGTATGGAAAGGATAAAAACGCACGATATTTTTGTATAGGTTAAGAGAGTGAATAATGTTAGGAGTAAGACAAGGACACACCAAATCCTTTTTTCTAATCATGAAACTGATTAGATCATGAAACGAGGAATGCTGTTAGGAACAACAGTCAAAGATTATAAAGAGCAATGACATGATACTTTGACTACCTTGGTTTTGCAAATGACATACTTATGCATTAGAAAATTATTGATAAAAAGACAAAACAGATGACAGAGAAGGTAAAAATTGTTATTCTTAAGATAAAGTTAGGGAAAATCAAGGTAATGTATACGCATGGCAAAAATGAAAAAAAGAACCGAACGATAAGATTGAAAAAAAAGATATGCTTAATTTTTTATAAGTATAAAATGCACTAGCATCAGATGGAGGCATTGTAAAAGAAGCAGAGAAAAATCGTCTTGCCTCTTGTGCATATCGGGCATTAGAAAATATATGGAAAGACGAGAAAGCCAGTAGAACTTCTTACAACTTCATAAAATACACAATGCAGGAGTAGCCTATCTTGCTGTGTGTGTAGACAGCTGGAAACGAAACGCGTTAGTGTAAGTGGAATGCTAGAAATGAAGTCTGAACATCAAATGGGAGGACAAAATTTCCAACAATGAACTCAGAAGAATGATACAGGTAAAACTATGTTAGCCAGGAAATAAAGAACAGAGTATGTAGGTTAACTGGACACTTTCTAAGAATAAAAACTATGTCATAACAAGACACTAAAAAATAGGAACCAATGGGAAAAGGAAACTGATGGAACTCAAAAGGAACATTAGTGAAGATCAGAGATCCAAATAAAGAGTTTCAATCATGCAGTAAAACACATCTGAAGTGCCGTTTCGACTAGGTTTTACCGGGTTTCAATGAGAGGGTTCATACCATTTAATTCTAAACACCAAAAATGCATGTTTACATCATTAGAAAACACAAATACAACCTCTGCTTTTCAAGAAGTCCCTAAAATCTTTTTACCTACCAAGATGAAATTTTACTCTTGCTCCAGAACATAGAAGATTTTTATCTCATACTGAGGTTTTCATAGGAGATTTTTGACGCTTAATTCAAAAACAATATTGTTCAACTCCTCTTGAACAAGACATTCTAGCAACTTCAAAATTGAAATATCCAGATTTTATACAGAACTTTCTTAAGTACACTCACCATGATCTAATGGCAATTCATCTACTGAGATAATGTTAACATTGGAGCATGGCTCAGATACTCCTCCAGAAATATATCGCTTTCAATGGAGCATTAAGTGGTTCGTTAAAGAACTTTTCACATTATGATCCAGCAAAACTGGGTACTGATTAGTGTGCCGCAGGTAATGTGACAGAGATGACATTTGCATAATTTTAATTGTGCTTGTTCTTTGGATGTAGGACTATTAATAAAGGCAAAGCCTCCAGAATAATCATCTTACTGTACTGCTTACTATTTGATAGGAAAACATAGCGATGAAGCTCTTATAGCCAACTATGTACCAAACTTGAAATAATAATGCCACCAATATGTAAATAAAGACATTTATTCAGACCTGAATGGCTTTATAGGTCCCTCTATTTAGTGTTAATAACCATTAATTCGAAAAGGAACGAATAATTCAACTTGCAAGCTTGTTGAATATTTTCAAAATGACTTAGGTAGTGAAATGTGTTTCACATGTAGGAAGTATAAAATGCTTGGGCTATCACCCAGGCTACTTGTAAAGGTAGTGAGAATATTTGAATCACAAAATAAAAAGAGATTTTCCAATTAATCTAATTCTTAATTAAAGGATTTCAGAATACATTTTTTTATTTCTCAGCTGGTAGTGGTACTTCTCCTTTATCTCTAATTAGTTTGTTGCATATTGCTTGCAATGTACCTCAATTGCTATTTAGTTTTATGCTTGTAAATACATATCTTATGTATCTCTGTTATGAAGATCTAAACAAAACAATAAGACATTTGTTTAATGTTATCCATATAGTCAAGTATCTGTAAATGTATGAGAAGGTATACATATATACAAATACACATTTTCTCATGACATACGCATATATAAATATTTATACGTCATGTTTATCACTGTTAAGGATCATGGTAGCTTCAAGACAGAGGTTAGACAATTCTACCTATTTTTATGTAGATAAATAAGTACAGTTAATGGCGTTAGGGTATCATGATTTATCAATTGTTGTGTACAGAAAGTTATCTCGATATATATATATACTATGTATGTCTTTTCTGATACACGAAAGCTTAAAAAAGTACATGAAAGTATTGGGTGTTGTTCTTATTTTCAACCTTTAATTCTTCCACGTGTGGTACGTATAGGAATTTCAGTGCCTCTGTCAAGCGTTCATGTACCCGCTGGGACATTCCTTGGGGCTCCATTATATTATATTATATTGATTTAAGTTAGAATTCTAGAAAGCAATTATGGCGCCGGCACTTGCTCAAGAACTTCTAGTATCTGTCCTACTGAATCATTGCCCTCTATTATTCCTACAAAGAATTCATTTGCTATATGAAATTTTTTAAATTANATGTATGTCTTTTCTGATACACGAAAGCTTAAAAAAGTACATGAAAGTATTGGGTGTTGTTCTTATTTTCAACCTTTAATTCTTCCACGTGTGGTACGTATAGGAATTTCAGTGCCTCTGTCAAGCGTTCATGTACCCGCTGGGACATTCCTTGGGGCTCCATTATATTATATTATATTGATTTAAGTTAGAATTCTAGAAAGCAATTATGGCGCCGGCACTTGCTCAAGAACTTCTAGTATCTGTCCTACTGAATCATTGCCCTCTATTATTCCTACAAAGAATTCATTTGCTATATGAAATTTTTTAAATTACAGCTGGTATTTAAACTCCCCCAACATCAATCTGTCTTCTGAAAATACACAATACCTTTATTCTTTAATGCAGTGTTGGAACGCGCGTTAAAGTAGACATTTTGTGTTAACTTGTGGGGTGACGCCAAAATAGTTTAACCAATCACATCTTCTCTTGCCTCGTGCTCGGTAGTTTGACCTTTTTTAAACGTTCGTAAACTCTTTTTTAACCCAAAGGTAACTGATCTTCCTTTTTTAGGCTATAGTGGACACACTGTTAACGACAAAGGAAGAGCCTATTCACGTGAATTAAAACTTAACACTTGAATTAAAAAAACAAATCTAGAATAGCTTTGAAATTGAAATTGATGGGGAACAACCTAGAACTTTGACAAAAACCAAGGAGAAAATTCAGATGCAAAAATTTTGAAGCAAAGCATTTAGTAGAGGCCACATATCAAACTAATTAAGATGAAAGAAACTCCGTGCAATGAACAACAGAAAGTACGAGAAAAAGTTGAAAGTGCCAAATGATGGTGATTTAATACTCAATTAAAGCAGTAGCTGATAAAAAAAACATTACTCTGATAAAGATTCGAAGTACTCAGATCAATGGTATGAAGATTTCGTAGAATATTTAAATTCTCCTTCCGAGAAAAAAACCCCACAAATAAATTATATACGAGGGAGCTAAATATCAGCCAAATATATTTTTATTGACATTGGAAAAGCCTTGTAAAGTGGAGGAAAGAGTACCTTTTCCAACAAACTTCATGACAAGGCAAGATGACAAAAGAGAAATAAGAAACTGTGGGGTGATAAATCGCGAGACCATAGTAAATCAGCACCGTTTGTTAGTAGTGCATTTGTGATGGAGGAGAGGTGCAAGAGCTTGAAGCATCAAGCGGCCCAAAATTAAAGTTTGGAAACTTAACGAAGAAAAAGCACGGTATAAGGAGATGGTACTAGAGAAGAGACAGGATGCACACCGGGATGTTGATGGCACATGGAGTGCAATGAAAGAAGCTATGATGGAAGCAGTTGAAACTGTATGTGGAAGAACCAAGGGAGGAGAAAAGGTCAAGAGAGATACATGGTGGTGGAATGATGAAGTGCAAAAAGCTGTGGAGAATAAAAAAAAGATATTTAAAAGTTGGAAAAATGACCCTACAGAAGAAAATAAAAGTGCATGCAAAGAGGCAAACAGAAAAGCTAAAAGAGAGGTAGGAAAAACAAAGTGAAATGCTTCCCAAGAATTGTATGAAAAGGTAGACACCAAAGAAGGTGAGAGTTCCATCTGTCGAATAGTGAAGACAAGGGCAAGAATGGAGAAGGACGTTGGTAACGTGGGTGCAATCAAGGATGAAAATGGGGAAATACTGTATGAAGAAAAGGAAATATAAAGGAGATGGAAGGAGTATTTTGAAACACTCATGAATGTAGAGAATCCAAGAGAACCTGTTGTGCTCTGCAACCCAACAGAAGGTCCTGTATCATCTCTTACAGAGGAGGAAGTTGGAAGAGCCTTAGAAAGAATGAAAAATGGAAAAGCCAGTGGGCCATCAGAAGTGACAGTAGAGATGATAAAAGCACTAGGAGAGGATGGAGTGACATGAAGGGAGGCAACATGGAATGTGGGAACTACAGAGGGATAAAGTTAATGGAGCATGCAATGAAAGTTATGGAAAGGATAATTGAACAGAGACTTAGAGATATCATAGATATTGATGAAATGCAGTACGGCTTTATGAAAGGAAACGGCACGACTGATGCGATTTTTATAATGAGATAACTATAGGAGAAGAGACTGGAGGGAAACCAAACACTCTACTGTGGATTTATAGATCTGGAGAAAGCCTACGATCGTGTGCCACGAGAGGTGGCCTTCTGGGCCTTGCGGAAAAAGGGAAAGAATCTCCCGCCAAAATCCGGATTTTGCCATTGCTGCCATTATCTTACGCACCACATGACCGTAAAATGTCCGAATTTTCTAAGATAACTTCTGCAGGGTCAGTAGCAATTGTCAATGTTTGATCAAATGTCAGGGGGTGCTCGAGAAGACAGCGTTTGCCGAAATAGTAACCAGGGGCATGAAGGCTGGTGGAAACGTCCGATCCAGAATTATCCAATCATTGAAGAGATAAAATGCCCCATCTTGACAGCTGCAAAGAAGTCGTTGAAACCGCTGACCCTATTGTTTTCAGTCGCTTCCTTCAATGGGGCAAACATTCAACACCGTTTCTCATGGAGTACCGAAGCTGTTGTTTCCTGACAAAAACGGAAGTCTCCACACTTGGTTCACTTTGGACCCACATTTTAATTGTTTGATTCAGTTTTTNATGTTGGAGTGCAACAGACGGATAGCAACAATCTGAACAGTTGCCAATGTTTGATCAAATGTCAGGGGGTGCTCGAGAAGACAGCGTTTGCCGAAATAGTAACCAGGGGCATGAAGGCTGGTGGAAACGTCCGATCCAGAATTATCCAATCATTGAAGAGATAAAATGCCCCATCTTGACAGCTGCAAAGAAGTTGTTGAAACCGCTGACCCTATTGTTTTCAGTCGCTTCCTTCAATGGGGCAAACATTCAACACCGTTTCTCATGGAGTACCGAAGCTGTTGTTTCCTGACAAAAACGGAAGTCTCCACACTTGGTTCACTTTGGACCCACATTTTAATTGTTTGATTCAGTTTTTCATTTGACTATTATTTGACATGCAGGAGTAATGTCCTGTGAGGCGAAGGTGAAATAACTTGTACCAGCAATGCTACTTGCTCATCTAACGGAATAGCCTCCCAACTTGCCAAAGGTAACTTCCATAGGGTAAAAATACTTCGTGATGTGCATCAGGTAGAAGGTACAAGTTAAAACAGTGTTTTCATCTTGCCTTTTATGTCAACTTAAGGATGTCAGGATCAACCAAATATTCAAATGTTGGTTTTTATTTAGTCTTTGGTATCTGTACCTTTTTCATCTGGTCTGATCTAAGTTTTTTTGGAGAACTGGCAGAGCAAGGACCGTTAGTGAACCGGAATAGCAGTAACACAAAATCCGTCAAACTACGAATGCAAGACCATGTTGCACATTATGTTTATTTACCGCTTAGTAAATGGGTTGATGAAAATTTCGGCATTTCACGGATTCCGGGAGTTACACCGAATCTAATAACGGGAATACATTTCTCTTTGGCAGTAATTTCTGGAAAATTCATTTCACATTATAGCCTCTTCTGGAGAAGATTTGCAACACTTCTTTATGAATTTAGGTCATTCCTTGACATTTTAGATGGTGTTGTGTACCGTGCGCAGCATAACCAAATTGCTTTTGTTTCTGGCTGGGGTACCTACGGGTATTTAATTGACGCCGGTGCTGACATGATTGGTGGCATCATTTTAGCCTTAGGAACGTGGTACTATCTGCACAAATACCCACCCTTGAAAAATACGAAAGATTACATTAAAGTGAAAGGTGATATTGAAAAAGGGATGAAACTTCTACCAGATTCATCAGATGGCGAAGTCGAACAAGATTTACATGATCACCCTTGGGTTAAACGTGTGAGTAAAAGGACTATAAATATAACAGTTGCGTTGTTTGTCATTCAAATATATGCCAGGAGTGGACTGTGGGACCATTTTCAACACACTTATAACGATCTACTGCAAAAGCCTGTAGCTGGGGTTTCACCGGTAAGTTTTTGACTTTGAATTCTGGAAAAGTTCATTCGTTATCAGAAAATCAAAGTGGACCCATAATAATCTATTAGTCTAATGTATCTCACAAAAAGAAAACACGGGCAAACTCAAGGTATTACTATAGATGTAAGAGCTTTATCATGTTATGAGTCGTAAGCTTTTTCTGAGCTTAAAAAAAAAAGCTCAGAAAAAGCTTACGACTCATGATATGATACAGCTCTTACATCTATGGCTTCCTCCGAGTCCATAAAGTTCAGAATTTTCAAGGTATTACTGTTCAGCTTTGCATACCTAGAAAACCTGGAGGTTTTAATTTACTCGATAACTGGATATTTTAATTGAGAAGATAAAATTGGTTACACTAAACTTAAGATACATTTTTGTTTACATAGGTTATGGTTCGTTATATGTGTGTGTTTGTATTAATGTATGTATCTGTGTGTGTGTGTGTGTGTGTGAATGTATGTATCTGTGTGTGTTTGTATTAATGTATCTCTGTGTGTATGTATTGTTTGTATCTGTGTGTATGTATTGTTTGTATCTGTGTGTAGGTATTAATATTTGTATCTGTGTGTGAATGTATGTATGAATGAATGTATGTGTCTATGTGCCTCTGTGTGTAGGCGTTTTACATTGCTAAGTAATCCCAAAGGCAAACAAATAAATAAAAAACCTCAATGAAATTAAATGAAAAAGTATGTAGTTGTTTGATACATAAATACCCATTAGAAAATCTGTAATAAATACATGGTGGTGATTGGAGAAGGCGTGCTTTTTTTCCCTTTACATATTTGACCTGTATTGACCTTACACCTTTAAATATGGCTTGGCCAAAGTTACCATACCAAAACATACACCAGGCACTTTTATTAGAACATAATTCCTATTCGCATTTATGCTGTATTTAATGACCTTTGAGGGCAGGTCTTGCTTGTTGGCAATTAGTAGTACAATGAGTAGTCATGGGAAATATGGACATGCTATTTGAGAATATTTGAATGCTCTACCAAGTCACTGGTTTTTAATTTAATTGACTTTTTCTGACGTTTTCTGGAATACACTGGTAGTTCTTCTGTTGTTTTTCATTAAATTGTTTATAAAAATTTTATAGGTCCTGGTATTTTTATTGGTTATATATAGAAGCACAATACATAGAGGTGAAAAAATGTTGAGTTGATCGCAAGGTTTATTGACCTCCTCATGCAAATTAATTAAAAATAAGAAAACCCTCCAAGATTGTGACCTTTGGTTTAATTGTATTGCATACTTTTGTTTGTGGAAGTTATTGAAATGATTTGTCTGCGTGGGTTAAAAATATATTGAATATTACCAAATTATTGTTATTTTTTTGATAAGGAAAGAAAGGGTAAATGACCACTGATTCACACCATCCATAGTGNATACACATGTTTAAACGTACACACACACACACACACACACACACACACACACATATATATATATATATATATATATACATTTCCTGACGAGTGAGGTGAGTAAAATCACGAAACAGGCTTGTCGAAATGGATAGTGTAGTTTTTTTATTCTTTCCAACTTATTACATCTTTTATATATATATATATATATATATATATATAAATAGATAGATGATAGAAACAGTACATACACAAATTGAATTAAATGGAAATTTGAGATAACTGGATACAACCAGACAATTTTTGGAGTAGGCCTATAGTTTTTGATATTCAATTGGATTAATTTTTTAATGTATTTTCAGTCACAATAACTTAAGGACAAATTTTATCAATGGAATGTGGTAATTGGCCAATTTCCCCAGATACCAACACCCCTCAGTTAACATGACATAACCTTGTATCTTAATAACACCACAAAAGTGTACTGTTGCAGTCACCAAAACTGTAGATGACAGAAAGGGAACTGCAGTTTGGTACTTTTCTTTAGAATGTGGCATTTTTGGAACATTAAAAAGGCCTCAAAGAAGTTAGTGGTGAATAACTTTATTGAACATACCCATTCCATTGATAAACACAAGCAAACTATGACTAATATCCTTTTCTTCATTTTGAAATTGTTCTTTCCTTACAACTGGTTATACATTGGTCTACACAAGATGGGACCTTTAATTGTGTAAATTCAAGGAACCTATTCCATTTTTATGTTAATTTCACAGTTACCTGCATGATAATGTCATTTTGTATCACCTCACCATGCAAAATACCAATCAATTCAGATTATACAAATACTTTTACAGCTGGATGAAAAGTGTATAAAAGTTTATGAGTGTCCAGTAATTTCCCCAATGATATTTAATTTTCAATGGACTCAGCTGGACATTTTTTGCAAATTTCTATTGTGTAACAGTTACTCTAGTGTTGGTTGCCTAGTGTTAAATAATCTTACCCTTGACCCTAATAATCACCTGATAACAATGTGTACCAGCAGTATTTGGAAAACTCTTTCATTATATATTTAACAGATTGCCCTTCTTTAGCTATACTGACTATATATTTCTTGTTTTTTTCACCAAATCAATTTTGCAGAGTAGCTTACTTTAATTAATGGTGCCCATGTCTCCTTACAGATATGTCATATAATGTCACACATGCATTCAAATAAATATAGCTTGCAAAGCATTGCTCAAGCAGTTTTGGTTTTTCAGTTGCCTTTGCTACTTCTTGACAGTATTTGATCATAAAAGGCTCTTTTTATCATATTTACCGATTTAAAGAAATTTTTATTCAAATAGGGAATTGAAATACAGCAGGTATAGTTTTAAATAAAGTGTTTTAATTCACTTCCTTATTTTCTTAATAAACTGATCATGGGTCTAGTAGGTTTAGATGTAAAGCTTCTCTCTCCATTCTAAACACAGAGCAATGAGAAACCTGCAGGAAATAAAAACAACATTGCAAAAAAACCACAACTGGACATTAATTGAATGTTGATTGAAAAACACAGCAAAATTGAAACAATAACAAGTAATAACAGAGAAAGTATGTGCAAGCTACGACATGTTTACAAGAATACTTGAGGGTACAATCTCGAAAATCTAGCTTTCCTTTGCTTGATGAAGCCATACTGTCATTTGTTTCAAAACAACACAAGGGAAGAATGGAAGTTAGAGCTGTTTAGAAAATCCAACAAAAAGTAGTGATATGTTGCGATTTATGCCCTGTTTCAAATGCAATTTGGATATTTTTAGGTAGTATTTGGCATCACTGCAAATCCACCAGCTTAATTTTTTATGTGCTACATATATAGCCTCAGGTGGTTCAAGGAATGATAACTTTAAACACATTTTAGGTAACAGAAGGTGTCAAGCAGAACAGTGTGCTGCCTCCTAAACAGTTTTCTGTTTAAAAAGTATGATGTTAACCCATTCAAAGTATCCTATTTCAAATCATGGATTCATACCAGTTACCTTATAAGACAGATGCTGTTTGCATGTGACAGTGCTTTGCTTACCCATTCTTCAGAGTGGTTGCAAAAGCTTACAGATCAGTTTGCAAGATCAATTCAGTCTAAAGATAAATATAAGAAAAACCTGAGTGGAGTTACAGTCAAATTTGTATAATATGACCACTTTTGGGACCACATAAAAGTGGTCAACTTGTACAGTAACTTGTGTATATGAGAAGTAGCTTGGGTAGGCCAATGATGGTTGTTTTAAACAAGTGTTCTTTTTGTAGAGGTGGCCATTTAAGCATGTTTAACTGTACCAACCTGTAAAAATGTTAAACTCACCACCTGTTTCAGAGGAAACCATCATGAACAATGAGCCTTTTGTTCAGTGTACAGACTTTTGGTACTTGGGCAGTGCAGTCTCCAGCAATACTCAAATAGAAAAAGAACTTTAACATAGAACAAGAAATGTTTGGACAGCTTTTGGTAGACTCGGATCATCTTTGGAAGAACAGACTGTCTCAGTCAGGGTTAAGAAAAAACTGTGTATCACTGTAGTATTGTCAGCTTTGCTACATGGACCAGAAACTAGGATTGTCTGTTGTGTACCAGTCAATAAACTTTATGCCTATATGAAGAAGTGGCTTAAAGGTAAAAAAAGTCACTAACAAAGAAAGTAATCATCATCCAGTCCTTCTATCAATGGTAGACATTTTAATCAAAGAAGACCTGAAATGGCTTGGTCACATATACTGAATAAGAAATGAGTATTACCAAGACAATTGCTGTACTCACAACCTTTTGAGGGTAAACAAAACCATGGTATACTGAGACTAAGATTCAAGATGTTGCAGAGAGGAAGATGAGGTGGAGAGACCGATTGACAGTTGACAAAGGATTGCAGACAACAGAGTAGCATGGAAAACACCCATAAAGGCAAACTCGCTTACAGTTATTATCAATCCAACCAACTGCAAGAGAGGGAGAGAGAGAGGTAATATACATATATATGTAGTATAAGAGTGAAACACTCAGAAAACTTTAGCTAAAGATGGAACTGGCTAATTAAATGACAATAATGAGACAATGCATACATAGACAATCCACATCACAACACAAAATACAACACAACGAGAAACATAAAAATGAATTATTCACAAATAGAATGAAGAGAGATGACAGATAAAGGATAGAAATGAATAGAGATATGGTGAAAAAAGTGATGGAAAAGGTTAGATGGTAGTTTTTGTTAATATATATGTGTGAATATATGTAGGGCAGAAGATATCAAGTAATGCAGTTTAGCTTTGAAAGGAATTCATGGACAGCATGCAATAACTGAGAAATTATGATGGATTGGAAAACAGGAATAAAATACTGTGTTATGGCAATGACTTTAGAAGCTCAATGATTGACTTAAAAAGACCACACCCTTTGAACTTGAAAATGTCTACAGGAGACTTGGCTTTACTCAGTGAAAGCACATGCAGGTAAATTTTCACCTTGTATGTAAGTTCCAGGATCCAAATATGATACAACAAATCAAGACATGATTAAAAACTATACACCACGAATCTGGAAACAAAGACTGGGTGGCTATTTTAATTTAGGGAAGTCTTTTGTTACACATGAACTCATGAAAAAGTCAGTATGAAGATAATATTGAGGCAAAATTTTGAAAAATGAAATATTGTTTATTTTTAGATGCTATTTCCTTTATTTTAAGTTGCCTACCAAATGGCACATGTACTAAGTTTTGAACTGAAAAACTCAAAACTTAGAAAAAGTCAGCTTAATCATGCACTAGAAAACACAGTCATGTGTTGATAAAATGTTGATAAAATTATAATTAAAATGATCATAATTTTTCTTGGCCTTATTTTAAGCTGCTGAGTTCATTGTTGATTGATATTTTCACAGTATTTTAAGAATATATGCCAGAAAACAGTTTTACAGTCAAATCTGTGTAAATGGCCATCTTTATAAAATAACCACTTGTCTAAAACAACTGTCATTGGGCCTGCCTAAGCTACTTCTTTTATAATTAATAGTTACTGTATAGGACAACCACCTTCCCCCCCCCCCCAAAAAAAAAAAACCAACCATTTTTATTTGGTCTCAAAATTGGTCATTTTATACAGGTTTGACTTTAATTGATCACTAAAGTGTTTTTCTTCAGATTTGCAAAAACAAAACAGTCCTGTAATAAAACCATTTAATATATCTCCTCATCTTAATGTCTGTTGCTTACTTTGATTTCATCTTTCCCATCAGAAAGTAAGTTAATTGATATATGGAACTAGCTGTCATTTCATGTTGTTCACAGCAAGTAAGAGACTAATGTGAAATGTTAAATTATTATGTTTATCGTTATATATGATCATTTGAATGTGTATACTTTTTATTTTCTTTGTATTCACTATTTTTCTTGGTACACAACTTTACATGCTTGGGATAATGCTGATCACCAGCCCTACCAAAATGAAAGCTTTTGTTTTTTAATAGCTTACAGACATTTCAAGATTTTCCAAGAGGTGATCATATTTTCTATAGTTAGTAAAGATTGCTTGCCATATTGTTTTCATTTTTTCAGGAACGACAGGCAGAAATTTTAAATCTTCATAGTACTTGGGCTGTTCTTTGGTTATGGAAGGTTAACAGTGCAGATGCCTTTCTACATTATATTCTTATTTCTGTTTTTGCAGACAAATTATGGGTAAGAATATTTTTTTATGAGTTTATCTCCCTCAACCATAAACCAGAAATTCACATCTTGTGGAATATTTTCTGTAAGACAACTTTTAGCTGCTTACAAGCTAGTATATGTAGTGAGTTATTGTATTCCCATGTTGAGTATTTTCCAACATGTGTAGGCTTATTCATGGTTTGGTTTTATAACATTTTACATAATCAAACTTTCTAGTATTGCAGATGCTGTTTGCATTAAAATTAACACCATAAATACCTACATTAGAAATGAAATTTCTTACTGCACCAAGTCTGTAAAAAGGGGTAGTGTAGGAGTTTGGGGTATAAGAACATTTTTTCTAAAAATTCTCTTATTTCTCCAACTCCAGTACTTTAGATATAATAATAATCATTTTTTTTTGGTTAGTCAATCAAATCATTTTTTGGTTTCTACATCTTTTTAATTATTATAGCCTGTTTATTTTCAATCAATCATCAAATGTAAGTCATCTAATTTAATCCATAGCATAGTTACCACCTGATGCACTTTTTGAATTCATCATCCAAAAAATGTTTAAGTTTATATTTAGTATATATTATGAAAGAACAGGAATTATATTCCATGCAAAACGACAGTTTGTATGATGGAAAATATAACAGACTATTTAAAAATGAGGTTCTTTAAAAATTTGGGTTTGATACAATGAAATTACCAATGATAAAGGGAGTTCAAGTTGTAGTACGATCTATGATGTACAGGATAGTGGAGACTCACATGAGTATCTTCTACACCATGATAACTCTTAATTTTGCTTCTAATCCTTTGTTTCAGTACGCCGATTTGAATGTTTTTTTCCATGTTCAATCAAAGATTACTTATAGTTATGATTTAAGTGTATTAAAGTAGTTGTTTATGAAGATAAGTGTTAAAGTGCAGTTATTATTATGAATTTATATTGTAAAAAACAAACTATTTATTTGAATGGAAGACCCTCAAGAATGGTAAATTAATGCTTAAATCGACATCTGCAGTTTGCAGTTCAAGGAAGAGTCAGCTCGCAAGACAGAAAGATGGGTTTATAGATGTTTAAAAGCATTTATCAAAATTAGGTGAATATCAAATGCACACACCTAGTCTTAAAAAGTTCAACTATTGCGACCCCGAAAATGACCTAAAAGAAAGGTGATCCTTAAATAATGCACCTTATTGCAAACCTATAAAGAGACGATAGAATTTGCCATCGTCATGACATCGATTATAGTTATTCAAAGACTTTGCAAGGTAAGGCAGACTTCTTCTTCTTCTTCTTCAGGTGCCGTATCTAGTGACGTAGGCGATCACCTCCTGGCACACCCCTCTACCTTTAATCATCCGCAGAAGCTCTGCCATGATGGAGTCAGTACTCTCCCAGCCATGCTCTCATACTGCTCATCCACATCACTCTCCTCCTTCCTCTGCTCCTCTTGCCTGGTACTTTGCCTGTCATTGACAACTCTTCCAGTCCTTCCTTCCTTCCTCATGACATGGCCTAGAAAACTTAGTTGTTGTATGCGGATTCGCCTTATCAAGTTCTGATGAACTCCTGCTCGCCTTAGTACTTCTTCATTGGTGATTTTGCCTGTCCACTTGATCTTCATCATCCTTCTAATCAACCACATCTCACAAGCTTTCAGATTCCTTCGGGATTCTGATGTCAACGTCCATGTCTCCGATCCGTAGGTCAAGACCGGATAGACATAGCAGTTCAGCTCACGCAATCTTATTGATAGCGATAGATTGCAGTTTTTCAGTATTTTCTCAAGATTGCTCAAGCTTTTCTTTGCCAAGGCCACTCGTCTCTTGATCTCTTTAACACATCTCGCATCGTCGGTGATGAGACTACCTAGATAGTTGAAAGAGCTGACTTGGTTGATGACCTAATCCTTCACTTTCAGTGTGCATACTGGACTGTTTTTGATGTTACCACACATTCTGTCTTCTTGCAGTTTATGCTCAGACCTCTCTTCTCGCTGATTGACTCTTGTACAGCTTTTACAGAAGTGGAAGATCAGAAGGTAGACTACAGAATGTTAAAAAAGCGTATCTGAAATTCCATGTAATAAAAGACCATGGGGAATAACAGCTGCACAGAAAATAGTGAAAGTAAAGCGATGGTTAGGACTAGATCTTCCAAAAAACGGGAAAAGCTGTGGAGGAAAAAAGAAAACTGACAAGAAAAATTAGCTGACGAACTTCATAAACCCATAAAACGCAATTTTCGCCGATGGCCTGTTATTGTGAACCTTATTGGTGAGATTTACGCTACAGGTTAGTAAATGGAACAAAGGCTATAAATCTCTCATTATGGTAATCGAGGTATTCTCCAAATATGGTTAGATACCATTGAATGATGAAAAAAAGAATATCCATAATAAACGCTTTTACGGAAACTTTCAAGGATAGGATAATACCAAAATTTATTTGGAGCGACAAAGGGAAAGAGTTTTGTAATAAAGATTTTAAAAATTTGTTGAAAAAGCATGATATAGAGTTATTCAATCGAAAATCAGGCAAAACCCTCAGTGGTTGAACGATAGAACCGATCAATTTAAGATTTGGAAGCAATTCACTGTACAAGGTAATAAACGGTATCTTGATATGCTACCGATATTGGTAAAAAAAGTACAATACCACTAGCCACAGTTCGATAAAAATTACACCCATAGAAGCATATGATAAAAAGAATAAAGGACTTGTTTACTTGAGTAGTTTCGGCAGTATGGTAACAAACAGAAAACCGTAATTTGAATTAGGTGATAAGGATAAGTAAATATAAAAGAGTGACTTCCGACAAAGGATATACACCAAACTGTATAGAAGAGATCTTGATTATTGGCAAGATTCAACATACAAATCCAGTAGCCTATCGATCATTAAATTTGAACAACGAAGAAAGTAGAGGCAGCCTTCATGAACCTGGATTATTAAAAGCCGATTAGGATGTTTTTCGGAGAGGTAAAAGGTATATATTAGAAAACGGAATAGATAGTTAAGCTTGCGGACATTACAGAGTATAAGAAAACGATAAATAATGAAATCATAACCTACGATACAGCAGCACATTCCTTTTTTAATTGTTAATTAAAGTGGCAGATGAGCATCTTGAGGTCGTCTCATTGACAAATTTAACCGACATACTTTTCAAGTAAACCTTGTTGCAAATTTTACTCATAAAGTTTACTAATATGTGATGACGTTTTATTGTTGTATGATAGTAAATATTATTGTGTTGCCATGGCTCTGAGAATAGCTAGAAACTTCAACTAAGCTTTAATACAAAGCAAGTTCAAACGTGCTTAAACATGTCAGTGGCGAATCCCTTAGTTCCCGGACGTAGGACACATAATGAGATTATGAATTAAAAAGGCGCTTTCGGTGGTAAATATGCTATGGATTAAATTAAATGACTTTCATTTGACGATTGATAAAAAATAAAGACTATAATAATAAAAAACATAGGAACCATAAAATGATTGACTGACTAAAAATGATTACCATTATATGGAAAGTAGTATAATAGTTGGAGGAGTGAGAGAAATTTTATATAACATGCTCTCGTACCCCCAACTCCTATACTACTAAAAGGGGACCATCTGAGTCCAGGGAATGGGGAAAAGGAAGGAAAAAACAACATGGAAAAAGACAGTGGAAATGCTTCATGTTTATTGCCACGAGTCATTTGAAGATACAGTTTCAATAAAAACCGAGTAATTGTAAACCTTACGCGATATATAGGGGTAGTATGTACATGCATTGACCTGTCTTTGAAACTGTTTGAATCTCAAAGAGTGTGGAAAATTGATTCCTACATTCTGTGTTTTGAGAGAATGCGGACACATTTTTCCAAGCAAAAGTATCAGGACTTTATTGGTGGCTGGTATCGCATATTGAGGTGCAATAAAAGGAGAGGAAATGGTAAAGTGGATAAAATTTGAAGAGCACAGCCAGACTTCAAGGAAACACTTCATTTTTAGATAATACTTGTTCTGACCGCAATGGTTCGAGTCTTTTGGCGATGTCATCTTTAGAGCATGGTATTTGTGGAACACCATCCTTGGGGTTTTTATGATTCCAATTACGGAGTGAAAGAAATCAGAGTAATTGCCGATTTTTAAGGCCCTTTTAGCTATTCATAAATACAGTCATCAAGCAAGAGTGTTCGAGTTTCGACAGCTAAAGAAGATCGTAAAGGCAAAATACAGGCACTTGGGGCATTCGTTTTTGGATGGAAATTTTTCAACAAGACAACTAGTCATACGAAGATACTCCTTACCGTTGAAATGGTTGCAGCCATAAGTTTTCTCACATGAGTGTTGAGTAAGGCTTTAGTACCGCAAATCCAACTCTTACTACATCGCGTGTCACTCTTGGTAAAGACCAAGTAGACAACCTGATGATGCTACGAGTCAACGTACTCATATTGACCGATTTAGACCCTTGCTACGACGTAAAATTGGTGCAAAAAACTGGCAACATTTGCCTTAAAAAGGAAAGGTACCATACGAAAACCAAATATGTGTGAAAACCCTTTACGATGTATGTACGTTCTACCGAAGATATGTTTGTACCGAAAAGACAACATGATGGAAATGAGTATTTAAAATTACAGCATTTGTGGATATGATTAACTAGTTGGAAAACAGTGAATATTTGGATGAATTTGTGAGTTTTATTTATTTTAATTTGTTAGTACTTGTTGAAACAGATTTTTTACTCACGGCTAGTAAATCAGTGGTTTCTATATGGCCATAACCAGATCAAAGAGTATGGCTATCACAGGTGATATTAACCCAAATTCTCCCAATGTCTACAAAAGNAAGTATGTGTGAAAACCCTTTACGATGTATGTACGTTCTACCGAAGATATGTTTGTACCGAAAAGACAACAGCGAATGGAAATTAACGCACTCCTAGATGAGAAACACTTGCTTATTAGTGAATCGGAAAATGAGGGAGCAAATTGTGAAAGCTATTATGAAAACGATAAAGGGGAAACTGAAAGTGACATTGATATGAAGATCGAGACAACAGGAGTAAACTGGCAAGTAGCAAAAACTCAAAAACAGGAAAGCCTTTTGTATTTGTTTGTTTTATGGGTTTTTGTTGTTACATTCCATATTCTACATGTTGCATTATTACGTAGGAATTTCTTTTACTAAAGTTTTATTTACAGTAACTGTTACTGTAAATTATAAAAAGAGGAAAAGCATTGCCTAGTCTAAAGAGTGACGAGTTATGTTATTTAGGGTAGAGAATACATATTAACTCATGTGTTTTGGTCTCCATTAATTCAGACAAAATCTGGGGTTTCCATTTAAAAAACGCATTACTATTTTTGTCCCTTCTTTTGGTAAAAACTGACCCGTCACATAACAGAAATCCCAGCCAACTCTTTTGTTGTCGTCACAGTGAGCGGACGTGTTTTTGGTAGCTCTAGCATAAAGTAGAAAATATACTGTTTCATATCGATGGAAATGAGTATTTAAAATTACAGCATTTGTGGATATGATTAACTAGTTGGAAAACAGTGAATATTTGGATGAATTTGTGAGTTTTATTTATTTTAATTTGTTAGTACTTGTTGAAACAGATTTTTTACTCACGGCTAGTAAATCAGTGGTTTCTATATGGCCATAACCAGATCAAAGAGTATGGCTATCACAGGTGATATTAAAGAATATTTTGATAATTTGATTCAGCCCCCTGCTACGAACGTATGTATATCAATGCTATTTAAGCAATTTGAGGAAAGCGTCATAGAAAATCTTGAAAAACGTATTTGTCTTCAAGAAAAGCGTATTGAAGAGTTGTAATCAAACCTTGCGATTCGGGAAAATACGATTAACNCCTTTCCCATCAAAGGATTGCAATTAAACTTTTTACACATTTATTCTAGATTAGTGCGGATATTTACACCAATTTTGGTAATAAAAGAAGTTAGGGGGATATGCTTGGGAGAATATGGGTTAAAGAATATTTTGATAATTTGATTCAGCCCCCTGCTACGAACGTATCTATATCAATGCTATTTAAGCAATTTGAGGAAAGCGTCATAGAAAATCTTGAAAAACGTATTTGTCTTCAAGACAAGCGTATTGAAGAGTTGGAATCAAACCTTGCGATTCGGGAAAATACGATTAACGTGCTTCTAAGCAGACTCGATAATGTGGAAGTAGCGGCAGATGATAATGAACAATATTCTCGACGTTCCTGTCTTAGAATCCACGGAATTGAATACGATAACAAAGTTCAGGAAAATACAGAAAACGTCTTAGAGAAATGTTACGAAGAAATGAATATCCCCTTTGTCAAACATGAAATCGATCGAGTGCACCGTATTGGAAAAACCATTAATAATAATGGTAAACCAACGAAAACAATCATGGTGAAATTTAAATCATGGGAAGGGCGTAAGAAGTTCCACAAGGCTAGACCCAAGTGGAAACCGGGAATGAAATCATTTTTTGTTTCTCTTGACTTCACTCAACGTAGATATGATTTGCTTAGTTATACCAAGGGGGTTGTTAAAGGTAATGACGCTGTGGCTTATGCATTTGCCGATATCAATTGTACCTTGGGGATCAAAACAAATAATGGTGATTTTCATTATTTTAATAATAAATGTAAACTTGATGGCATATTAAACCAACTTCAACATTAGATAGTTTTTTTGCTGCATTTTTAACTTTTGAACGCAGTTAATTATCCACAATTGCATTATGCAATACTCTTATGTTGCGTTATGCTCCAAATTTATGTTTTGTGTATTTGTTTTCTTTTCATTTTGTGTAATAGCTGTTAAGTGGTTTTTATTTTTAAAATGGGTTTCTACTTTAGTTCTAAATGTATCGAAGGTTATCTTTGAGTTTTCATCATGGAGATAGGAATAAGCCAATATAGGGCGTGTGTAGGTATGTTCAATAAAGTTAAGACTTCTTGAATTTTTGTAAGCCATTTCAGAGTAAGCTGTTGGTTTTTGTTCTTTTTTTTCTCTTCAATAATTGTACAAACCGTAAATTTTTGCTCTCGTCACGGGGTAGCTTTTCACCTACTCGAGCTTGTATATGCATTTAGTATTCTTGTAATGTCGGGAGATATTGAAACCAACCCAGGTCCTGTTAGTAACCCAACAAATGCCCTATCCATATGTCATTGGAATTTAAACAGTGTATGGGTTGATGATTTCACTAAACTAGCCCAACTTGAGATCTACTTGAGTTTGCATAAATTTGACGTAGTATGCCTTTCTGAGACTTTCCTGGATTCTTCAATTTCAAGTGATGATCCAAGGATTATGCTCGATGGTTACAACCTGTTGCGTTGCGACCATCCTTCAGATGTCAAAAAAGGGGGCGTGTGCATGTATTATAAAAACCATTTACCTATAACTGGAAAACCTAACTTTACGCATATAAACGAATGTTTGGTTTGTGAACTGCGGGTAGGTAATAAAAAATGTTTTAGTACTCTTCTTTACAGATCACCAAGTCGAATTTGATGTCTTTAAACGTGATTTCGAGGCGACCATTGCTAATATTAGCCAGGGTTCTCCTTACGTTTCCCTTTTTGTTGGCGATTTTAACGCTAGGAACACCAGCTGGTGGGCAGATGATATTGATAATGCGTGTGGCATTGAATTAAATGAGATCACTGCTCATCAAGGCCTCCATCAAATAATCGACGGTCCCACTCATATTTTGGAAAATTCCGCGTCGTGTATTGATCTTCTTTTTACAAATGAGCCAGGGCTAGTTATTGATAGCGGCATTCATCCTTCACTTTTTCCTCGTTGCCACCACCAAATAATTTTTGCAAGGCTAAATTTTAAGGTTCATTTCCCGCCAGCTTATAACCGTGTAGTATGGAACTTTAATTTGGCTAATGTAAAAGCAATAAGAGCAAGTTTATCTAGTGTTGACTGGATCAACATAATGAAAGACCTTCATATCAATGATCAGGTCGAGCTTTTAACTAGTTGTATCCTAAATGTTTTCAGAAATTTTGTTCCTAATCGTGTTATTTCTGTAAGAGATAAAGACGCACCCTGGATAACTGATGAAATTAAACGGATTTTACATGAGAAAGCCAAGATCTATAAGAGATACGTAAGGTTTGGCAGAGTTGAGAAAGATTGACGTGATCTTTACGAAATTAAGAAGAAGAGTTCAGTTCTTATAAAAAATGCGAAAAAATATTATTTTTTATCACTTGGAAGAAAACTTAATAATCCTAGGATTGGTGCTAAAAATACTGTTCCATTCTTAACAAGTTTATGCACAAGCGTAAAATCCCTGTTATCCCTCCCATCCAAAATAATGGTATTTTCGTTACTAATATTTCCGAAAAAGCATCCTTATTTAATACCTTTTTTGCTAATCAGTGTACCTTATTAGATACCCCTAGCACATTACCGGACTTTAAATATGTTACAGAACATACTTTAGAAACAGTCGACTTTGCTCCAGAGAAGTCACTGCAATTTATTAGAAATCTTGAACCCAATAAAGCCCACGGCTGGGACGACGTTTCTGCAAGAATGGTAAAAATTTGTGACCAAAGTATTATTCCACCCCTTTTAATAATTTTTGAATCTGCTTTTTCCTCGGGCATCTATCCTAATTCATGGAAAAAAGCGAATGTTGCACCAGTTTATAAAAAACAAGAGAAAACTCTTGTAAAAAATTACAGACCCATCTCCCTCTTGCTAATCATGGTAAAGTTTCTTGAAAAATCCTACATGGAGAAAAATAATCTTTTTACGCGATCTCAGTCTGGCTTTCGCAAAAATGATTCGTGTATCTCTCAGCTTTTGGCCATTACTCATGAAATCTATGTTGGATTCAACAATCATCGCTGTCTTGAAACTCGCGGAGTTTTTCTTGACATTTCCAAAGCTTTTGATCGTCTTTGGCATGAAGGTCTCCTTTTTAAACTTCGCTCTCTCGGAATCAATAGTCGTTTCCTTGCTTTGTTAAAGGACTTTTATCCGATCGGTTACAAAGAGTTGTTCTAAATGGTCAAACCTCTGAATGGCCATCAATCCTGGCTGGTGTTCCCCAAGGGTCTATACTTGGTCCACTTCTTTTTCTAATATTCATCAATGACTTGCCAAAAGGTCTTAAGTCGACCGTTAAAATCTTTGCTGACGATACTTCTTTGTTCTCAACCAGTAAAAATCCGTTTCTCTGTTCAGCAATACTAAACCGGGACTTATCCAAAATAGCAGAGTGGGCCTGTCAATGGAAAATGTCTTTTAATCCGGACCCAAGAAAGCAGGCGGTCGAAGTTTGCTTTTCGCGCAAACAGTCTGCAACTGTTAAACCACCGCGCTTTTTCAATAATTTGCTTGTTAATGATGAAACGTGCACCAAGCATCTAGGCTTATTTCTTGATAAGCAGCTATCGTTTTGACATCATTTGAAAGAAAAGATATCTATTTCAAATAAGGGAATCGGTCTTATAACTCGGCTACGTAAATATTTGCCACGTAAAACTCTTAATGGTATATATAAAGCCTTTGTACGACCTCATCTTGACTATGGTGACATAATTTATGATAATCCTGCCGACGAATTCTTTGTACAAAAACTTGAAACCGTTCAGTACAATGCAGCCCTTGCCATAACTGGCTGCTTCCGAGTCACTTCACGCGAGAAATTGTACCAGGAACTTGGCCTAGAAAGTCTTTCTGATAGGCGGTGGTCAAGACGTATGTTTCTTTTTTATAAAATATTAAATGGTCTTGCTCCCTCATATTTACGAGAACTTGTTCCCTTCACTAATGAAACTGTTTATGAAATACGAGAAAAAAAGGGAATACCACCCTATCGCTGCTAGTACTGAAAGATTTCAAAACACTTTCTTTCCATATTGTGTATCACAGTGAAATTTTCTGGACAAAGGTATTAGAGTCTCGCCTACCTTCTATTCGTTTAAAACTGCCTTAACTTAAATTTTTGAGACCTAAGCCTAATTCTATTTATGGGATACATAATTCCATGGGAATTAAGTTATTAAACAGACTTGGGGTTGGTTTCAGCCATCTGCGCGAACATACGTTCCGTCATAACTTTCTTGACACAGTGGATCCCATTTGTAACTGCCGCACTAATGCCGTTGAATCAACTGAGCATTTCCTCTTACACTGCCCGAACTTTTCCTCTCTTCGTAATGATCTCTTTGATAACCTTCGATCAAAGAACATTTTCCTTTTGCCGTATAAGGACTCTTTTTTAACACGTACCTTTTGTATGGAAGTATTGTCTTTGATGATAATACAAATCGCGATATTATCAATAGTGTCATCGGATGTATCTTCGACACAGAGCATTTTAATGTATCCTTTTGCTCGTAAAACCCATAACTGTCATTTATCAATTTTTTGTTGTTTTTTTTTATTGTAGTATTATGTTTTTATGTTATTTTTTTTATGGACGTATCCCTGGGGATATCACAACTAGTGCCTTGCGGGGCTACGTCTATTCACGTGTAGTGCTAGTAGTTGTAAATGTTTGTATTCAAAATAATCATAGAAGAAAAAAAATTCCAGTGCGCGAGGAAGATGATGTGCTAGGGAAAGTCATCATACAGCAATACTGCGTTTTGTTTTTGTCCTTTTTCATACTTTCATAAACTATGCAAATGGTGTCTCTTTTATGGTTTGGCATAAAATTGTTTTATTTGATTTTTCATATATTAAACAACCTAGTTGGTTAGTTCCTATCTAAATAAGCATGTGACACATTTTCACCTCGGCACGTCCTTCTTACGACGGCACCTCCTTCTTACGTCGGCACCTCGTTCGTTTTAAAACCAACGGTCTTATTGGTTAAAGGCAGTTGCTTGTTTATGCTCGTGTTTATTTGAGCATTAACAAATGAGCTGGCTTCTCTGAGGAAATAAATCGGAAATATCACAAGTATTTGTTATGACGAAACTTTAGCTGTATATAGAGAGGATTTATAAAAATAGCCCCTTTTGTACCATATTTGATTTGTTTTTTCTCGGGTCATGTTGAGAGCGGCATCAAAAACGAAATCATTTTCAAAATATCAAATGATAAACAATGATAAACAATTGTGTAACTTTGTTCATCATGAGTGAAGTGTTTTTTATTTGTTATTACCACTTAAAACATACTACAAATAGTCCTTGCAATGTTAAAAAGCCCTCAGATAATTCCAGGCTCAAATGAATGTGTTTAAACACTAATATAACCATGTTGATACATATTGCTTCTAAAAGTATACAGAATGCGTGCTTAATATAAACGATTTCCCTAGTTACCGTCGCTTCCATATCGTTTCTGCAGACGCGAGCTAAGGGAAATGATAAATCGTTTCTCAAAACGTTAAAAATTTCCAGGCCTGATTGATACATCTATCAATACATTTCAAGCAAATAAGAAATTGCATTTGATTATTTATCTTACATAAACTAATATGATTTTTCCCTCAGGTGTTTATACGCCCAATGATCTACATTGGACCACCTATGATAGCCATAGTAGGACTTATTTCTCAAGTCCATGTTATTCAGGTATAGTCTTATTAAATTTTGCAATTTAAAAAAAATTTTGCTGTTTTATTCTGTTAAATTTGGTTTTTTCCTCCCTTTATCAAGTAGTTATATTTTTTTGTTTAGACAAGTCAAATTGAAAGTAACATGCAGTCATATTTGTATGAAATGCTAAGGTTATCATGCATTAAAAATTTTAGACAACGTTTCTGTCGTCACTAGGCAATGTGAATCGGCATGTTTTCAAAATTTTTGTGGTGGTGAATCAAATACTTTTGCAGCTCTGTGGATGAACAAATTTGGTTGGTTGCTAGAATTATGGAATTATGGTGATAGTTTTTTTTTTCGATGTGTTTTCTCCTCGTATTGGGTTCCATATGTTTGGTAATTAGAAGGATATTCTTTCAAAATGATGTTCATTTTAGTTGGAATTAATTGCTCCCAATGGTTATTGTTTTTTTTAAAATTTTTTTATAATTCCCCAAAAGTTCCTTGTGCCCATAATCAGTCTTGCTTGTATTGTATTGTTCAGCAGGTTTCTGCAATGTGATTATTTTTGCTTGGTGATTTAGTGGCTTTTTTTGTTTCCTAGTTCTTGTACTTACTGTTTTGCTTTTTTTTTATTCTCCCACAAAATCAGCCTTACAGTTCATGAAGTTTAGTTGGCATATAGCATAATTCCTATCTCCCTTTAGTATGACAGCCTTTTGGTTTTGGTTAGATACTGCCAAGGGTCATTTAGATGTAGAATGTTACTTTGAGGTTGTGCTTGTTGAAGGTTTGTTTTTGTTGTTCACATATTCCTTTGATATATGGCAATTTGATCTTTTTATGTTTAAGTTCTTCATCATTGCATACTTTTAGCTATTCGTTTAACCAGTTATGGTCTTTAATGTTTTCTTGAATGGATTCTTCATTTTAGATGCCACTGTCCGGTTGGTTAAATAAGGAGAATGAAGGGGTTTTTTTGCATTTATGTGATGTTTCTCAGAGATTTTATATTTTCTTTTAAATTGAAATGAAATCACTCCAGAGCTCTGGTGAAGGAACAACTCTCGCACGTTAGTGATTTTGTAACGTTGTTTGACATGAAAGGCATATAACCCTTACAGAATCAAATTTCGTGTTGATGATACTAGTATGGTTGATTTTGATACAGATATGCTTTTTGGTTTAGCATTAGGACATAAATTAGTAAAAAATGTCCATTGAATCTAAATATGCATGTCCATGCATGTCCAGGTGGCAAGGTGAAAGAAGTCTGCGATTTTTTTCACTAGTTTTTAATTCTTCTTCTTCTGAGTTCCTTATCCTTTCAGGACGTTGGAGGTCATGGTCTTCCATCTCTTTCTCTCTTTTGACAGTGCTAAAATTTCACAGTCACTCTTTGAATTGGAGATCCTTGTTCAAGCTGGTAATGAATTTTAGTCTCTGTCTTCTTTTACTTTTCTTTTCTTCAATCTTCTCCGTTAACACCAAGTTTTCCATTCCTTCACGTCTCGTTACATGACCCAGGGACTGCAGTTGTCTTTTTCTAATTACCTTCATCAACTTTTTTTCATTCCTGCTCTCTCTAACGCCACTTCATTGCTCACTTTGCCAGTCCACGATATTCGTAGAATTCTTCTCAGGAGCCGCATCTCCACTGCTTCTATTCGTTTCTTCATGCTTTCATTGATGGTCCAAGCATTACACCCATAAAGCAAAACAGACCACACATAACATTCTAGAACTCAAATCTTAGTTTTTATTTGCAGCTGCCTGTTCTTGAAAACTAAACTCATTTTACTAAAAGCATCCTTCGGTAAAGTGGTTCTTTTCTTTATTTCGTTCACACATTTTCCATGTGATGTTATCAAACTACCAAGATAAGCAAACCTTTTAACATTCTTTACAAATTCTCCATTGACAGTTAAAGAACACTTTGGGGGTGTACTCTTCTTTGATATCAATCACCATGCATTCTGTTTTCTTGATGTTAATCTGAAGTCCTTTCTTTTCACTGTCTAATACTACTTTATTTAAGATGTTCTGCAAACCCACTTCACTTTCAGCTATCAATACAGTGTCGTCTGCAAATCTTTAGTTGTTTATGTTTACACCTCCGATTTTCACTCCAGGCATGTTCTTGATCCCTCGCAAGATGACTTCACTGTACAGATTGAACAGATCCGGTAACAGAACAATTCCTTGCCTTACTCCTCGTTTGATTGAAGACCACTTGCTCATTTCTCCGTCAATCCTGATAGCTGCCACCTGTTCCCAGTATAAGTTCTGAATTAATTGCAAATCTTTTCCATCAATTTCTAGGTCCTTCAATATTTTGAACAATTCATGGTGCCTCACGTTATCAAATGTTTTGCTGTAATCAATAGAGCAAAAATACAAATCCTTCTGGACTTCCACTGCTCTTTCAGCCATCATTTTTACGATGAAAATAGCATTTCTGGTACCTTTTCCCTCTATATATGCATTTTGCTCTTGTGAGATCTCTTGCCTTATTTTGATCTTCATTCTGTTCAACAGAATTTTCAGGATCAGTTTCATCATGTTGTTCATTAGGCTGATGGTCCTGTGTAGTTCGGATTCAGTTGCACCAGGTCTTTTAGGCAAAGCTTTAAACACTGATTTGATGAGGTCAGATGGAATGTGTCCTGTGTTGTATATTTTGTTTGCAACATCATTGACTTTTTCTTTTCCAAACTCGTCAAGCTCTTTCACCAATTCTATTACAATGTTATCAGTTTTTAGTTAATGTTTTTTTTGTATCTTTTCACATTACAGGTTAGAGCAATGCTGAACAGTTAATTTTCAAGAATGACAACATATTTTTTTCACCAAATTAAAATGTCTTTCTTATCTTTTTCAATAAATGACATGGTAATCCTGTGGAACACTTGTTTGCATATAGTTTTTTATGAGCATTGGCAAAGAAAATAAGGAAAATAGTGGGTAATGTTAATGAAGAAATTATGCTTCAGACGACAAAAAGTAGAGGACGTAGAATACCCTATTAGGAAGAAAAGAGTTAGTATCTTTGGTCAATCTGTAGCTGGAAAACCTTTTTTTTCATACGTCAATTGTATACTGATAGTTTTTAGGGAGTGTTGCATAAAGTAGCTATTGTAATTAATTCTGTAAACGTTTTGTAGCAAATTTCAAATAAATCAGGCCAAAGGTTTTTACCCCGTATGTTCCGGTGCTCCGATACGAGTAATAGATTCCGACTTAAGAAGTTTACTCGTTCCTCCTCCTGTAAAGTAAATATTACCATGTCATAAAAGGTAGGTCCACTGGAGTTTGTAAGAAGCGAGAACATACACAACCTAATACAAATTAATAAGACATTATGGTATCACGTATAATTGTTGCTCGCATTACCCGCTTTGTTGTTCTATGCATTCCCATTGTGAGAAAACATTTTTGATTTTCTGGATTCCAAAGCCACTCGGATTGCAATTTTCTGAATTTCAAAGGTTTTTATAGAGAGTAGCGACCTTTTCAATGGCTCGTTGTCACGTGTGGAATTGAATGTTGTTGCTGGTAGGAAATCAGAAAATCTAGCATAACTTTATTTGCATGGATTTCTACATGCAACTGCCTAGTCTTGTGCTACTGTTTTCTGCCATATCTTACTGAGCTTAACGTTCACGTCGCAGCTTGTATAGAAATACAACATAAAGGACCCAAAGCATAAAAAGTCTCTTAGTTCACCAGTGTTAATCTTCGGTATTTGAATATGTATAAATTGAATACGTCGGAGTTTGTATGCTCCTGAGCTGAAATAAAACATGGTAATTCCTCTTGGTATTATAGTTTATCGAAAGATGCTAGAAAATGGCATTTGAAAGATTAAGTATGCAAACAAAATCAACTGATATTAGAGAAACGACTGTTTATTAAGCATAATGGATAGGAACTCTTCTCACCTCCATGTAGGACGTCACATTTTTGTTTACCCATACACCAGCATTTGAATGGAAGGTTTGAAAAGGACAATTATTTTTAGGCCCCGGAGTTATTTTATGGTTTTATGAAATCCTTGAAAATGACTTAAAATATTCATTGCTTTCCAGCCTCAGTTTGTACTTTGTTACTTCAGCTTATCTGTCAAATTGTGGTGACTTCAGAATGTTCAGTTTACGAAATTTTATTTTTAATAAAAAAGAAGAAAAGTTGCCGACTTTAAGAGAACTTCAGCTATAAACATTTCGTATACACAGATTTGTAAGGGAGGTTTTTAAACATGAGTTTTAATTTTGTTATAAATACTGGTAAAATGAAAGCAGTTGATTTTGTTGTGTACTGTTTTGTCAAAAATGTATCCAGGTGGGCTTAGACTTCCGGTGACAGTATTGAGAAGATTTAGTTCATGAGTAGTTTATTTAATATAGTAGCTCATTTTGAATTATTTTTTCCAGTTTAATCCTTGAATTTAATAGAGCTTTATTTTAACAGCACCTCAAGGCGAGGTCACTAATTAACTTAATTAATCAGTTAATTAATAAGTTAATTTTATAGCAGCCAAAGAACGAAATTTCTCATTATATTTTGTTGTCTTTTGGATGCCCATCCGATGGCTAAGGTTATCTGTGTTTTTAGGACTAAATGCATTCACTTTTATTTTGCTGGTTTTTAATGATACGATTTAGGTACAATGCAACTCAAGTTGACATTTATACTCGAGCAGAAGTATTTGAACAGGAGATGGGATGGTGAGAGTAAATTCTCAGTCAGTGAAAGTGCATCCCTTTAGATGCCTCCGCATTGACAGTAGTTAGACTAGACCATTAGACGATATTTTGACAAAAATGTGAGATATTTCGATTTTGGAGGCCAAGTAATTTTTCTTTGAAGTTGTAAGGAGAGAGTGTACGTTGTGGTATTTAAACATTGTTTTATGAGAACAGTTCACATTTGTTGTGGTGTCCTGACACCAAATTTTTACAATTATTGGAACCAGTTTCTTACCCCACCCGTCTTCATGTTTACCGAAATTACGCACCATCATTGTTTGTAAGCAGGTAAATGAAACCAAAATTAAGTGATCATGAAAGAATGGGTTAGCTTGACATTTTTAGGTCTTTCACTTCAAGCAAGGCTTAAACTCATTGTAGCCAGAAGGTTACGTTTCTTATTTTGTATTCTTTCTTTGTGGTTCCCAATCTTTTTAACTTATTGGCTTCTTCTGTCTCCCAATTTTGATTCTGAGAACATGTATAAACTCAATAGTATGTCACTTATAAAGGAGAAACAAATGTGACTGGTGTTCGAACCACGAACCTCTTGGTAATCTGTTGATTTAACCATATCCACAGCGACGGTGCTCTCGTACAACTTGATCTTGAGATAAGATATCCAGCCCTTAGGATACAGGCGTAATTAAAACGGATATGTCTTACAGAAAAGCTGAGAAACACCCGTTATTCTTGTACCAAGATGGTCTTACTAGACAACAACGGAATGTTTTGTTTATTGTTCTGGGTGTGACAGATCTTCCAGTTGAATGTAAGAGTTCTGTATGGTATTTTCTTAAATGATAATGAAAATTCTGTCTTCTTCTGGCTTGATTGCCATTGTACTTCGTTTTTCCTTGTCGTGTGTTTTGTTTACAATGACATTTGGACGACTGGGTTTATTTTTTGCTAATTTTTCTTGTAAAAGGGGACCTGGTCATTTGATGGCAGAGTGTAGGCCTAGGTAAAAATAGTAAACGATCACCCTCTTGAATTCCCAAAAAAGCAGTACGCCAGTCACTTTCAGTAATTTAACGGATTACTGTTGCTTGTTTGTACCACAGGAGTTAGTTTGAAATCAGAGATAACATGCGCTGGCAAGGAAAAAGGAATCAAGCTAAGGAATCAAGCTGTCCTAGTTGTTCAAAATGATTTTTAGTAATGCACGCTGATCCTCTGCGATGGCAAGAATGGTAATTGCTGTCAAAGTATGTATCAGTAAGAGTAGATAGACGTAATAGTGTTAATTTGTTGAAATACATTTAAGCATATATGAACATACAAGATTTGTGTTAGTGATTATCACTTTATAAATGTTTGTATCGATTTGCCATTTATTATAATTACAAATGACATTTTGTCAGAAAAAAAAGTTTAAATGAGATTAAATGAGCTAGTTAAATGTAGTAAAAAATGTTAAGTTAAGGTTGAAACGTCTTGTTATATGTTTTATCAAAATGGACAGTCGAGAGAACTAAACCTCAACGTATTCTCTATTTCTTTTGTTATTCACTCTATCTGCTGCTGGAAAGTTGTCGCACTTTGCATAACAAATTAATATGATTGATTGCTACTGTTCCTTTCTCAGTAAATTCTGCTTTGTGTGTTAGGAATGTGATAAAAACAAGCAGCAGACAATTGACATTTTCAGATTACACAAACTTGGTAATACTGATAGGTACGATTTCTTTCAAAATAAATAACAGTGCTTCGCATGGAAAGCGACGTGAACAAAAGCTAGTCCCAGACAGATTAAAACAAAACAGAAGAAAACGAGAAAGAAAATGTCAAGGGGAGGACTTTGGTTCAGAACAGCCTTGTGTCACATGCAATATTTGAATTAATATTAATTTAATCTAATAAACATAAAATTCTTGATCAATTTTGTCTCGTCGTTTTGTCAACCACTATTGACGTAATAATGAAAATGACACAGAGCTGCAAGTTACAGCTGTATTCAGAAGGCTTGGGAACTAATCACAAGAAAAGTAATGTACAGAAACCACAAGGATAGCGAACACCCTGGCTATGAACTTGGTAAAACCAGAGCTTCTCGCTGCCAACAATGATTTTAAGTGGTGACGAAAACTCGCATATTATTAACCCTTCTTTAATAAGACACCGAGTCTCCGTTTTTCCTTTTACTGAGATTTTGAATTTTGTTTTAAGCCCTCTTTGCCCCTGTGATTTAAAAGTCAGGGGTGTTTATATGTTTTGCGTAACAGCGTTGTCTTTAAAACCAAAGAGTGGATGTAAAGTTTAGCCAGTCTGCTCTAGCAAGCTTGTCATTGAGATTGTAAGCATTTCTGAACGGAGAAGTTACCTTTCAAAGTTAGGGTATTAAGACTTTGAGAATGGTAATAATATCACTAAAACAGCAAGTCGGATGTAGAACAAAATATTTTGTGCAAATATGAAGTAACATGAAAAGATTAGGAGCGTTTTGGGATATAAAAACATTTTTACCACTAAAAACAGAAAGTTAAGGAAGAAAAAGTGTTTTTTTCATATTGGATGGTTCAACGACAAACATTCTTGCCCCTTCATACGTAATCTGAACGGTCCTGCATTGGATAGAGGCCTTTCACTCGATTCCTTTTTAACAAAGCGATTTGGGGTTTCACGGCTAAGATCGGGTAGCAATAAAATTCAATCAAATGTATTAGATTTATGCAATGGCTTATTACCAGAAAAGAAGATAAAAGTCTATGATGTTTATTTAAATATAAATAAAATATTCCTCCACCTATTCATGTCATGAAGTTTGACAATTGATATGAAGAGAGTTTAACTGTAAAGCTGAAAACTAATACTCCGAGGAATTTTAGATTTTTTTGCTCTCCTCACTGCAGGTATTAGGTGTCAATAATGGTTGCGAAGTCATTCGATTGCTAATTATTTATATGCTCAAAAATATGAAAAAGGACTTCAAGGAAAATTAATTTTAGGCATTTTTGTTTGAATGATGAACAATGACGCATGCATTTATGACGTGGTCGTAAGCACTAAGTGTACTCTGCTGACGACTTGGTGGATATTTTCAAACACTCCTTTTTCTGTTGAATATTGATTCCGCGTACCTCCATCTGGTAGAGGAAGTTCAAGGGAAGAAAATGCGAGTGCCAACTACATATAGGTATGACACGGTTACTTCAACTTTTGAATACCCACAGGAATAATCAGTATAAAGGGACGAAGGAGAAGCGGGAAGGATAAAATTTAAGTAAGGAACAAGAGTTGGCGAAAAGAAGACCTTCAAATGAATTGGTTGTAAAATAGGGCAACGACGCTTGGATACAGAAAATAGTTAGAACGAAAATATTCAAGGCTTTCGAGATAAAGGCCACATTGATTTTAGTTTAACCTAAAGCCTGTTTATATCAAATTTTGTAAAACCATTCTCGGGAGAGGTGTGTCGAGGTAGTACAGTAGGGGATCATCGATCGCGTGAATGCAAATAGCCCGACGATTATCAGATAAATAAAGAAGTAGTAAATGAAAAAGAATGAATAATGGATGGTTCCGAGTTTAGAAATGGGAATTAAATTGTAGTTGAGATAAATGGGGAATAATTTTTTCACAGACTAGCCGCAAGAACGCACTGTTGTCGGTAAATGAAATAGCAGTCATTTGTTTATAGGATATTTAAGGAGCCTTGGCTTAATGGTTGCTGCAGTTGCACAGTGACCAAGAGGTTCCGGGTTCGATACCCCGAGCGGGCGAGGAGAATTTGGGACTTTACAAAAGAAAAAGAGCCATTGGTTGGCGTCAAGAATGGCATCCAGCCAAGAAATTCCTCACTCCCAAAAGAAAGTCCCTCTGAAGGGGACCATCTGAGCCGCAATTGCTGGGGAAGAATGACGTTGAAACAAAAAAAATCAATTTGTTTACAGCATATTAGAACAATTATCTCCTGTGAAGAATAGCTGCCATATCCAAACATGGACAGTGGCTGTTTCATCTGTAACAAACTGTACAAGCAATACAGGCATTGGAATAGAAAGAGGGAAAATATTTCTAAACTTAAGGAAGGCTCAGTTATATACACTCGGTACCCAGTTGCGTTGTCAGGACCTTTGTGCTGACAGAGGTTGAAAATGGGGTGAAAGAGAAATTTTTATCAACTACGTCTTCCACATTTTCATCACATGACCAATGACCTTATGGACGGCGAATGTCTAGCTAAAATTAGGTAGTAACATGTCCAACCATTAGAAGGCTTAATTTTGTAGATAATAAATTGTTTCTTTTCCACCACGTTTTTTCATTCAATTTTTGTTTATCCACTAATATATTTTAAAAATCGAGAGTGATTTTTTTGTAAATTCTACACAGTAGCAGCCGCTTTCCTAAAATCCTGGATAGGCGGAAGAAGCCCGTTCTTGGACTAATTTTTTGTCTCCCTCGGCTTATGTTCTAATATTCAATACTTCTTATAGAAGCTACTGGTTAACTTGCATGCCATATAACTCCAATATTTCATTGTTTTGAACATTTTATTTTCCCTCGATTCCCAAGATTTCTTTGGTAAGTCGAATTCTCGTGGTTTGAACAAAATAAAGGAAAAAAGAAAAGCAATTTCAGTTTACAACTCCTTTAATTTAGTAAGTTCTCAGTATATCTAGAAATATTAGCTCTCCAATAATTATTAACTGGAAACACACCTGTAGTTCTTCTCCATCAACAAAATTGGTCATCTTGCTTAAAAACATGTTTAATTTTGTTTTTTGATTGTTGGACCCTGTTATAGTGACATGTTACTTTATGCAGGCACAATGACTTGTCGCTGTATTTCCTTGGATTATGCCTTAATATAATTTTTTATAAAAGTTAAGTCGAAAATAACCTGACTCCAACATTTCGTTATTTCGAATATATTTTTATTTCCCCTAAGAAGCTTTCTTTGGCTCACTCTAACAATGGTGGTTGGAACAAAAAAAAAAGAAAAAAAGTTAAGAAGTTCTCAGTATCTACAACCCTTACTTGTCCAATAATTATTAACTGGTAATAGATCTGTAGTTCTTCTGGATTAACAAGGCTTCCCCTTTACCCATTAATCTTGCTATAACAGGATGGAAAGGGATCTACTTTTAAGAAGTAAAACAAGGTTTTAAAATATCTTCCAGATTTGTCCTACTTTAAATGGTCAGCTTAGTTTTTTATCTCTCGAGACGCAGAAAGCTTATTTACTCATAGGGTTGCGAGCTTTCCTTTTTACTGTTAGGTTTTCAGAAAGCAGTGGATACAGAAATCTTTAAACATGATGTTCTCTAATGGAGCTGTCAAAGATTAGATCAGGTTTTATGATTACTGGTAAATCGTCCTGCAAGCATATTTGTTCACTCGTGACCTTGCTCTGCATTACGACCAAATTCAAATATCTAACAACTTACATGAACTGCTTCTTCAACAAACAGCAAACAAACGCTATTAATTTTAAGGTTCAAATGTCTACTATGTTTTAGACAAAAAATCGAATACAACATTTAAATAGCTTATGCGACGATCGAATGTTGAGATCTAAATTTCTATTAGTTTTGTGAATTGTCACAAGATGACAACGATCCAACAAAAGCGCAAGTTAAATACAACATGTTTTGAAAAGTATTCTAGAGAGTATTCTGGCCTTTTAGGATTATCTCCTAAAAGGCCAAGGTTATTAGAAGGAACATATGCAGATGTAGACAAGATAATATTTTAACGGCTTCTTACGGCAAGGAGTAGAAATATACCTGTATCTACAGAACCATTGAAACAAAAGGCTTTATTTCAGTGGTTCTGCAGTCTTGTTTTCCAAGGAACCAAAAGTTGAGAATTTCTTGGCATCTGATAGTTGGATAAATCACTGGAAGGCTCATTTTAACACTTCTTTGACAAGGTTTCAGGCAAGGACAATGCATGCACCTCGGAAATGGCTTCCAATTGGATACAACTGTATACACCACTCTCTGGATGTTCAAACGTGATCAAATGTACAATGCCAATGAGTGGGGTATTTCACTAATCCCACACTGCTAAGTCTCTCCGTTTCAAAAATGAAAGTTGTGCTGGGGGAGAGAAAAGTTAAGTTAACTTCACTGGCTTTGGAGCTATGAGTCGGTTGAGGAATAATCAACCGATGTTTGTGATCAGAGCATGTAAAAGACTCATACTATTTCGTTGGCTTAAAACACTTCACCTGCCTTTACAGAAATCAGGATAAAATCTTAAGGAGTTTATTCTATTTGAGTAGTGGGATGAAAAGTTAGGTAAAACGTTTGCTTCTAAAGTCAAGATTTTGATATTGGTTAATAATGGCTCAGCTCATCCCTCTATTGCCATCGGAATTTGATAAAACTCATATTTCTGCTACAAAATACGAAATTCAAAATTAAAGCCAATGGATAAGGGCGGTAGAATCTTCCTGAAAGCTAGATACATAGTGTCATAGCTTACCTTGGTGGTTGCTTTCCGTAAATATTGCTGGATATTGGAAAAGATTTTAATAATTTAGCTATTGAAAGATACCTTTAGTCGAATTTATAAATAACTAAATCGCTTCAAAGAAAAATCATCTATGAATACTTGGCAAAAGGTTTGGGGTGGTAAACGTCTTAAGGCTATCTCTCTGTGCAGTAACATAAAGAAGAACAGAAGGCTTTGGCTTTTATCTTTTGGCAATGTGGGATTTCCAATTACTTCAACTTTGCTACCAGCTTCCTTCAGTGACACTAAGTCATAAAAAAATAAAAGTCACTCTTGTTTTTTATGTCATAAAAGTGTTTTAATTGTTAATTCTGCCAGGTTTCTCTACTGTAGGCTAAAATATACTTCTTCTTGAGAATTTTTGACCTATTATTTTTTGTTGAACCGTACAATTTCCGCTCCAATTGAAGGCCAACGTAAAAAGTGTATGTTGTCATTTGGTTTTCACAACTAATTTTTTTCAATTGGTCCAAAATTTAAAGCATCGTTTAAATGCTTGTGTAAAAGTTGTTTCAGTGACATTAGTTGTCGATAATGGTCTGAAAGTAGAAAGCATGAAATGTCTATAGGTTAAAACAGAGTTTGTCCAGTTTGGGAGAACCTTTTAATAGGTTGTCCCTGAGCCTTTCCATCCTTTGGGATAATAAAATTGACAAAAATCTCTGCAACATTTCTCCTTAAATCGCAAAAATAGCACAAGGATTTGTAAGATATGTTACTGCCAAACTGAGTGAATGACCTTGCCGGAGCATTAGTGTGTTTCTGGTTGCACATCAGTAATCTGTGATAAAACTCTGGAAATTTTCTCGAACAAGTAACTTGCACCTTTTTCTACCTCTTGAAAGTTTTTCCATCATGTCACTTGGTCTTCTGCAAACCTCTAAATTAAAATGACATATCGTTATGGTGTCCATTTTCACATTTACTCTCGTGCAGCTCTTTGAATATTTTTAACTCACGTAATCCTAGAAAGACTTCTTGAAAAAGTCTTTCTTTGCAGTTTGCATGCAGGACATTCGTCCAATATTTCTTTTGGCATATTTATCTACTTCGATCGAATAAACTCATATTTGTGTATGTTTTTTTGCGTTTGGTGTAAAAAATAAAGGCCATTCTATCTAAACGGACTTTGTCTGTATCGGAGTGTTTAATCTACTTAGTCCATCAAAATATTTGCTTATGACTTTATCTTGTCCCAAACATATGAATTGGCTGGGTAAAATTGTCACTGTCATCATGAGCTTAGAGAGCAATTCCCTGCTGATCAAGGTATATTAGACATTTTCTGAAGTCCAGAAGGTACTTTGCGTTCTGTTTCTTTCTTCAAGAATGTTTCTTTTGTTTCTCCATCGCCGTGGAAGTGTTCAGGTAGAAGAGGCTTACTCTTCATATTATTTTAGATACCAAAGTTCCTCTATTAGGATCTTGACGCTTATTTGATTTTAAGGTTATAGTTGCAGGGCTTGAGAAATGTCCCTTTTTTAAAAGCGGTGCTTTTTTTTAAAGTTGAAAGAAGAGTTAAAAACAAAATCAAACCACATAAATATAGGATTTTTTGGAGGAAACTGCTTTAAGGTCATTGAAAACATTAGCTTGCTAAAATAACTGTTATTTTATGACAAGTAACCATCACTACTAACTTCTACAAAGTAGTTTAAATGTCATTGAGAACCAATCATCAGAAGTATCTAAAACGTAAAATTCTTCTGAAATGTCGTCTTTGTCCGATTCGGTGATGAACGGATTTATGTTTAATGAAATATTGCTTTTCACCACAAATCTCTCCCTTCAAGGCATACCTCAAAAGAGTAAATAAGACGAGCTCAACTTCCACTGGTAACATATTTAATCCACGTACTTTAAATTAATTTATTATACGGTTCTGTGAGAGCATTGACCAAACTTCAAATGCCCACCAAACAATTTTTTGAGAGGTACTTTAGGTTTATCGGCAGCAGCATTTTGTTGAATTTCATCTTTTAGCCATGTATGTTAGCGCTCCATTAGCAATACCTTGAATGACTTGTTTCACAGTACCTCGGATGGTCGCAAGTACGTTGAGTATTTATCAGAATAATTACAAAATCCAGCTTGCTATCTTTTGGAGCCTTTAAAGAGATTCCATTGTGTAGCCCCATGCCAACAAGTGATGGGACAAAGAAAACTTTGGCAGGACAGGTTTAATATATTTAAAGGTAAAATCTAAATTTATCCATACGTTTGATGAAGATCTTATAACACAACGTGACAGAAACTTTTTACATAATGTTTACGATAAAGTCTTGTATCACCTGCCTTATCACTTAGACATACAGATAATTTGACTTTCTCGTGAAAAGCAGTTAATACAAAAATTCCCTTCTTTCCAGTAACGTTGACTGTTATTTATGATAATGCGTCAGCGTATATCGCTCTCAAAATGTAATGGAAATAGCAAGAGGTCGTTGCTCATATAACATCTAGAAAGACAGACAAATTAAAAAAATTAATCATATATGATCTAACAAAATGTAAAAGTGCCTTATGGAGACTATGAATGCACAAACACCAAATGACAAGATGAAACTATCTGCATAAGTTATTCATGTCAAATACATCAAACATGACATATACTTCCTCCAAGAAGGGCATGCTATCCTGAGAGCGAAATTAAATTTGACAATGTGTGACTGAATGGTTGCCAAGTTCTGTATAGTGGTTTCAAAAATAAAGCCCAAGTATACTAGAGCTTTAAAAAATTAAATCGTTCAAGCACCTCACATTTGCCAATAAGATGTGATTTACGTAGAAGGAGAGCCCATTATAGGAGCTTGTATTACACTCACTGGGAAAAAATATCAATCCTCCCATGTTATGCTCTAACAAGTATTCAATAGTACTAATAAAAGTTCCAAGATTCATTTTATATAAATTTCAGAACACTCAAAAGGCTTGTAATGAGAATATTCTAATAACGAACTTATCATTGGGCGAGATTTCAATGCCACAGACTGTGAACCATAAGAATAAACTCTTTAAGTAATAATAACAATCCATAGAGTAGAATTACAATAGACTATTGGACTACATATTCTATTAATGTTTTTTAATGAGAAATTACTGCTACTGTAGAGTTGGTGATGGTTTTGATTCAAGCCATAAAGTTGTAGAATTTGACTGTAAATTTAATCACAGAAAGGTAGAAAACAAGTCTTTCATAAAAAATACATTTCAAAAGTGCTTAACATTAAAGGTTTTTCAAATGACAGAAATGCCACCAAGTGCTGCTCTGGAGCATTTGGTGCAAGGAGCAAGGATGAAGACGTTGAGAGAAAGTAGTCACATGGGATGTAAGAAGCTGGTACGAGCA
This sequence comes from Morbakka virulenta, assembly GCA_003991215.1. NCBI lineage: Eukaryota > Metazoa > Cnidaria > Cubozoa > Carybdeida > Carukiidae > Morbakka > Morbakka virulenta. The sequence goes on from RDPX01000122.1 coordinate 1,272,422, forward strand.
AGAAAAGCTCATCAAAACCCTTTACCTAAAAATACCTGTAGAAAATATTAAGACAATTTTGGAGAGTCACAGCAAAATTTAAACCATCAAGTTTCTAAAATGTCTATGTACTTTATCAAAAATATTAAGATGAGGTGAGTGTGCAGTTATCGACCACTCCATCCCTTTCCTATTCCAATGTCAGATTCTTTTTCGGTAGATCCAATGTTACTGAAGAGATGGATGGAAGTATCAACACATTTTAAGTGGCTTCCAGAATCTTCATCAATGGATCCACCGATGTCGAAGCATATGTACTTTGTCTTTTTTGTATTAACGAATAATCTAATATCACCAGCTGCATGTTCAACTTGGTGGAGTAGCATTTCAGCATCTTTCAATTTATCTGCAAATAATACAAGGGCACTGGAATGGCCAGCATTTGCAATAGTTTTTGTCGGACGTAATTTTCCTCTGGCTTTGTTTAGGGTAAGTTCTAGTTTATTACTTGTGTCCACAGATGTGCGTAGGACATAGTCTAGACATAGTACAAGCAAAAGTGGGGCTAGTGTGTCTCCTTGTAAAACTCTCGCTAAGATGTCAAAGTATTCATTGTCACCATTCGTTGATCTAACTTTTCCTTTTTTAATCTCGTATATAATCCCAATTGACGTCTACTGTTTTCTGAGGAATTTCGTAAGCTAAAAAAATGTTTTTTCGTGGTTCTCTGAACTGAGACGAAGGTTTTGAAAAGGTAACAAAAAGGTACAGCCTCGAGATATTTGGCCCTGACTTCTTTTATTACGGTGGAATTTGTCAATATCTTGGCAACAGTTGACCTAACCTTACGGAAATTATTTTGATTTCTTTTCAAAATTGACTCAAATTTTTACTGAATTCTGTAAAGGAACAAAGAATTAGTGTTATGTCCTTTTAGTTAACAACTAGTTAACCCTAACCCTAACCCTTATTTGCTGCGAAAAGGGAGAATAAAGCCTTTTATTCATTTGTTGATTGAATACTAGTTTGATACTGCATTGCGCAATACCAACATAATATCATTAAACTTGCCTCTCTTCCAGATATCTGTAGGAATATTACACAGGCCAATAAAAATACCTTTTTACCATTGTTTTGAAAAAAGATGCTATTTTATACTAATTTTGGGGTGCTTATTTCAAATATTCGATCAGAACTGCTCTATCATGTTAGAATTTTGAGTTATTTATATGCTTTGTTACTCAAAATATTGACAAAAATGGCTACTTTGCATTATTACAGGACAAACATTGATAACAGTATTTATGTAAATATGTAAATAACTGAAGCTTTTATCCTGTATAAATATTCGTAAATAGAATAGAAATATTTGTTTAAGATAGTTGCTAGTAATATGCATTACAAAATATACCTAAGGTTGTCTTACCACTATTTATTCCCGTTCAAACAGTTTTAATTAAATTTTCCTGCTCGGAATCTACTGCTGTCCTTACTTTCTCCTTTTACTGGGCATGGACATCTGTCATCTTCTCTGTCAATGTGAAAGTCACACAGCAACACAAGAACAGGTACCATAGCGGCGAATTTACAGTTAGTAGCCTGTGATCTGTTATTGGTGAGAGGTGTCAGTTTGTTTGCTGTCATAATCTCTTCTGCGAGAAGAAAGTGCTTAAACAATCCAGATATATTTTGTTACATCTTCTGTAATTTTACCTTGGTGAAGCAAAGGATAAAAATTACAGAGTTTGTAAAACGGGCTTATCTTGCCTATTTCAAGATTAAGCTTGAAGATCAAGATAAGCCATGGGCACCTCACATTACTTTAAGGCAATAGACTGTCGGAAAATGAACAAATTTGCCATTTGAAATTCCTATGCTTTAGAGAGAACAGGGGAATCATTCCAATGATTGCTATTTTTGCCTGGTTAATGTCTCCGGCTTCAATTCAAAGAATAAACACCACCTTGAATACCCAAAGTTAGACTCTGCAATGAGGCGCTTACCCCATTCTACCGAAATTCTCGTACCTCTTTATACCAAACTTCCAGAGCTTTCAGACGATGAGGATTCGAATCTACCTGAGGGGATTCAATATGACTCCACCGGCCCTGATTTTCCGCAGTCATCGTCGTCAAAATCATTTTCAAGATTTACTCAACACGAGTTAAATGATCTAATTTGAGACTTGGCACTTCCAAAGGAATCATCCGAATTGTTGGCGTCAAGATTGAATGAAAAACAGCTATTACTCCCATAAACCAAAATATCTGTTTATAGCAACAGAGAATCCGAATTTTTAATGTTTTTTGCTTCCAGATACGACTTTGTTGACTGTGTTGACATAGAAAACCTTTTGCGCGCTATGGGTGTCTCACATATCCAATCGCTCCAATCCTAGCGATTGGAGACTTTTTATTGACAGTTCAAAACGAAGTTTGAAATGTTTTCTCCTCCACAATGGAAACGAATTTGGTGCTGTGCCTATCGGTCATTCAGTGTATTTGAAGAAAGAGTACAAACGCATTAAAATGGTGATGAAGATGCTTAACTACAATCTTCATAACTGGGTAATTTGTGTGGACCTCAAAATGGTTAATTTTTTTGGTTAATTTTCTCCTTGGTCAACAGGGTGGCCACACGAAGTATCCATGTTTTTTTTGTTTTTGAGACAGTCGAGGTAAGGGTGAGCATTGGATGAGAAAGGAGTGGCCATCGAAGGAAACTTTATGCGTGGGTTCGCAAAGCATCATTATTAAAGCGTTGGTCAATAGGAGTAACATTATTTTCCACCGTTGCATATCAAACTTTGGCTTATGAAGCAGTTTGTCAAAGCATTGAATAGAGAAGGGAATTGTTTTGACTACATTTGTAAAAGTTTCCCAGGTCCGACTTATGAAGAAATTAAAGCGGATATATTTGATGGGCCCCAAATTAGGAAGTTGGTAAAGGCCAATAACTTTATCACCACAATGTCAGAAATTGAATTAAGGGCCTGGTTGGCCTTCGTAGATGTAGTTAAAAGCTTTCTAGGTAACACTAAAAGTCCTAACTACACTTATATTGTTAACAAATTGTTAGAGAGCTTCCAAATTTTAGGATGCAACATGAGCATCAAAATTCACTACTTGCACAGTCACCTGGATAATTTTCCTGATAATCTTGGTGCCCTAAGCGAAGAACAAGGTGAACGCTTTCATCAAGATATAAAAGTGATGGAAGAGCGCTATCAAGGTAGATGGGGCATCCACATGATGGCTGATTACTGCTGGTCATTAAAAAGAGACTGTCCCATCAAAGAGCATTCTAGGAAATCCTGTGAGAGAAAATTCGTGAGCTGCGGGGGGTTTATGTAAAATATTAGTAAATAAAAATAGATTTTGAGAATTAATTGACGAGTTCTTACCTATTAAGCCTATCTTAAGAATAAAATTCAATTTCAGAATAATTTTTCATTCTTCCAACTAGATCATATTTTGTGGCATAATTTTAACCATTTGAAATTTTTTTAAACCTGCTAATCTTGATATAGTATCAATAACCTTATGCTTATCGCAAGGTTTTCGTTTGCTTTTTATAATTTTTGCAACAAGAAATAGAAGAAAACCGAAGTATTTTATTTAAAAAAATTTTTAAATGACAAGATTATGCTAAAATGGCACATTTTGATCAAAATGCCAAATTTCGAATCTTCAAATGGTACAAAATGTGATGCGATAGAGAAAAATGGATTACATTTCGGAAATCAGCGTACCCGTATTATATAGAATCAGTTATCGAAACCAAAACAGCACAATCGTTGTTGGACTGTGTTATCCAACCCAATTGCTTATCTTCTGTTTGTTTTATAAAAATAATAGGCCATCGTCTGCGGAATTCCCTGCCTTGGTGTTTAGAGGTTAAGTAATGATTTTTTGACAGCGTCATCAGACATATTTGAAATATGCCAAGCAATTTTGGAAGTACTCTTTTCAAAGTTTCAGCCTGTCCCCTTATGTCTTAGCTCTGGGCTTTGATTTATTTCTTTTTTTGTCTGTAATTACAACTACGGTTTGACAGGCCAGGGACGACTGCTTCTTTACTTTCTGCTAAAAATATTCTTTTAATTTCACCTTCAAAGTACTTTCTGTTGTTTTGTTCTGTACGTTTCAGTAAGCTCTTTTGGTGCTTTACTGTAACTATTTTGGGCAGTCTCAGTACCTTTAGTAGTTTTTTTTGTGGGCTGTTTTCCTTAATGCCTCTCACCTATCCTCTACTTCCTTTGATTCCCATCTGTTGCAGCATTTGAATTTCTTCTTAGTTGATGTACAGTTTATAGCGGGTTTGTTACGTGTAGTAACAGAGTTCTTATGACTTGCATTAGCTGAATGAATGTTCTTATTGTTTTGCAGCACTACATATCGATTTTTTAGTTGCAGAGTGAACTGATTATGAACATCATTTTTTCAGAGAGCTTTGCGTCTGTAGAGCTAGTTAGTTAGTGTTGGATTTTCTGAAGGTGAGTATTGAGGCAGATAAGCTTGTTCAGACTTACTAATGGATTGAATGTATAAACTCTAAGAGAGATTTGAAGAAAATGACAAACGAAGCAGCTTATTTGAAGAGCATTCTTTAAGAGAAGAAGAAGAAACCTTACCACGGTTAACATCAGAATGATTTCCCATTGATATTGAAATAAGGACTCAGCTGTTGAGCGGCATGACTTGCGTTTTGGGCACATTGAAAGAAATCAACCTCCCTCTTCTAATTCTCTGACAACCCGAGGGTCAGAATTCAAATTTTCCTTAATTTTGACATGCTCCTGCTGAATTGCATCCAATGCCAGAATACAATGATATATCATCAGTAAAGATCTTGATGGACTGGAATAAGTTAGCAGGAAGATCATTGATGTAAAGATGGAAGGAAGTTGGACCAAGGGCAAAACATCGAGGAACTCCAACATCATTGGAATACTCATCAGGACCAATTCCATCCAGAATGGCACCCATTTTATGATTTGCGTCAAAGGACAGAATGAGACCTTTCCATCAATTCCATATCCAGAAAATTTATGAAGCCAATCAGCAGGCCATACCTTATTAAATGCCTTAAAATGGACGACGTCCTTCATCAGACTTAAGTTTATAGATAATTCTATAGATACGTTCTCTTCTTTTCATTAGTGTAGGGAAGTCCTCTAACTCCGTACTGAGCATGAACAAAAAGACCAAGAAAATTAACAAAATGTGTAAGGTCATGAGCAAGAATAAAGTTGTAAGTAACCTTTTCAAATCACCAAAGACAAAGTTGTTAGCAGTGAAATGTTGGCCCAGAGCCTTATCGGTGGTGTTTATCTAAAAAAATGAACAAGAATTGGAAGAGGGATTGGTAAAAAAAGACAGGGAGCAAGGGGCCTTAAGAAGAGACAATCCAAAGGTAATGAATGGCTTATCATTAGATTCAAGTTCTTGTTTTCTGACAGTTAGAGAATCATGTTGAGCATAGTTAGCAAGATCATGGAGAGAACGAGGAAGCCTGGTACTACTGAAAGCGAGAATATTCTTTGAGGATAACATATTTTTCTGGGTCTGTGTAAAGCTAATACCGCCAAATCATGAGTCTACACGCTCGGCCGACCAGTCAGTCTTGGGTCCAGAGATTCTTCGCACCACCTGATCACTGAAGGTTTGTCGAATTTCTCTTGCTCCCCTGTGGGTTGGCTACAGCATCTGCAGATAAAAAATTTGGGGAGTAGATTTTTGATCCACTATAGCAAATCCCTGTTCACTAACCCTAGCTAGACTCATTTTGTATGAATAAAGAATCAGGAAGTGTTATTATATTCCCTCAAAGAGATAATTCCTTGGAAACAAGAGGTTGTGGGAAACACTCATCAATTTCGGTTGAGAGGAGCACTTTGTCTTCTCAGGCCTGTGGAATTATCACCACATTTTTTTGTTTCGTGCTCCGTTACACAACTCTTTTAGTCTCGTCGTCTTTCCCACAATCACAACAAATTCCGAAACGTGAAAAAAGTGTCGAGGTAACGGACTCCGTCAATAATTTCGGAAAGCATCGCGAATCTGTGGTTCGCCATTCATTGTAAATGTGATAACAGCTAATTCATTAGAAATATGGTGGTTGTTAGCTGACTGACTGGAGAGTTGTGAGAAAGTCTTGGGTAAAGTTCAAGGTAATGTTCTGGTTTTACCCCCTCAACAACCTGCCTTTGTAAAAGATTACAATTTTATTGTGTAATTGAGATGGGTTTTTTTTATTTTTGAAAGAAACATTAAGGTTGTATGCTGTTTGGAAAATCTATGGTTTACTTTTTTCTTTATGAAATACCGTTTTCCATATTTGTTGCCTAACAAGTTAAAGTTATGGGTAAGTAAAGGCTATCGAGTGTGGATTGGTCTGGTTCCGCGGTTGAACTACTTTTTCTGCTCCACCTGCTTATGTTAGTAAATTTCAAGTTGGGTAATTATTTGTGTAAGTTAAGGGAAGCAATGAAGTATCCCCAAAATAACTAGCCTGACGCCAGTTCTGTAATTTAACAAAGACGATACAGCTATTAGTGGAAACACTTGCCTTTTGTGGAGTACCAATTTAGGTTATCATAACAGGTTAAAGTGATTCATAATGTTACCGTTCATCGTTAGTTATTAACTATATCTTATTAATTAGCCTTAGTGCTAAGCATTCCTTATTATTGTTAACATTTTTATGACCCAGGCTGTTCATTTTGATAGAGTAGCTTATTGTGATTCATTGTAAGTGTTTTGTGATTGGATTTGGGACTACTCAGTCCAATTACTGATAAGACATTAAACTGAAAGATGAAGACAAAGAAAACAAGAAAAATGTTGTATAGCAAACTGACAACATGATAAAACCCACCAGCAAACAGCAGAGAATAACATATTACCTGTTTTGTTATCAGTGGACCAAGGCCACAATTAATATACAAAATAGAGCACATACTTAATGTTATAAGTATTGTTAGGAAGCCATCTGAACATTGAGGAAACAGTTGCCAGAAAGAAAAAGTTGTTACATGATGAATGCCTCAATAAAAATTAAATGCATTTATTATGGTAATGTTTTCCTGTGTACATCTTTCTTTCCATTCCAGTCATAAAAATAGTCATTGGTGTTGACCGTTGAATATTGGAAAAATGTTCATAGAGGGTTGTTGTCCATTTCAAACGTATTGGCCTTGGAAGTTGTTTATAGCATCAACAACTATTAAGTTTAAGAAATTTTCACCAGGACTGTTTTTTGAAGTGATATGCAATTCCCACAATACTTTGCCCTTATTTTTATTTTTATGTGTGTCTCTCATTATTTGCCATTTTGTATTTCCATGGTGTTATTTGACTTATGACTTGTTTTCACAGTACTGTAAACAGGCAACACAGGTCAAATTTTTGTTGCACAGTTACTACTTTATTAAAGAGCACAGTATCTATAACTTATATTCAACCCTACAACTGGTCTGCAGTACAAAACAAGCACAATAATAGACACATGCCTTTTTTGTAGTCAAGTAGTAAATACTATGCAAATTACATCTAAATGGAAGGTTAGCCAAATTATTTTCACTTTCATTGGCAACCAGTATGGAATAATAAGGATTCTCAACAATTTTGAAACTCTTAATGTAGCCACAGAAGATAATAACATTTTTAGTTCAAATAAATTGGAATACTCCATGTATTTCCTGTAGTACTTTGATAAGTGCTACAGGGTCTGAAATGTAATGCTTTGTCTTTTTGCATATTATATAGTTGATCTGTCATGGCACAGTGTAGCATAAAATTGTAATTTGAGTTTCATGGTTTATTGCAGACAGATGCTACGAGCCACTATTTTTGAGATTTTCACATAAAGGCAATGGTTTTTTGATAAACTCCAGATGATTTCTAAGAAAGTTTTTCAAGATACAAATGTTACCACTCATTTCTCTAAAGCCATTCAATATCCCATTACCAGTTTTGCATCATGATAGGATGGTGAACTTTATCCACAGGATCTGATGGCTTTCAATAGTGTATATAAAGTATCTAAAGTCATTCATTTATTCCATAGAAAATATTGTTTATGAATTATAGTGCACTATCAGAAATTATACTTGTCATACTTTATGTGTCAAGTAATAGAGTAAGTGAATTCAGTTTCCATTGAAATAATGTTTAAACATATACTATAGGGTTCCAAAGGGCAGTTCAACTATGAATAATATCTGATAATCATTTATCTTGGCTTTTAATTAACCACCATCACTAACTCATTATTTTCATAAAGTTATTTGAACTTTAGGGTTTTGACTGTATTTGGTCATCAAATTTGAGTGAACGTGGATGTTGAAGTCTTTAGGTTTATTTTTAAACTAGAGATATGTAGAAACAGAAACAACATGATGTTTGCAGTATGTTATCTTGAAACTATTGAGTAGAGACAATTTTTTCTTTTTCCACTATATAAACTTCTTTGATTTCTGTATCATGGAACTTACAAATTCTATTTAACAACTGGTCATCTATTTTTTAGTTGTTGAATTTTCATTTTTACTTTTTGTTCTACTATATACTTTTGATATAACTAGTTGTCACCTTTTTAGTTTAAATTCATATACATATATGCTCACCGTGCTCACCTTGAGAGGCCACTATCCCAATAGAGGGGTAGGCCTAGTCTGTTTCTTCCAATCAACTCTGTTCATCACATTTCCAACCGCAGATTTCTCTTCCTCATGCCATTGTCGACCACACTTTGCCATGTCTTCTTTGGTCTCCCTCTATTACGTCTACCAGGAAGTGGTAAAGCAAGAACCTCCCAAGTCACATGTGCCTCAGATCTTGTAAGGATGTGACCATACCGTCTGAGCCTGCGGCTTTGGATAAGGGTCTCTATAGGCTTAACATTCACTTCAGCCTGATGACATCATTTCTAACTCTGTTTCTCCGAGTAATGCCTTGAACACTTCTTAACATTCTAATTTCTGTCATCCTCAGAAGGTCTAAGTCTTTCTTCTTGACAGCCCAACATTCAGCACCATAAATCATAACCGGTCTAACCACCATCTCATGCATCTTTGGTTTGAGTTTCATTGGCAATTGTTTATCATAAATTACACCCAACAGTTGGCACCAATTTATCCAGCCAACTTGAACTCTTTTCTTCACATCATCTTCACACATTGCAGTTTTATTGATCACAGAGCCCAGGTATTTAAACTTATCTACCAGGGGGAGTACAGCACCATGTAAACTAACTTCAGTATTTCCTCCAGCTGCCATCGAAAAGACTCAGTTTTAGTACAACTGACTCTAAGACCCTTACTCTCGAGCATCTGTCTTCACTCTTCTAGCCTCAATTGCACTTCCACTGCAGATTCAGCACAACTGACAAGATCATCAGCAAAAAGCATTTCCTTTGGGGCATTGCTATTTAGGTGGCTACTGATTATGTCAAGGATAACCATGAAAAGGGCTTAGATCCGATCCTTGATGCAGACCCACAGATATCTTGAATGGCTGAGTACTCCCATGTTTAGTTTTAAACTTGGTCTTGCTATTTCTATACACCCTCATAATACATTTGACATACAACTCTGGGACCAGCTTCTTCTGAAGACATTGCTTTATCAAAACTCTAGGGACCATGTCATAAGCCTTTTCAAGGTCAATGAATATTGCATGAATCGGTTTGTTAACTTCACAATACTTTCCCATCATGATTCTAAGCACAAAAATCGCATCAGTCATACTGCTCTCACTCTTAAAACTGAATTGATTATCTGATGTTGAACAGATGTTTCTGAGTCTATGCTCTATGATTCTCTCAAACAATTTGAAACTATGGCTTAGGAGTTTAATGCCTTTGTAATTATTCCACACACAATGATCTCCTTTGTTTTTAAAAATGGGTACCAGAGTACTGANTACTCGCGAGCATCTGCCTTGACTCTTCTAGCCTCAATTGCACTTCCACTGCAGATTCAGCACAACTGACAAGATCATCAGCAAAAAGCATTTCCTTTGGGGCATTGCTATTAAGGTGGCTACTGATTACGTCAAGGATAACCATGAAAAGGGCTTAGATCCGATCCTTGATGCAGACCCACAGATATCTTGAATGGCTGAGTACTCCCATGTTTAGTTTTAACCTTGGTCTTGCTATTTCTATACACCCTCATAATACATTTGACATACAACTCTGGGACGAGCTTCTTCTGAAGACATTGTTTTATCAAAACTCTAGGGACCATGTCATAAGCCTTTTCAAGGTCAATGAATATTGCATGAATCGGTTTGTTAACTTCACAATACTTTCCCATCATGATTCTAAGCACAAAAATCGCATCAGTCATACTGCTCTCACTCTTAAAACTGAATTGATTATCTGATGTTGAACAGATGTTTCTGAGTCTATGGTCTATGATTCTCTCAAACAATTTGAAACTATGGCTTAGGAGTTTAATGCCTTGTAATTATTCCACACACAATGATCTCCTTTGTTTTTAAAAATGGGTACCAGAGTACTGATACTCCATTCTTCAGGCATCTTCCTCTGTGCAAAAAGAATCTCATTAAAAACTCTTGTCATGAAGTTCACACCAGCTTCTCCCAACGCTTTGATAGCTTTAATTGGGATATCATCTGGACCACAGCTTCTACCATTTCCCATCCTGGATAGAGCTCTATTCACCTCTTCTTTCTGGATTTCACTAACCACTCCTTGGACTGGCATTTCACTGTTCAGCTCTTCATAAGGCCTTTGTTCATTTAGCAGTTTATCAAAGTAATCACACCAAACACTGATGTTGCCCTTGGCCACAGTTTCACCATCCTTGTTCTTCATAAAGTAGCCCTCAATATTATCTTTACACTTTTGGTCTCTAGATTTAGCAATTCTAAAAATAGATTTCTCACCTTCTCTGTTACCAAGCTTGTCATAAATCTCTTGTGTGGCTTTTCCCTTAGCTTCAGCCACCACTCTCTTGGCTTTCTTCTTAGCTTGTCAGTACAAGTCTTTATCTGTTTCATTGTTGATCTCTTTCCATCTCTTGAAACATCTCTTTTTCTCCCTTAAAACCTTTCTGTAAAAATTCATATACATATATAATGTATGTATATCTATGCTTTAAAGAATTTTGGGGTAGCAGGAATTTTGACATGTATATATATACCAGTATTGAAGTTATTATTAGCTATCAACAGTGCTCAATATTAGAGCTGTCATTTGGTGAATGATGAAAAAATCAACATAACTTAGTTTAGAGCTGTCAGATTCATGTTGTCACAATCATATATATATATATATATATATATCAACCAGCTTAAATTACAAGATACATTAAGAATGACACAGTCAATGTTACCAACTTAACATACTCCATTTAATAGAGTTGTATTTAAGTGTAAAGAATAAAAAATAGAAGCATCAGCTATATTGCAGACAGTATCTTTTCACCAGCACTCACACTGTAGAGTTTGTATCCTTTGATAAAATTTTGTGAAGAGACAGCTTTCTAATATTTATCTGGTTTATTGATCAAGGGACAGTTTTGAAAGTTATCTTCATCCAGTAGCAAAAGAGATTCAATTTTGTCACTCAGTTGTAATGAACCTTTGCAGGGTCACAAATAAGACTTGTACAAAAGGTTAGAAAGCAACAGTATCAGAGCTACATGATAAAATAGAGATTTGGTGACCATTGACTACTTGTAGCATTGAAAATTATTTTGAGATTTGAGTCTTTTCTGATAGTATAGACATTGCTTTGTTTTGAGAAGTTGTATTTATACCCCTATACATACCCATAACCTTTTTTATTAAGTTTAAATACACAGCATTTTGAAGGATTGGAAGGAAATGTAAAGAGCAAATGCAAACATTTTTTTGAATTGCCTCCAAATGTATTATCGTATCATACCACATTTCCATTGTTCAATCAAATATCAATGAAAAAAGGTTGAAGAAAATTAAGGAGGTTATATGTAAAACGAACAAGAGAATGTTCTATTTCCATGTTCAGTACAACTATGTAAAAATATCTGCTAAGAAAACAAAAACTGACCAACATAAAATCATAACTGTATAAAATCAGGTTGATTACTGAGTTGCTTTTTGTGGTTGTATGTGATTTCTGTGTTCATCTGTATACAGAGACATTGGGGTTTTTACATTAATATTAATACATTAATTATTTAATGCATTTTTCTTTTTTCTGCAGAACCCACTTGCAAAATATAACTTGTTAGGGAATGCTGAGCTAATGACAGGGCAATACAATGACCACAGAGGTTGGTATAGAGAATGGTTTTAGTGACACTGATGATTTTGTGAGCACAAACCAGGACAGTATTTTATTCAAGGAAAATGGAAAGGAAAGTAATGGTGATGGTGATTCATCAACAAAAGGCCAAGATGTAAATACAGAAGATGACCAGGAAGGAGAAGAAAGAGAAGATGATGAAAAGCAGGACTCGGATGACGGTTCACAAATTGAATCAGATTCATCAGGAGAAAGTGACAGTGATTCATGTAAGTGCAACTGTTTCATTAGTGTGTACACTATATTTTTAGGCATTTTTTATAGATGCAGTGACATAGCAGACAAGCATTAGTAATCAAACATGGAATAAGAATGTTTGTTAAAGATAAATGGTCTGACAGACATTAATATGGAAGCAAGGAAGTTGTGTACAATATTCAGAGCATTCTATCGCAATGCATTTGCTGACAGATATCCAGAAGCAGTAAACAAATATTTTTTTGTTTAAGAAACTCCCAAAGAAACACCAAAGTGAAAAGGATAGCTATTTCTAAAGAAATATTTTTTTATGGTCAATGCAACAAATTAACTGGTAGCATAAGAACTTGGTTCACAGAGATTTTTAACAAGAAAGACAAAATAAATGTTAATGTCAGTTTAAGACAAATGCCAATAAAAATGGATGGATAAGTAAAATGTCCTTTAAGTCACTGCTATGCAACCACTGATGGNATAAAAATGAGATTGTGCTATCTAACAAGGAAAAGGTGAAAAACAGATGGCAGAATTACTTTGCTACCCTACTGAACACAGAAAACACTTGTGATGAATTGACTTTTTTGCATCCCATGCAAATTCCAGAGGAGTTTATCTAGATGGGATTCAAAGGGCACTGAAGGGAGTGAAGGATGGAAAGGTACCTGGCTTGTCAGATGTTGTGGTAGAAATGGCAAAGGGATTAGAGGGCATTGGGGTGGATTGGATTGCTGACATCTGTAAAAAAAAAGGATGAGGAGAAGATATGGGTAGGATAGGGGTGGTGGGCAAGTATTCACATCTCCATATATATGGTCAATGGAGATGTAATGGGGTATGACAGCTATTGGGAAATCAAGCTGGGGCACATTATGAAGCACTTTCAGAGAATCACTGCTCAATGATTGAGAACATCTCTTAATATCAGTGGGATGCAGTATAGGCTCATGCTTAAGAGGAGCACCACAGATGCAATATTCATCTTGCACCAAAGACAAGAGAAAGGTCTGAAAGGAAATAAGATGATGTATATGGGGTTTGGTGGATCTAGAAAGGGCTTATGAGATTGTTGCACAGGAGGTTGCATGCTGGTGTCATTAGAAGTGAGGGGCAAGTGAGAAGTTGGTAAGGGTAATCAAGGCCTTTTACACCAACTGCAAAACTGTGGTAAAGTATCCTGGCAGAGAAACTTCTTTTTTGTTGTAGCCATAGACACAGTGGGTTAGATAACTAGGAAAGGAGCACCAGCAGACCTTCTGTTTGTTAACACTGTGATCACTGTGGTGATGAAAGAGGAGCTACAAGGTGTAGTAGCATGACAAGGAGAACTGGAGAGGAAATGCCTGAGGATAAATACAGCAAAAACAAAAGTGATGAGATCTGCAAAGGAAGCTGGACCAGTCACAATCACCAAGATCAGAGAAAGGAATGCATTATGATTGATTTGATTGATCATATAATTGAAAGAAAAACCAAAATGGAGTACAGGATCAGGGCAGAGGCAAAGAGATAAGGCAGATTAAAGGATAAAAGTTATTATAAAATTGCAGATATCAAGGGCATAGTAGATCTTGGCAATGGTTTAGAGAAAACTGCGAGGTAAAGAGCACAGACATACGTTTTTGCTGTACAGGAGCAGTCATTAATGTGGCTGTGGAGAATTGGCCAATCTTGGACTTTCTGGTGGCTTTGGTAGGAACATAGTATGTAAGAAGCACGAGAAGATAAAAAAACACACTCATTTTGGAGTTGCGATTAGGAAGATGAAAATCAACAAGGTTTATGCCAGTTGTTATTAATGCATGTTAAAAATCCTGTAACATTAGAGAAGCAGTTTGTAGAAATTGTTCCCATATCTGTTGGGGCCCTGAATTTTCTTAGGTGCATAGACCAACTTAAGACAAGGTAGCTGACAACCTTATTCCAAAAGACTACTTTTTTTGAATACCTCAATGTAGTTGAAAGAACATTGTAAGGATATAAGAAAAGTGTCAGGTACGAAAAGTAGTAAAATTTGTTTAGAAGTAGAGAATCTTTGTGAACTATTCCAACTGTGATATTGAAGAGGTTAGGAGACCATTAATGCTATATTAAAGAAGCCTTCATTAGCATCATCATCATCATCATCATCATCATCAGCAGCAGCAGCACTGTCATTATTATCACCATGCAGAGATTATTAGAAAGGGTGTAGATGGTTGAGGAGTGATGATGACTTCAGCCTCATTGGGAATGGTTCCTTGATAAAGCTATTTGAGTTGCCCTTTAACAATAAGAATAAGAATAAGAACAGTTTAAAATTTGCATTGAAAAAATGTTTAAGTATGTTAGTGAAGCAGTACACAACTGTTGTACTGATTGTAGTAAGATGAAGCAACAAGTATAAACAAAGGCAGGATAATCACCCAAATATGAGCTCTTTCCCATTGTTTAGAAAACGTGGTATTAATGACAGGACCGTATAAATATAAAGCATAAAAGGTTTTGGCAAATTCTTGTATTAACCTTTTCTGAGATTTTCAAGTGCATGGGCTATGTAATAAAAGCAGGCAAGAGAGCCTCATTTTGTAATTGATAACAAGATAAAAATGAATGCTTTGATTGACTATTATGTTGTATGATATAAGTGTTGGAACAAAAGAGTTCAGTAAGGTGAAGGAATACAAAAACTTGACTAGAGAACTCGAAAACCTATGTAATATGCAATGTGAATCATAGTAGTATTAGTTTTTAGTGCCATAGAAGCATCTCTTAAAGAGTAATTTGAAATTGGGATTTGAATCGTGCAACTATTGAAAATTTTTATCCTTAAGTTCTTATTCGGTTAACACAAAAGTTTTAAGGACATTTACTGCCATCAAGCGCCAGGGACATAAAACCAGTCAATGTGAATTACACTGGAATGCAAAAAGTCAAGATGTACTTGTTAAGGCCCCTCCTTTACTTGCTCAAAGAAAATTTTCTTTTTCTTCAGCGATTTGAAGAACACACTCCTCCAAATCACTAAAAGTCAGCCTGAATAGATGTGGCTTCTCAAAAAGATGTTACAGATCTCATCTATCGAACCAATAGCCAATTAAAACATACTAGCACGTGTAGTACACTATGGAAATCTGCTGGACACCACCAAAAGAAAGAAGGCAAGTTTGGCCCCTTGATTGTAAGAAATTTTAGCTGCAGTAAAACCGACAGAGAATTTACTCGAGCTTAACAGAGAAAAACCCAGTAATTAGTTCGAGGTCTAGTAGCACAATATCCAAATTATACGCTAAGAAACCGTTTTAGTTGTACTACCAGTTGGATGGCATAAAAGTAGGATTATGACTATAATTAATCTCTAAGGTTGTTGAGAAGGACTCAAGAGGACAAGAACAAAGTCGTGAAACACTGTAAGAAGCTGTATGGGCACCTGGTGTCAAAAACAAAGTATAGACGAACCGTATTACCCAAGTCAGAGGAATTTTTTAAGCAAAGAAGGCTGTCACAGTAAACAATAAAGATTATAAATAAAAAATTATGGAATGAAATACACAATCTCTTTTAACAAATGGAAGGTGAAACTAACTGGAAAAATGTATTGGTGAATGTCATTCAGATAAAGAATAATCACAGATAAATGCTAACGATCTGGAATTAAATTTCTTTAAACTTCGGCTTCTCACGTCATGTGCACACATAAAAGTAGGCGTGCCCACTTTTAACCTCAAAATACATCGGTAGATGATGCCCAATATAAATTATGCCCACATATAAAAAGGAATCATAACCAGTTCCTGAATGGAAAGTTAATGGAAAGCAAATAAAACGAAATCAATAGTCAATTAATATATATGCAATATAAATAAATGAAAGGCATTGATTTCTAGCTACTTTATATTTTTGGCTGTCGGCATCTGGTAACAAGTTTTATAGGTTTCTAGGAGATTTGAAAATGGCAGAAACTTAAGTATCGGTAATCCATTATCATATATACTGACGAAGATGAAATTTTAAACGTTTAATAAGTTGACATTTTTTCCCGCGTAGCTGTACATTATTTTAAAAGTTTCTTTGCGATAGGAGGTTAAAAATGAATGCATATATATATATATATATATATGAACAAGAATTAGAACTGGCGATAAATTGTCGCTTTAGTAGATTTACTAAAAAATGGTGCATTACCACAATAGCTTTAGTTTGAGTGGAAAGGATTGATCTCAGGGGCCTTACAACTGAAGCTTCAAAATAAGCTTCCGATCTTTCATGAGAAGCTACTTTGTTAACTAATGCTTCAATTTTCAAAAGGTTTATTAAACTGGTAGTCCACTGGGACTAAGCTAGTTGATATAAGCTCATACGAACGCTGGTAATTTAATTGTATCCACGCTCCAAAGAGTCGGTAAATTCTCAACAAGGCCTACTTTGCTTATTTAAATGTCTCTGCAATTTCGTATTAAGAACTACAAATTTTAATACAGTCGAACCCTAACAAATTTTTGGGTAATAGTTTTTACTTATCTGAGGTTTAAATGACCTTGTGGGAAACGAGTACTGCCTACCTTAAATAAATGATGGGTTATATTATGTCTTCTTTGCTGCGCTGTGGTGTTCATTTTATTAAAACAATATTACCATTTGACTTCAAAGTGGACGAAGAAGAAACGGAAGAAAGGAGAATAAAGTACCTAGGTGATATGACGGATCTTGAAAAGCAGTTTTCGGATCTAAAAGAACAGTAAGTGTATATTTGTTGTATTGTTCAACTGTTTTTGTACCATTTCTGTCAACAGGAGTGTTTTTGAGAAATTTAACTGTCGAACTCTTGTAGTGGTAGCAAAATACCATCAAAATGAATTGCATTATTTTAGTTTGGTTGACCAGTTCATTGATATTGCCACTAGTAGGCAAGGTTATTTTTTATAAAATTTGAAAGGCAAACCACCGAGCAATTACCTAGATGCGGAGCATTTGATGAATCAAGCTTGCTTAAGTCCCACACAGCGGATGAGGGAGAGCGGTTACAATGGGTTGTGAAAACATACTTTTAGTCAGGCAAGGTGATGCCTGACTTCTTGTGACTGATAATTAGTCTTATTAATTAAATAAGTCACACCAATCTTGCCTAGCCAGTGTGGTCTGATAAACAAAATCTACCTAACAACCACGTCAGTTTTATCTTCTCATTGCATTCGGGGGTGCTATGGCCCCTCTTTCTCCAGGTGGTAACTGTCATTATGTCCTTTTTCATATCTTTGTTTATCCTATTATTTTTCCCAAGGAATTATAACTGCCGACCTTATATGGTGTTTAGGAGACTATGTTTTATTCCGACCAGGCATACCCTTCCTGGTTTACTACTCTGTTTACAGAAGATAAACAGCCACGGCATCACAAAAGCTCAAAAGGCTATACCCATCAGTGTTTGGTGCCTTTTAAAGGCTAGATTTCACTGGCATACGTTTCGATGGAAGTCTCTGCACATTTTTTGTATTGATTCATACTTTTCGAAATACTTGCTGGCCAGGTTACAGCATGCGCACCATTAAATTTCATCTTGAAATCTCCACGAAGCAGTCTAAATGGCCGCACATTTAGACCCCAAGATTGATGTACCATGTCAATTTTACTATCATTACCCCTGGTCTCCATTCTTTTGTGTAAACCAGCTGTTATAATCATGGTCACTTTTAGCATTCAGATGAAGGTCGGCGAGGTGGCTCTTTTGTAGAATTCAAATCGTGTTATTAGTTGCGCCCACTCTGCTTTACACGGTTTTTATGTGCAATATCGTCAGTATTACTTAGGATGTTATGCATCTGCCGCTTGTATTGAGACTAGCACCCTGAACATCCATCGCTTTGCTTATTTTTCATGTAGTGAAAAGATTGAATGGTAGCCGCGATAGCAGGCAGCCATTTCTGAATCTCATTTTGATGGAGAAATAGCACATTTTGCAATCCAGGGTCCTGACCAATCCTATGTTTCTGCAGTACAGGGTCAGCAAGAAACAAATAAGATATCGAGGGAGTCTTTCTCTTGATGTGATAGACAATCCAGACACTTAGCTGCCCCCTGTAATGATTTATGGGCTACCATGAAGACTCAAGCTCTGTGTGACTGCGGACCATGGTTAAAAAGATGTTCACCTACCCGTGAAGCAAAATATATAGTCTTGCAGACCTCAGCCTGGTAATCCCTAATCCATTCTTGTTAGCTCACCGGTGAAGTTATTAAAGTATGTTACTATTTTTTCCATAGTAGAGGAATAATCGGTGAAGTGGTGTTAATGAGGTTCTGACCGTGAAACGGCTGTGAATCACTTAAGTGGGAGTGGGAACATTATGCTTGATAATTTTTTCAGAGTAATTATTTTTTTTTGTAAATTACGTATTCCATCCGTTCTTACTGTAGCCCCACAAACTGGTAAACCATGGTTTCCCACCTCAAACGGGGAAACATGTTTGCCCCAGTACTTGCAGAGTTTTAGGAGATTTGGAGCCGGGAAGGTCTCGCATGCTGAAAGTTAAGGTTTACGATTTGGTCACCACAGTTTGTTTGTAGTTATTACTTTTCTGGGGGTTGTTACATAAAGAGGATAAATAAGACCATAGTATTAAAATGCACTGTGGTTTTGTACATTTTGATACTAGAAGACATTTTAAATTCTGTAGTGATAAAACAAACTTAATTTTTACTTACTCTCAGCTCGGCTCTGTAACTCTAGTTTAGCGCAGCTTCTAAAATTCCAGATTATGCCTTCGTTTAGCCAAGTACCAAGAAAGAATAAATGTGTTAGGGTACTTTGTAATTAAAAATTAGGCTAATTCGGTTTATTGAGAGCCTTCTAGTATAATGAAAATGAAAGTATATGCCCATTGACTGTAGTGAAGAAGAAACAATATCTTAATTTTTGGGAAGCCTGTCACAGTGAGGATCGTAGAAAAATCCTTGATACTCGTGGGGGTTTATTTCGACCCTGAAAACTCCTAAGATTGCAACACCGTATGTTCTGTGTCTGAGAAACCCTTGAAAATAGTAATGATTACTTTTCATATCTTGAACCACGTGGGCTTTTTTCAGTAGTACATTTTTCTTGATTATGAAAACAGTTTTGTCTGACAGCAGTTTTATCTTTAAAGTTAACCAGGCTCACTGTTTGGAGCCAAGGCTGTGAAGGAAGGCAAACACAGCTTATTTTGAAAGATTTCATTATTATTATCATCAGGACTTTTTATTCGTTAAGGGATGTTTAATTGCGTTTTTCCCAGCCTGACAATACTTCACGTTATTCCTGTTTTTTTTATGAGATTAATGTTTTCTTTTTTCTGGTTTATTATTTTTGGTTTTATCTTTGAACGTTTTTGTATCTTACGTCATGCACCTCGTGAAAGAGCCTTGAAGACACCCTTTAAAGCTCGTGACGCACCATGGATTTGATTGAAATTTTTAAGTGAGCGCCCTGCTTTTGCGATACATTATATACACAGTGTAATATGGTACTTTTATATGGATGATAAAATGCTATAAAGTCAGTTGTTTGTGTTAGGTAATGTCTTATCATTTTTTCTTTAAGACTATACAAAGAGCGTATGATGCAAGTTGAAAACAAATTGGATGAAGTGCAGTCAGGTATGTCTATGTTGATATCAAGATCTTTCCTCTTTGTTGGGAGAGGTGATAACCATATTGACCCCTTGTCACACTGGGTCGACGGTTGCAGTGTGGATTGAGGGTTGACTATTTAATTTGAAGTCCTTAGGACGAAGGATGTGAAATTCTATCAAGTTAGTGTTTTATAGGTTTGAAATACTGAGTTACGTAGTATACTCCCAGCACCTAGGTAATGAACGCATGGAGATTTAAGGGTAGTAACAATCGTATTGATATTAAAAGAGGAACGTGGCAACACAGAACCCTGAGCAACAGAATCGGTGTCGTTTGCGGGATAACATCTGAAGAGTGCTCGAAGGGGTTTTATACCAGGAATTCTGTAAAAAAGGAAGTCGGAAAAAAATTACAGATCTATATAATGAATCGGATCTAGAAAAATACATACCAATATATATATATATATATATATCATAGTTTGTATAAATGTACTAGTATGTATATATATAAGTATGTATTTTAAGCAATCCCCACATGGATTTTCAAAACACAATGAATTAGAAAATGCAACTATTTAAAGCTAAAACTTATTGGAAAACAGACGTTCAGTTTTTATCACGCGGTTTATACTTGTATCCCCAAGTCGTTCTTATATTTTCTTCTTCCCATCTAAGTATTTTCCCCTGTCAATAGTAGAAACTTCATTCATCATTATCGTCTTGGATAGGATATCGTGAAATAATAGACAGAATGAATGAACAACGCTTTGTTCCTATAGACCTCCGTAATCTTACATAGGCATGTCATTGGGTAGACCCATTACATGTAGAGGTGTGTTTCTGCTACAGTGAGCCGTGTGATTATATGTTTTCGTGCAATTTTTTTTGTATTTGCTTATTTGGAATTTCAGAGGCATTGACTGTTAAGACGCTATTGCTATGAATTAAAACGTTTGCCCAAACAAACTTTTTTTCAGACGCTAGTGTCTTTACTGCAAGCCCATTGCTCTGAATCACTTCTGGACCCCATTAGTACGAAGGCGAATCTCGGCACAGCATCTGTTAGCATTCTTCTTCCAGTTTTGACGCTAGCTACCAAATACATAAGAGACTACTTAGAATTACTAAAAAAGTTTATTCATATCCAGAACTGAGTGAGAATGGAATTGTTGAACAGAATCCTTCTTAACAACAACGCACAGAGCTCAGAACAACCAATCTGTTAAAATATTTCAAAACTTTAAAGGATTATGCACTTTTTTGTGACAAAGAATACCATTGAAGCTATAATTTACAAATTTGTTTTTTAGATATAGCAGAGGAATATACAGGCCCCTTAATGGAGCTAGAGAGTTTGTGCAGAATCAGGGCTGAAGTGTGTGGTAAGTATTAGAAAACCTTAACTAGTACTTTAGTGAAAATCCATATTTAGTTACACTAAGTAACAACTTTCAGGACTGCTCTATTATTCGATTAAAAATACTCAGACAAAAGTCATCTCTATGGTTATCACTGGGCCCCAGAAACAACAGGAGATTACGATCTGCCTGGTCTTTGTTAAAGCGCGATTTCTCAAATTTATTGTTGTAATTTTCTGTCTCCATCAGCCACTGACTTCAACCTTGTTCAGTACAATTTTTATTTAACATGTTTTTTTCCCTCAAATTCAATAATCTGCATTTTCCGGTCTCCTAAATAAATCTCCTGTTTTTTTTATCTATTTTGATTAGTTGATAAGAAGATCTTGGATCAATAGTTTTACAAAACGACTCTCAAAATGCGAAATGGGTTTTGCAAACTGAAAAAGAATACTCCACTGTGAAGCTAGTTATTCTCCTTGATATTTGATTTCATTACACGCTAATGAAAGGTCTACTAATATTGGTACTGGTCATCGATATACCGTTCATTTTGTTTATACCATCTATCTCCTGGTTTATACAAAAGTGCTCTGTGTTAAAGAATAAGTGCCAAGAAAAAGAGGGTAAAACCTTGACCCCACAGGAAAATGATTGTTTTTATGATTGGATCACTATGACTCACTCCATTTCATTGAGTTATTGCTAACATAATTCCAGCATGATTGCATCGCCTTTGCGTATCTTAAATTTTTACAGAGAAACTTACATACCATTACATTGACATGCCCAAATGTTACATGAAAATATTGCCTTAAACTAAGTGGCACCCACTTTTCTACCCACAAGGTATTAACTTTCATTGCAACTTGATTGATACTTTTTTAATTAATATTTCTAATTGATTTTGTTTTTAAACTTTTACAGGCAAGTTGTACGCATACAAGGTGGGTCTTGCTTTCAATAATATTTGAAATTCTGTCAGTACCTAAGCTGTTTTATTAAATAGTTTATAGTACATGTGAATATGAATATTGCTGTTTGCCTTCTGGTAACTATTGGATAGAGTATATTGACAATATGTTTCTTTTACATTTGATATATTTTCCCTTTTATTTCCCCATATTTGGTTTAGCTTATTTTTAATCATTTATTTCCTGGTAGTGGGAACTTTTTTCAGAGTTGAAACCTCTCCCCTGAAAAAAAAGCAGAAAGAAAATAATTTTTAAGGACTT
Source organism: Morbakka virulenta (assembly GCA_003991215.1). Lineage (NCBI taxonomy): Eukaryota > Metazoa > Cnidaria > Cubozoa > Carybdeida > Carukiidae > Morbakka > Morbakka virulenta. Next base: position 1,295,099 of record RDPX01000122.1, read on the forward strand.
GTTTATTAACAGATTTTTTTTCGCCTCCCGTGACCTATTGGTCAGATTATTTTATAACTATATGTACTGGTAGCGCAGCATTATTGCGTTGAGTTAGGAAGTGGGAAGTCATGATTTTGTTTTTTCTCCGCGTACAGGCTGGACAAGGCAGAAATTTGGATATCATTACGAGAGAACTTGACAGGTTTTTCGATGCAAAAGTGATTTTACAGGCTATCGTTTTGCATAATCTTTAGTGGCTTTTTTATAGATAGCAAGCCTATCATTTGTCTTTAACCTAATCAAGGAAACATTTTCATGAAGCAAAATGAAATTAATATGAAAGATCACAATGGATTTTGGGAGCCCTATATTGAGGGTTGTGAATTATTTTGGATTGCCAAACTATGGAATGTATTTTGTTGCCACATTTTCCACGGTCATTAGAAGACCAGCCATGTAGTTTTGTGTTTTTCCATTCGGACTAGGCGTAGGTCTAAGCCAGGCATTGGCTAAGGAGGGGGTGATATTCTAATGGAGTATTAGTTGACGTTGGAGCAGCCTACTTTTCCCAACGCTCGACTCTTTTCGCTCTGTGTTGCATGTATTTTATTCCCATACTAGTTGATGGTGGTTTGAGAGAGAGAGAGAGACAGAGAGAGAGAGAGAGAGAGAGAGAGAGAGAGA
>RDPX01000122.1:1320244-1363681 GCA_003991215.1 Morbakka virulenta
TTTACTTTCATCGATTTTAGTATCCATAAGCTGTTTCGTTCAATAATCGAGATAAAGGTATCAGAGCCATACAAAATAGCAGGGGAGATAGAGAGTCACCCTGAAAAATTCCACTTTTGATTCGCATACCAAGGGAAGATAAGACACCATTAGAGTGAGAAAGAAGAAGATTGGTCTCCCATAGTTTCATAGATGTTTTAAGAAAATTAATAAGGGTAGGGGATACTTTAAACAGTTCAAGACAACGCAATATCCACGAGTGAGGTACACTGTCAAAAGCTTTCTTATAATCGATCCATGCGGTGCTCAAGTTTCGATGTTTTGATTTCGCACTTTCCAATATCATTTTATTTATAAGAAGATGGTCTTTGCAGCCATAGGAACCTTTCTTGCAGCCCTATTGCTCTATCGGAAAGATATTATTTTCCTCCATGTGTGTATATGTTCTTTCAGATAATATAGATGTCAACAACTTGTAGGAGGCCGAGAATCAATTAATGGGACGGTAGTTTTTTGGGTTTGCAGTGTCATTACTTTTTGCAAGTAAATAGGTAGTGCCTTGATAGAACCATTTAAGTGTTGAATTTGTTTCCGTCATCAGTTTATTAAAATTCGAAGCCAGCTTAGAATGAGAATAGTTTATCGTGTTTAACCAGAAATTCGGAACTTGGTCAATTTCAGGAGATTTCCATTTCAGCGACTTTTAGCGCTTTGGTAATCTCATCGACGCTTATATCATCCCATTGGTGTTCAGAGATGTCAGTAAAATAACTTTCCAGGTCTCTTATCCATTCAGCATTTTCATGGTGTCCTTTCTCATTACCCCAGATGGTATTCCAAAATTCGGTGATCCGTTCCTCCGATGGTATTTCCTCTACAAGGACAGGCGTTTTTGCAATTTCTCGATAGAACTTTTTCGCATCTGTTTCGAAAATCTTGTTTTGTCTATAAAAATTGTTTCTTTTAGTGAAACGACGTAGTCTTTGTGCTTTAACTTGTAATTTTTGTTTGAGCTTCTCTTTAATTGGGGGTATCTGTTCTTTATTTCTTAAGTGATATTTTCTAATAACTTTCCTAGCTTTTCCAGATTTTAATTCTTTATCTTTCTGTAATTCATCAAGTAAAGAGATTTCCTTTCTAAAGTTTTCAATTTCCTTTTCTGTCTTTACTTGCCATTTAGGTTTAAAGGGTTTTGGTTTATTGTTATTTCTTTTACGTTTACCTTTCACGCCACATTTGTTTTGAAGGACTTTAGATGTTGCGTACATTAATTGATTTAGTTCCGTTAATTCAGGGTTTATTTCTTCGCAAAGTTGACNTTATTTCTTAAGTGATATTTTCTAATAACTTTCCTAGCTTTTCCAGATTTTAATTCTTTATCTTTCTGTAATTCATCAAGTAAAGAGATTTCCTTTCTAAAGTTTTCAATTTCCTTTTCTGTCTTTACTTGCCATTTAGGTTTAAAGGGTTTTGGTTTATTGTTATTTCTTTTACGTTTACCTTTCACGCCACATTTGTTTTGAAGGACTTTAGATGTTGCGTACATTAATTGATTTAGTTCCGGTTTATTTCTTCGCAAAGTTGACTCAGGGCTTCATTTCCCATGGCTAACAAAATTTTGAATTTCTGGGTCTGTCTAATTTTCATCAATGGTTCTCTATCAGTAATATCAGTGTGCTTAACAATAGATAATTCCTCTATGATTTCTGCTTTCAATAAAAAAACCTTTTCTTGATTGGTATCATTTTTCTGACGACCAGCGTCATTACCATTCTTTACTTCCCCATCATTTTGGAGTTCATTTTCTTGTGGCCTTACAATATCTCGATTTTATTATTACTATTATTATTATTATTATTATTAAATTATTGTTTATACAGGATACAATACATATATACAAAATATACATATAAACACATCAGTATTTTACATATACTGTAAAAACTGCTATCAATGTGGTCCTGTTTTGACATATTAGTAAACAAAAAGGAAAAAGGAAAAACATAATGAGAAGAGGAAGCTAAAAACTGCTTCAGGGCTGACCTAAGACTATTAGCACATAGTGAGATACTGAAAATGCTGAAAAACGAGCCTTCATTGAATAGCGGAAATTTAGAGGATCTAATCACTAACATCTAAAAACCTAAAAATTCAAAGATGCTATTTGAACTGGTTTGCATGCACTTGTATTTTGTAACCAGAATGTTGTAGTGATGGTCTGGTAAGTGTAGATGTAGTGACGGGAATGCTGTGTCAGTATTATTATGATTTTTTTTCATTATCGCCATTATTTGCAGTATTGACAAGTATTGTTCGATATTAATACTGATCTTTGGCTTAAACATGAAGTATTTTTTGGAGGGTGGGGTGGGGGCGCATTTGTTGTAACTTCATGGGTACATCGCTGTATAAAGACACTTTTTTCCATTCCTTCTTACTTTTTTGAAATTATATCATTGTGCAGTTTTGGACAGTATACTTTTACAGTATCCCTATTAATAGTACTTGATTATGTAAAAAAAATATCGTTTCTTACGGAAATATCTACTTTGTTTAGGTCTGGGTGAGTAAACGAGATGGAATGAAGTGCAAACTATATATTTCACAATTTCAGAAAGGAAAATATCTTATGCAGAGACAATAGTTTAAAAAATCAACAACAGTTAGACCTGGAATACAGCTTTGCACATTTAAAGAATGCTTTTAACGGAAGTGTTTTGTACCTTTTCCGACACCATATGGTACTAAAAGGCATTGAAAATGGAAATACATTTTATGTGTAGTGGATATGGTATTGAAGAAAGTCATAATGTAGTATTCATTGTACATAACAACGTGTAGTTGTTTAGAACTATAACAATTGCTTAGTACCTGGAGTTTTTATGACAGTGGAATGACACACTTGCTATCTATTTCATTTTCAATTTTGTTTCTTCCAGGGCTATTTTAAAAGTTTTCCTAGTTTTGTATAAAAAGGTGTAACTTATCAGGGTTTTATCTATGACATAAAAGCTTCATTGTAAAACATGTTTGCTCAAAAAGAATATGAGCAATGTAAAGTGGTTTTTTCCCATTTATTACAGTAGTATTTTATCAGGATGCTATCTCGGACACCCAATACCACACGCTCAGAGTGGGCCGGATTTCCTAAGTTACTGTCGTGACGTAATCAATGTGGAAAAAGTAAGATTCAAGCTGTTACAAGGCTATCTTTTAGTTGTTGAGCATTAAGGTATAAAGGTCAACATTGCGACCTGTCATATCTTTGCACGGGGTGGAAACGTTGTGTCTTGTTTCTTGTACCTGGAAAGTTAGTACTTTTCTCACTATTACTAATATTTGTTTGATTCCCTATCGCAGTCGGCTGTTTTCAAAGGGCATAATGGTTGCAGCTTTATCGCCGTCATACCCCCCCCCCCATCCCTGGCGATGCATTTCTTCCTCTCGATTGGAAGTTAAATTTTCTGACAATACAAACACATTTTTGAAAGTAAACAAAACTTGAAGATGGTTAAGTCAGCCAAACAACTGAATGATTTGTGCTAAATGACAAAAGAAGAATGTAAGTCCATAAATTTCAGTATCCCATTCAGTGAGACAACAAGAGTTATTTAGAATTTGATAGCAATAACACAAGTTTTCTTCATGCAGATCTTTCGGAAGTTTTTTTTGTAAAATATTGTACTGTGCACAAACAACACAATTTGTAGTTTTGAGATGGTTTTTGTGAAAGTCTTGGCAGTTTAATGGTCTTGCCTAAGCGAGATTTTTTCGTATAAAGGACTTGTTTTTTGAACTAGATAATCTGTAAACATACAGGCAAACGTTCAATAAAGCCAGGGATCACCTGTTTATCGTATTTTCAATTGGATTCCAAAATAATATTCGTACATAGCAGGTCAGCATTTTTGGTAGCAAATCATGTATAAAAATAGGCAACGTCGTTAATTTTGTTTGTTTAGGGTCATGTTGGTCGACCAGTTTAATCAGTTATTTCCAAAGCGGCATGAAGATTGTACTATGTAAAGAAAACTTGAGACCATTACACGATTTTTGACTCAAATTTGTGAGTAGCCTTTTCGGTGTTAAAAATGTAAACCTTCCATAATACTATAGAAACAAAATTAGCCAGAGTTTAAAACATTCTTGCTCGCCATACATTACTTGGATGGTAGAAATATATTTATTGGTTCACCAGTAAAGATGTTTTCCCTAGCTCAGTAATACAAAAGCCACGTTTACAGCAATTGGAAATCGTTACCGCATCATTACTTAAAGATCCTATATTGGTAACACAAACTTGAGGAGCCGTGGCTTAATGGTTAGTGCACTTCACAGTAACCAAGAGTTCCGGGTTCGATTCCCCGAGCTGTCGAGGAGAATTTGGAACTTTGCGAAAAGAAAAAGCCATCGGTTGGCGTCAGGAAGGGCATCCGGCCAAGAAATTCCTCACTGCCAAATCAAAGTCCCTGTGAAGGGCACCGTCTGAACCCCAATTGCTGGGGGAAAATGACGTTAAAAACAACAACAACAACAAAAAACAACAACAAAAAAACAAAAAAAACAAAAAAAAACTTGATCAATACGGCTAATAATCAAGTTAGGGGAAGCAATTCTAAAGTATAACTGATATTCCAGTTGAAGTTTCCGTGGCTTAATGGTTAGTGCAGTTTCACAGTAACCAAGGGGTTCCGGGTTGGATTCCCCGAGCAAGTGAGGAGAATTTGTAACTTTGCAAAACGAAAAAGCCATTGGTTGGTGTCAGAAAGGGCATCCAACCAAGAAACCCTCACTGCCAAAACAAAGTCCTGAAGGCCATCGCCTGAGCTCCAATTGCTGGGGGAAAATGACGTTAAAAACAACAACAAAAATATTGATATTCCATTTATTGTTCCTGAAACCCTCATTTAAATATATAAACAGACCAACCAGTTAGAATAGTAGGAGTGGTTTTGAAGTGCCTGAATCTAAAAAACAGGAGGGTGGGAAACTGGTGAAGATTTAATAGCCGGTGGGGTAAGTGTAAAGTTTAAACCTTTTTAATGTGTCAAAGAAAGGTAAAGCCTTTATAAAATGTAAAACCAGATCGTTTCTCATGAAGAATCGGAACACTGTTAGCATGCAATGGTTCTCGTTACCTAAGCAACTAGAATCTAGAAAGTTGACGAAGAATACTGGTTCTTTTTGTGGCGTGAAATGGAGTCCAGTCGTATTCAGAAAGTGACAAGCCAGGTTTTAAATTATTGACATCATGAGCGGATTTTTTTTTGTATGCACGTGGTACCATATTTTGGAAGAAACCATGGGCATGCAGTTCTTATTAGTCTTTCCCGAGCAAGTCAATACCCCCCCCCCCCGCGCGCTCATTTCCTATTAAGTCTAAATCTGTGAAAAAGCGACTATCAAAGAAAGCAGTCGGGACTGGGTACCGCAAGCAGGAAAAAATAAAAATGGCGGAGAGTAATATAGGGTAGACATCAAGTCAATGGGAATAAAGGAGCAAAGAAAGTAACGCATACCATTTCGCTACATTTTACAGCCACATTCTCAGTCAGCAGCTACTATGACATTGTGGCTTTAAACTCATTATAGGAAAACAGCTAGGCATGCACGCACACTCACAATTCTACGACGTATCAACATTTTCGATGCTAAATTTTTGTTCAACTCACCCTACTTTTGGGGTTAGTTTCTGTTTTGGAGCTGTATCAACTGGGGTGGTTATTTGTTGTGGTAGAGGAGAAGAAAGAGTTTCACTGGTCGATAGTAGTGATGACGTATTACTTGCACTTCAATTTCACAAGCGGGTCTCAGCAGGCGGACTTCCGCATTTGGTTGACTCGTAATTGCATTTGAAAACCTAACATTGGAATTGGCGAAGTTGTTTTAATGCAGCTACAATTCTCTCAGTGAAACAAGTTTGGTAAGTATTTTCTCTCTGTGCTTTGTGTTATTGCACGCATTGGAACACAACTAGTTCAATACCAGGGTACTCGTATTTAAAAATTCGAACATAATTTTAAGTGAGAATTTCCAGTGGTGGTGATATTGGTGCTGGGAGTCTTGCGGTATTTCTGGTACGTTAAAATTGGTACACGTCTTTTAGTTGATTTTCTTTTACACTTAAACTTTTTAACATTCTTATACGGTGGTAAAGGGCAGCCCTTTCGGTTGTGACCTCATTTCTTTTAAAACGAATGTTGATGAACTATTACCTCCTCTTTCTAAGCCGCCTCATACTACCTTAAGCTGAAGAAGGATAATGTTATGTTCTGTACTACCTATTATCGGCCATACCAACGTACACCATATGCCCCTCAAAGTCACCCAAGTATCATGAGCAAGTATGGCATACATGAAATGGTCACTGCAGCACAGAATGATACAGTTCGAGATGACAAGAATACCACAAGTTGAAACTGAAAAAATGAATATAAAGCCTAATATTTAGCAGTCTTCTAAAATATATATTTCATTTCCAACAAACTGCCAACAGAGTATGCTGGCGCATCACATTTCTTCACTAAAAGTGGTCTATAAAAATTGGATCAGATGTCTTGCTTAATTTCTAAATACACCGTTCCCTCCATCTACACTGATACATAAATTAAAATTTCTATTACCTACAGTACAAAATTCCCGTTTAATACAATTACGAAGAAAAGCCCTCTTCATCTGGCATCTTCCTTGGCTTAATAGTCACCTGGGGCATATAAATTTGTGGACGCTCTATCTTGTACAGCTTGCCAAGCCCATACATCCCAATTATTTATCCTCTTTGGCTGAATGTCCTGCGGGTGTTTGTACATTAGAAGAGATTTCTTCTTCAACACTACTTGCCTCTGAGCAATTAACAGTATTTTGCCTCGAGGTACCAGAGCTGGGAGACGAATTTCGTATATAGTGGTCACATGGAAGGCCAGGTATAGGAGTGTTTTCTGATGATGAGTGGTCTAGTCTAACACTGTCGAGGATTGACGTATTGCTAAAGCCGAACTTCTGATTTGAAACCGACGATAGGAAAGAAGTACCAGGAGAAAGTGACGAAATCGAAGTACAAGAATTCGAAGATCTGAGGTCACACTGCTCCAAAAGCTTCAGGAATTCTCGTGGATTTGGGCCGGATAACTCCATGCCACCTAAAAATACATGTATAAAGTGTTATACCACTAGTTATTCGGAGATTAATTAGTTCAATAAAAAAAACAAGTTTACCTTCACTGAGGTTGAATACATATATTGCCTACACAATGCAAAGAAAATGAGGAGAAGATGCACTCCAAACACGGCCCAATCAATTCCCAAGCCAAGGGAAATCGTAAAGGCAAACTCGAAAACTAACTAATTGTTTTTTTCAACAGTTCACTTCTAAAATCTATTACAGGGGCAAATATAAATACAATTGGGGCAAATGAATATTGGGTGGTATACACGAATCATATTATTTTTAAGTCCGTGAAAAACCTCACCCTAAAAAATAGCCCCACAATGTTTATACAAAGGATAAAAAATATAGCGATAATGCATGATATAACAATTGTGTCAATAAATAGGTTCTATGCTGTTCTATGCCTAAAATCGCTACAAACGGAAATTGGTAGCAGTGAACGTTACCAATCCCAAATCATGTCAATATATCTTATAGCCTTTCCCTGACCACCTGTCGTGAAGTTTTGAATTATCTGGGGTGACAATTTTGGAGTCACGAAGCTCAACATTGCTTAGTTTGTACCACAATAACGACTAAGTTCCTGAAAGTGGTGGACTTTGACCAACTCTCTAGCAACACAATATCCAGTGTTTTCTTCTTAACATCTACCCTAAGGAAGATACTATCAAAACAAAAGGACCCAGTCTCACTTGAAGAGAGGAATAATATAGTTTATAGGTTACATTGTAAGCGTGTCTTTTTATTTAATACTGAAAACAAGGAGATGATCGAGGAAATCGTCTAAACCAGTTGTAAACTATAAACAAATTCTTTCTGTTTGCAAAGAGGAGGTGAAGAAAATTGAAAAAAATTGCCTCTGATGTTTCTAAATGTATGGTAGACTTGGGTCGGTCAATTATTTTCACTGCTTTCGCGGTTTAACAGCGAATGCTGTGCTATAGTAGAATTAGAATTCACAATTTCGCTTGTACCGTTGAATTGTCTTTCTTATTAAACTCGATAAACTTTTCTTTTAAAACACTGGGCACGTGCTGTTTTATTCCAGCCTTAAGGATGCACGGCCTACGTACTTGACATTACAATAGCGCTTAAACTCGTGCACAACCATACTTAAGTTTTTAGCAGGCAAGATATCCTTTGTTGATGACGTAAAATTTTTCGTGAGGTAAAAATAACTTTAGATGCAGTAGAAAGAAAACGTTCAGAAATTGCTCTTGTAATTTTGTTTCCAAATTTCGTAAAGCCCAGTCCTACCCAGAGTAGTTTGTGGCATAAAGGGGATTTTTGTTTAATAGGGTTTCGCTAACATCATTCGCAAGGTCACATTTCATGTTTATTGCGTACAAAATGTTAACACAATTTATTGTGTGTGAGATTATATTACCTGGTTGGCTTGCAGGCCTTTCCATAGCAGTCGTCAGGTCCCATATCTTCAAGAGAAAAAGACACAGAAAAGATACTTAAAACTTTCAGCAATTAAACATGTATTTTAAACAATCACACAAAACAATTAAAGGATAACCAGCAAATTTTCTGTTCTATCGAGAAAACGTATGAAACCTAAGATTGTCCAAGACAACACCAATACTCGAGCAATGTGTAAATAAAACAGTCCAATAGCTTTTGAGAATATATAACGAAAACATAGTTTGTTACGGTAATTATTTGCCAATTTAAAAGTTCTACGTTTCTTCACATTGCTCCCGCCACTAATTTTCTATGGCTGACCAGATTGATCTCTTAACGTGAAAATGGTGTCGTTTAACTAAAAAAGTGTATTCTGGTCTCTTGATATAATTTAAAATAAGAAACAAAAGTCCAATATTGTCGTGCGTTTTTCATGCAATATATTCATAAGTATGTTGCAGTTAATGACGGACATATAAATATACAAAATTTTATCAGCCGAAAGTTACCTGTACAGAGCCGTTGGAATGCCCAGTAAACAAAAATCGTCTTGGTCTTGAACCCATTCGAGTAGATCCATCACATTCATGGACAGTAAGCGCCGAGATGCTACTTCCGTCAACAGTCTTGATTGTGCACAACCTATTAACAAAGGATAATTGGGGCAAACATTACGTTAAATATGTTTCTATTTGTCAAAACAGTCCAATTTATGGTTACGGTATACTCTAAAATTTCAGGGACCTGATGGTTTATGGTCAACTATGTTTAGGGAGGTACTTCTCTTATCAACTGATAACTGACGGAAGTTCTGATTAAGGCATTGTGGACTTTGAGAAAGTTGCCGAAATTTTGCTGAGACAGAAATGTACAATAAAATAAGAAGTATTACAATGTTAAATAATAGTTATGGCATCTGGTTATCAAACCAAGAACAGGGAACGAGACACAATTTGTCTTGTTAAGTTTATATATTAATACTTAATTGGAGTAAATGCTGTGATTTTTACCTATTGTTTTAAGACTGATATGTATCAGTCACATAGCTACTACCGTGATTTCTTCACTGTTACTTAAATCATCACATAGTTTTCTCGCAAATAACAGTTCCTTCTACTCTTTTTCGTCCTTTCTCTCCATTTTCGGGCTTAAACAATGCCCTTTTCAGGGACTTCATAAGAGCAGTCAGAATTTTACGACCGAATGACCTTTTCGAAGCCAATAAATGGCTTATTTGGCAATATTCCAAACCCTTTTTCACTACGATAGAAAGGAACCCAAAACCTCATTGATACAGCTTAACTGCACTGACCGCTAATAAAAGGTTACTTACGTCATGTTATACGGAAATACAAAAAACTGCTTTATTTTTGCGACATTAACATTAACTATACACAAATTGCATATTAGAAAATTATTGCTAAGCTGTACCGAAACTAGTTACTGGCATGAGCATTAAAATGTTAATAGGAGCAAATAAACTAAGCTTCCATACGAAGTTAACAGTTTTTATTAGACATTGTAACCTTTTTCCATTTGAAGACAGCCGAACAAATACTTGTTCTGTGTCGGGTACAACTTTTTGAATGAAGACTTGCTGCTCATCGCGATCACCATAGGGACCTAAAATGGGATATGGAAAAGGTGAAAATAACGGTTAAAAAAATATATAAACTAGCGATAAAGAAGCAAGATGTAATTACTCCTATTATATATATTTATATATTATATATGTATATGTATATATGTATAAAACACAAATTGCAATGTTGGCATGTGATGATGAAGAAGTCTGGACAAGACAAATATTGATAACATCAGGCAGTCATTGCAAATCTCGAGATAAATATAATATAGGAACACAAGGATGCAATGCACAGGTGCAACCTCCAGAGAGACGCAGAGCAGTTTCGACCAACGTCGGGTCTTTTTAGTATACCTAGTGATAGATGTAAGAGATCTCAAAAGAGACGTCCTTCAAAGCACCTGTATATTGTAATGTGAGGCGGGAAAACAAACATTTGAACAATACAAATTCCAATGTTAGCATTTACAGTATACAAAATATATAGAATGATCTCTTTCTCATTAATAATCTCAATTATTTCACTTCGGATACACACTTGGAAAACACGGCATTTATTTAGTGTGCGTAGAAAACCTATATAAGGTTGCTAACTACAATACAATAAACGCCGAGTGAAAATGAAAAACAACATTTAATAACTTCTTCTCTATGTAAATTCTTCCTCACGAGCGTTGGCTGCCATGGACCTTCACTGTTCTCTTTCTTTTGATGTTGACAAAACGTCCTAAAGAAATTTATTTTTCCATTTCTTAACGATATCAACACACTTAACCCTCTGCTTTCCTCCAGCTCTTATCCTGGTCATCTTTCTATTGACAAGATATTTCATTCCTTCTTTTCTTATCACGTATCCAAAGAAGATTATCTGGCATGTCTTTATCATTGTGCGTGTGCACTTTTTTATTCTTGTTCCTTTAAATACTTCTTCATTTCTCTTCATTGTTCTGTCCATGTAATTCTCAACATTCTATGCAACATCCACCGCTCATCCGCTTTAAGTCTTTTCTCCACAGTATCTGGGAAAGTCTGGCATTCGCTGCTATACATTAAGATAGGAAATACATAGCAATGGGCCCTTGACTTAGATTTTTTTATTGTGATCTCTGAAGATGCTATAGGTTCTCTGCAAAAAATTCTACGCCTTCTCTTGATCTTTTTATCGCATATCCTATATTCTACAGTAATCCTCTTCAAGTAACTAAACTTATTCATCTCCTTATTATTATGTTCCAAAACCTTTACATTACACCTTGCGCGTTTGATGATTACCATGTATTTAGTTTTCTTATTTTCCTATGTTACGTTTTGTGGACATAGCCATTTTCTCACTTTCCTCTACTACTTCATTCACCAGTGCTCGAAACTGCCCTTGTGATTTAGTGGTAATAAATGTATATCTATTATCTTAGATTGATGTTTCTTCCTTCGATATGTGTACTATCCATTTCGTTCAGTTCTCCAATAATCATTTCAATAGAAGTAGTGAATAAATTTAGAGAGTGCCAACTTCACTTCGAATCTTCCGAAATTTCCTTAGACTTTTTCCAATTCTAATACAAGCAGACTTGTGCTAAAATAAATTTTTGATAATCCCCATTTTTTTCCACTTAAAATTATATGATATAAAAACTCAAAAAGTGTTTAATGCTTCACTTTATCACATGACTTAGTATAGCTGCTAGACAGTACAAACATGTTTCTTCCCTAATAATCTTGAAAATTCTGAACTTTATGGGCTCAGAGGAAGCCACAGATGTAAGAGCTTTATGATGTCTTGAGTCGTAAGCTTTTTCTGAGTTACGTTTTTAGAGATACTTCACCCATCATCAGGCTCCTGATTATGTTTGATGATAGGCGAAGTATCGCTCGAAACGTAGCTCAGAAAAAGCTTACGACTTAAGAAACGATAAAGCTCTTACATCTAAAGTTTCTTCCCATTTCTATTGCTTTTTCCGCTAACATTCTGACAAAAAAACTCCATTGCGTGTCCCTGTATCTTTTACGAAACCACAATGTTCTTCTCGTATCTTCAGCCTTCGCCACACTTTTTTCATGATTATTTTCAGTAAAAACTCTGTCATGTGACTCAATATGCTGACTGTTCGGTGGAATTTGCATTCATATGTGCCTGAATTTTTTGATGAGGGATGAAATGGCGTTTGTCACATTTTCACCTATTGTCGTAAATATCAATGAAAGCATCAGTTACAAAATTTGCAACAGCTTCATCTGGTCCAATCGCTTTAAGTAAGTAAAAAAATACTCAAAATCGTCAAATTATAAAAGAAAGAAAAAAGCCATTTGTGGACCGAATTACGTAAGATGTCGACTGTATGGATGCGAAATACTAGTTGTTTTGTTTTTTAAATACCCAACGAAAAACGATTTGATTTCAAGAGCAACAGAAAAAATACTCATGGTTGAAAAATTACATGTTTCAGGACTCTCAAAAAAGCAGTAATACTTATGTAAAATAAAGAATTTTCTGTAATTAATTGTGATGTCGCGATCGCTCGTACCAATGTTCGCTTCCATCACGCAATTGCTCGTTTGCAACAAAGAAATGATCATTGATCTGTACAGGCCAAATGTGGGTTTAGATTCCTTACAAAGGTCTTTACTTTTCAAAACGTTTACGCTTAACAAGGCTAAAAGAAAAGTTATTGCAGGTCACATATTGGATATTTTTTTTCGTGCTTCTTTCTAATCAAATTAATTCGTTTTACCTATACCCCAACTCTACCTTCAAGACATATACTAACTCAAAACCTATCCACTTCTGAGGAAAACAAAGGTTGTTGCAAGGTTTGAAGTGGAAAACTCGTACGTAGTAATGTGATGATTTCTACACGGGTACTACTGGGTTTATCCCATCCAGCGGTAACCATTGCTAATGAAGAAGCTACTTGAAAAAAAGAAGAAGAAAGTATTTACCCTTATACAAGTACAACCTACTAAAATACGTTTATCTATTTTGTGCACACCATATGAAGGGCAGGAGGTTACAAAGACTTGTCAACACATGTACCTTGTCCAAAAAAACCCCAATTAGAAATAAATTTTAAAAATCTCCAAAACATATAAATAAATAATACATGAACAAATACATTAATCGATTCATTAAAAAATAATTAGGGGTAAATTAAACAATGTTTTTATCCACCCATCATCTCCAAGTGCTAAATGACCACGTCTGACCAAAACTTTTTACCTGCTCACGTGACAAAAAAATGCAATGCCTGACGTCAATATAACATTTCCAAATTCTGGGGTTAAAATATTAAGGAGTAATCATACCTATGCTGTTTCCAGGAACAGCGCCAGTTCTTCCGTTTCCTTGCTCAAGACAAACGATGGTAAAGGAGCTGAGGGGTGTTGGTCCAGGCTGAGTAGATATCATGCCACGAAATCGAGTGACGCCCCATGTACGCACATGATTAAATTCAGAGCAAACTGTTAAAGTAAAGAATGTCCATGATAGCAAGTGCCGCTGGTCAAAAAGTAAACAAGTAATTCAGCGCCCGCCCGCTTAAACTTGACCAAACAGATACTCACAATGTCCACTTTTGGGTTATTCACAAACAGAAGCAAAAGAAAATTGCTAATTTTGCCATAAATGCACATAAATATTAAATACTTGGGAATTTGAAGAGTACCACTGATTAAATAACATACGTTTTACCAAAATATCCTCATGAATAATTCAAACAGTAAAATAACTCGAGCTGGTTTTATAGGTAACTGGACATTTCCTAGATCTACAACTTCCCAAAGAACATTTCCCCAAAAATACAAAAATACTCGAAAGATCATTATCTCGATAAGATTGAAAATTAAAAATTAAAAACGTTTATTTGAATGAAAAAAATAGAAGGTAAAGAGGTAGTTACTTTTTCCAAAGACACATGACAAAGAGAGTTAATGATAAATTGACAAATTACATTGGCAGAACATTGATAAATGTCCAGATGACTAAGTGTGTGATTAGATTAAAGTCTCGGCTTTTAAATGTTTGTCAGAAAAGTCTCTGGTTATCGTTAGATCCTAAAATCAATTTGATCTGCATTCAACATCAAATATCAAATGAGACATAGCACGTGGATACAAACAGGGAAACACGCAGAGGCACACAAGTAGGCACGCAAGCGCGCACGCGCACGCACACACACACAATGTACCTCTTCAGCTGCTGGTGCAGCTAACAAAATGTACTTCAAAACACAAAGGTAAATGAATACTTCTAATGATGAAATGTCATGTAAAGAATTGAATAGCCAGAAGACATGGTGAAGAGCATAACTATGATAAATACCCTATTCCTGTATGTATAACTTTTGGGTAGTTACTCATTTTCAATTTTTCCACGGGTGGCTTATTACGTACTCAAACAAACGGGTGATAATGAAAGCAAATGACCCGAAAAACTGAACACAAATACGTAAAATAATTTTTTAAACCAATGGAACACTCTCATTAAAGCCTGATAGTAAAAGGGCTCGAACAGGGTCTTTTATAAAACAAACAGGTGTGGGAAAGGGAACCAAATGAAAGTTTCTTTTTACTATTCAATGTACACGTATTCCGCCCAGGATAATCCATGTATGATAGTTCTATTCCAAGTTGATATACTTGGAATAGAACTTACAGGAAATAACATAATACACGACAGATTTCAAACTAAATATCTCTTAGCATACAACAGTCTTGACGAGTCCAAAAATTTAATTCTCAAATAACCATTACAGGTGTATCTGTATCAGTTATGTTTCTAGAAAATACATTTGATCTTCTATTAGTCAAAAAGACAAAAAAAAAAATCATTGCTTATTCTATATTTGTTTCGTGAGCTGTTGTGCTTTATCATCACGTCATTTAAAAAAAATATCCAGTCTATTAAGAGGTGAAATCCACGACTTCTTTGACCGCCACGACCCTGTTTTCTTTTTTATCTTCGTTTGTATCTGTTTCTGTCACTATTTCTGCCTGTCTGTCTATCAGTACTAACCCTGCTCCCCTTCTCCCCCCGTCTCTCTCTCTCTCTCTCTCTCTCTCTCTCTCTCTCTCTCTCCCTCTCTCTCTCTCTCACCCCCCCACCCCCCCACCACCACTCCCCTTGCTCTATCCNGAGAATTCTCTCCCCCACCCCCCCACCCGCCTCTCTCTCTCTCTCTCTCTCTCTCTCTCTCTCTCTCTCTCTCTCTCTCTCTCTCTCTCTCTCTCTCTCACACACACACACATACACACACATCATCGTGGCTTAATCTCGCCCTATTCCACTTACCTCTTTTCTTAGGCTATACCAACCCTCTCCCTAATCACAGGTTCATAGTTACATGAAACTGTAATCAAGTTGGTTCCTTAAACGTTTATTTATCCTACAATCAAAGCATATATTTGCCATATGTTTATGACAAAAAAAAGAAAAAATATGAAACGTACGGGTGAAAAAATATCTGGCAGGTGTGGAAAAAATGGAAGAAAAAAGTAAATTCTTACTTGCTTCCTTTCTGTTCGGTTAAAAATTAAATATGTTCCCAAATTAACACTCATGTTACAGGAAATTAACCCAAGAGAAATGTCTGCATGCATATCCATGTATATACATGAAAGAAATGTATAAAAAGTAAGGAAAAGTGAATATGTATGTAACCTACCAGATATCAAGTACTTTTCACTGAGCATAACTTTTGAAATGGGGCTTCGATGAACTGTAAATGTTTGAAATAATTGGGGACCACTGCTGACAGTTTCGGGATGATGAACGATTACTCTTACTGCCCCAGCACTTGTTCCATATGCTATTTCGATCCAGTTCCCACTATGGCCTAAAAAGCATAAATGACAGGAATTAAAGTGAATATACACAAAGCAAATACTAGCAGATTCGATTAATTCCTTAAATGGGGAAAGATTGAATGTCATCCACATCCACTCTATTTTGAAATGCTCCTCTCTATTCGCACAACCGATTCGATAAAATGCGTTAGTCTGTCCAAAGGCAACGCTTAAGCAACAACAACGGATACAGGACAGCGCCCCGAAAAGAAACCTTTTCCGCGACATTGTCTTACCAACCCTAAATATGTAATAAAAATCGGTTCTTGCATCAAACTACTCTGAGAGGTCAGCTGTGCTTTCCAAATCGGTAGAGTCATGGGTAAATACAATTAAAAAATTCTGGTTTTCCGTACGTGTAGTTAGCCAAATTCAGGAAAGGCTACACAATAGGCGTGGCACGGCATAATCTAGTGCACGAAAAAAAGACCGATGATACATGGTCTGAATATTGCTTTCCAAGTAAGCAGAACTATACTGTATTGAAAAATTGGGTGAATATTTAGAACGCACTTCAAGCAGTACTTACGACATACATACTTTGCTCCTCGCCAATATCATTTGTATGGCTTGAATCATGACGATTGTGCCGAGTTTCATTTTTACACGCTACTTTTAGTGCAGAGCAAACATTTGACAAATTTTATGGAATGATAAAAACATATCTCGATATTTACATCTATAATATCAAAATGAAGCCTTGTGTTTGTCCTGCTATATTAATTAAAAGAGAGGCTTTTGATGGAAGATTTCCCAACCATCAAAATCAGGACCAAAAATTTCAATACGTTGGGTAAAACTTAAGGCCTACACGGTTACCTCTACGCAGGGCGTTACCGTTTCTCTTTTCAGTAATAACTACTACGACTTAGCGAAAAACATATGTTAGTCGTTATTGGACCATATATGTTTGGACAAAGAGCATTTGTGGTAAGTAAAACACTTCATACATTCAAAACAAAAAAGTAGCTTCATATTTAGCTGTTTATTGGAGCTTAAACATAATGTTATTTAGTATTTCGTAGTAGAACAATTCATTTTTCATAATCCTTCTTTTTTACGCAACTGGAAGAAGTAACGTCGCAATGCAAATTTGGTGATAACTTTGGCCGTAATTCTTTTTTTTGTTTTTGTTTTAACGTCATTCTCCCCTAGTAACTGGGGCTCAGACGGTGCTCTTCACAGGGACTTTGATGGCAGTCAGGAATTTTTTGGCTGGATGCTCTTCTTGACGACAACCAATGGCTTTCTGTTTCAAGTAAGGTTACTGTATGCCAAATTTTGGATTCCTTAAAAGAACAATTCTAAGAGGAAATCGTTATCTTTCGGTTTTTGTCAATGCTAAAAATCCAGGCATAAAATGCATTCAATGCTATTTTGCAATTGTCAGTTGTTTTACATTTTTATACAAGTCAAGTTCCTTTACAATATATGTCCAGCTTACTTGGCTATTTCACTAATAGTATTCATGCACTGGTTTAGGATGAAACGTTAAAATCACGAAACACTAAAAATTCCTTTTAATATGCCAATATTCTAGCTGTGTTGAAATGATTATTTATAAAACCTGAAAGAAAATGCTTAAAATAGGTAGCAAAAAACATATAATATGCTAAAGTACAATTAAATATACGAGTTAATAGAATAAAAGCGCCTATACTTAAACCGAAGAACTTGTAGCAAGCCAAAAAAGTGTCGTAATTCATATTTCCAAATACCACAATGACTCAAAGTAATAACTGCCCTTACGCGAACATTTAAAAGAAAAACATTTTACTTACACCTTATAGAAATATGATTCTTTTAACAATGCTGCTTTGCAGTAGCATTTAAAAGTGATTTTACAAATTCGTGGCTCCCAAAATATTGATACTATTAACCACACCTGAAGATGAAAACAATATACAGTGAACCAGAGCAATATGTCTATGCACGGACCTACTGTATTCATATAACAATATCATAAGTATCGTCTTCTGAAGCACGGGGGATAAGAGACTGCAACTTAGACGGTAGAGTGGGCCACGAAAAAAAATATCCAGTAACAAAATGCCGTTTTCTTCAAGAACAAAAATTAGAAACCGCTATTTTAATAAAAATAACAGTCAAGAATGCATTTAAAAACGTACTTGTCCTTGGTGTCAAATACACTGATAACGCAGTGATGGCATTTCCGTTAGGGTCATGAAATAATTTTGTCACTAACAGATCATTGTCTTTCATCCGGAGAGGAAATTTTTCCATGTCTGAAATGAGAATAAAAAAAGAAATTGATGATGTGAACTCACTTACGACCACGTTGATTACTAAGTTTTTTGGTTTTAGTAACAAGTTGAAATATTGAAGGTTAACTTGTCGATAGCCAAAGGAGGGTTAAACTGTCTTACCAATAAAAAATAGATTTTCTATCTAAAAACCTACAGATATAGAAGCTTAAGAGTGCTTTCCTTCAGTGGATTAATGACATAAGAAAGAGAAAGTATATCAATAGACCTTTAAGTACATTGTGGTTTCTTTACTACTGCTCTCCATACATGATTTGATTCTCTAAAATTTCAAAAAGTAGCTATTACTAAAAGTGGTTCTGCCACCTTCGATCATCTTCTTCTTCTTTTCTATCTTCTTCTTCTTTTTTACCCCTCTTTGGTACTCTGTCTGAACAAATTTTGTTGTAATCACTCTCTACAATGACCACAATATTCTGTTTTCATCTCCAACTTTTATGAGAATAATTTCTTTAAACCAACAAGCAGTCCAATTCTTCTCCTTCTTCTCGGTCTTTAACCGTTTTCAAGATTAAAGCATACTGCTATCTACTCCCAAATATCTTTAGAACATACCAAAATTAAATCTACTCTCCATAGTTTCTTATAAATACGTTGTCATGCCTGTACAGGATACGTTAGCAACTTCATGTGTATGGTTCAAAGAGTATTTTCCTGTGCCTTCCTATATTGCTTCCAGTATCATCTCGCTTTTTGTTGCTATCTCAGGTTCGACTTATGGTGACACGTGTGAAGACTTACTGTCAACCATTTCGGTTGTTAGTCGCTGCGATGTACTTGTGTAAAACGATATTCGCTTACCAAATTGATCTGACCCAACCATTTGCTACATGATTTTTCTCCTTTTTCTTACGTATTTCTAGGCGTACAAGTCTTCTCTAGCAGATAAATAGAGGTAGCTCGAGTTTGATATTGTCTAATATGGTTATTTCATATTTCTTGGTGCGCAGGGAGTACGTGAAATTCATCGTAAGCAACAAATCTCAAAGCAATTAATTCATTTTTTGTCTCCTTTTATCATAGTCTCAGTCACATCTTGACAATCTAAAAAACAGATGTATTCAAAATACGCACCTATATAATAAATTGAACCGTTTTCTCCTCCAAGTAAAAGTAATGTACCACCAGTATCGTAGCTGAATACTCGGATGACATCTTGCATCTGCCAATGGAAAATAATACAATGAAAAAATGTTTTACAGTACAGTTTGGAAGAGCAAGAAAAGACAGCAAATTTTCAATATCATCTTACAGCAAATCTCAATACACTGTGTGGAATAAATAAGCAGAGGAAACATAGCGTACCCTTTCTTAATTTAATGAACAATTGGATATTACAATAAAATGTATACAGTGAAGGAAAAATAAGTTATGTATGGTAAGTCTAGGTACTATATGTTTATTATCTTTAAACATAAGCACAAAAGAAAGAATCAGCCAGATTCTGATAAAGGTGTTGCTCTATGGTTCATGTCATTTACAAAATAATAAAATTTACAATTTTAGCTTTTCTTTATCATAAAATTGTTGTTGTACTCCATATTGCTAGGAATTTTTTCCTTTTTTGTTCTTGCTAAAAAGGACCATTATTAAGACGCAATGTAAAATTGTGGCTGCAGGGTTTCTAGAGTTGTAAAGGCGAATCTCCAACGAAAAAGTAAAGTACAAAAACTGGGTGTGGTTAATTTTTTCTTAGTTTGTCCAATCACATTTTTCCACATCTTCAATAATAATAATCTCATGGAATATCTCAAGTGCAAAATTGATATATCAACAAGGTACAAGGTTTCTGTAATATCTAAACTTCTGTTCAAATCGGCTATGCAGTCTATTTTCTTAACCACTCAGACAAAGAAATGTCAGTACTGATCAACAATGCTGCAATTCAACAATAAACATTGCCTTTTCGCTTAGTAAGATTAAATCGCGAGCCGCTACCCCAAACAATCAAAGAATGTACAACCTAACTAATTCATCTTGAAATTGGAAGCAACATAAATACCAACAGCTCGAGTTTTAAAGACTCATATAGTGTTTTGTCAGTAAGAGATAAAATAACCAGTTTATCCCTCATATTCATAACAATCATGTTCTATTTTAACGTAAAAAAAGATTCAATACATAAGCATCCTAGCTACGTATCAAATGTTCCGATCACGAAAATTCAAAGTTCAAAATGTCCAAAAATATATTTTCAGATACCAGCTAATACACTGATAAACTTTTAATATTAAAGTATAATAATAAAAGCAACTTGTTACCTGCCAATGTTGGGTCACTGCATGCCACACCCCTATCTTTCCTTTTTGACTAAGTGCAACAAGTTGCGTCCCGATAAAAAACAGATGATCAAATGGAACTGCCATATCAAACAATCCTAAAATATACAGTGTAAAAGATAAAAAAAAGATATCTGCAAATTTCAAAATTGCCAGAATCAAACATATCTAAAAATGGTATAATAATAGGGCCACTTTGACCAATCCAAAACAGTCAAAATTTTGCCATGGTTGACATCAAATGCAACAAAAGCGGTGTTTAAAATGCATTAGAAATGTAGGAAGGCCTACTAAAACCCCGAAGAATACGTTTAAAAGCAGTCCCTGACGGCATAAACATAAGAATAGCATAAGATTTAGTTTTGTTAAAAGAACAACGAATGTATCTGCTAAAGCGGGGCGTATATGGCTTGACTACATCTACAATGTATACTATTTCACAATATTAAGGGTAACTGAAACATAAGAAAGAAAAGAAGTGAATCTATCTTGCCTATTCTTTGTCCGTTTCCACTTCCGCATGCCCATAGCCAAACTCTCCGTCCTGAGAAAATGAAATAAAAAGAAAAGTAATTTTGCAGTTAAACGGAGGCTTTAAAAAACCCGGAAATAAAATTACTAAAATTAGGTTGGCTTAACCTTTATCTGCAGAGCAAACAGTATCTTAATGTGACTAATGTTAAACCATAAAATTGGATTCAAGATCTTAGTACTAAAAGTATCATACTGTATATTGCCAACAAATTTATCTTAAAACCACTACGATACCAGCCACATTACCATCAGTAAATTAAAAATAGAAATAGCTAGCAATAAAGATACTGCAGTGATAGCATTATACTCAACTTCCTACAAATCCAATTTTCTTTAGGGAAATACCCATTCACATCAGATTTATCAATAGGAAATGTCTGAAATAAGCAATAACAAAGTCGCTAATCATAATGTATTGAGTAAAAGGTGGATATGCAGCTATCTGTGATGAGCGTCACCTAATAGGTTTGAAAAATTTGCACCTTTTAGGTGCCTCCTCATTACTATTGTTCCATTTTTGTACACTCCCAAAACAATAACTTTCTCAAATATGTTTCATAAGTGGTTGGTACTCCAAAATGTGTACGGCAAAATACTAAAACGGCACATTTTGACTTTTTTCAGCATTATAAACACTAATAATCTAAACAAAAGGAACTTCAGACTTACACCCATTCTAATAAAGTCAGGTAAAACTTTGAGGATTGGGTATTTATCAAATCAGTATAAAAACAACTGCGTTAAATTATTGTTTCATAATCGAGCATTAAATGCTCAGGGTGATGGTGGCGATGATGATGATCATTGTGATGGTGATAAAAATAGTAATATTACAGTATCAGTGCCATACTCTTTGCCCAATTTTGGGCAGTACGTCTGTTTCAACTGCCTCTAAGTGTATGACCTGCTGCAGAGGTACATCATTAGTATCTGTCACAAAAACTTACAACTATATTATTCACTGAAAACAACAGTAGTGGTACTTCCACGGCCAGCAGAATGAAGGTCCGGACATGACAGTCATAGATCAATGATAGCCAGCCAATCAGAGTATTAGTTTTGATCTAGCCGTTTCCTGCACTTATTTTCCAATTTCAAAAACTCCTCTTCTTCAAGGAAATTTAAAGAAAGAACTAAGTGAAATAGCAGTCGTGAAAAAAAAGCATAGCCACTTTATGTGGGCTATAATATGGTATAGTACAGGTCAACTTTTAAGTTCTCTTAGTAACTGGATTTATTTCTTCATTACGTCATTGAAACAGAATTTCCAATGGTTTTACTTCATCGAAGGTAAAATAACAAGGGGGTCTAAACCCTGGTGACATTGCAATGACTCTACTTTTTGACATTTATTAAACAAAATAAACGCCAAAAAAACATCCCAGTACAATTACAAACTTCGATTTGGGATGGGGGGGGGGGGGAAGGTTAATTAAAAGTGAACCGGTGAAATTAAATGTAAAATCTGACAAACCCTACGCCAAAGCACTGTTGCTTTCTTAATAGAAATAGTTTCATTTTACAAGAAATATCTGAGTTAATAAAAAATAATTCACAATGATAAATAGAGTCAAGTGAAAAATATATACATACTTAAGAGTTAAAAAAATGTATCTAACAAAATGACAGGCTAACCTGATCCAATTGCAACCATTTTATCACCAAGAGATCCTGGCATCTTTGCGTTGAGGGCAACCTTTTCAATACAGTCTTCCAAATATGGACTTTTAAAAGTACGTTCCCAGCCCAGTGTGTCTTTTAGACTATTAGGAAATTGAAGTTAAAAATTTGATAGTAAGAAAAAAATCCTTTCACATCAAAACAAAATAACCATAAAGTCGCAATAACAAAATCACAAGGGTTTTTACATTTATCGGGAATCCAGAAGTTAAGTGTATTGAGAATTATCATTACGCTTTGCGTACTGCAAAGAGATTAGTACAACAGTAGTAGAAGTAGTAGTTGGAGTAGGAATACCACCACCACCACCACCACCACCACCACCACCACTACTACTACTACTACTACTACTACTACTACTACTACTACTACTACTACTACTACTACTACTACTACTACTATTACTACTATTACTATTACTACTACTATTACTACTACTACTATTACTACTACTACTACTTCCACTACTACTACTATTACTACTACTACTATTACTACTACTCCTCCTACTACTACTACTACTATTACTACTACTACTACTACTACTATTACTACTACTACTACTACTATTACTACTATTACTATTACTACTACTATTACTACTACTACTATTACTACTACTACTACTTCCACTACTACTACTATTACTACTACTACTATTACTACTACTACTACTACTACTACTACTACTATTACTACTACTACTACTTCCACTACTCCTACTATTACTACTACTACTACTACTATTACTATTACAGCTACTACTACTACGTTACCCAAAAAAGAATAATAAGGGGATTAACTTTTCAAAATGCTTTCACAACGATTAAGCTTCCAGAGTGTTTTTTTATTGGATTATGTTGATGAACAATGCCTCTGCAAGGTAGTTGCAGTGCTTGGGAGTGGGAAAGAAACAACGACCAGACACTTTAAAAGCCACATTAGGAAGGCCAACCACATGCCAATGGCATATTCCCCTTCGCAATTATCATTTTATCGAAACTATTTGGAAGACCTGATAATTTTCGCCGCACCCCGAACATAAGTGGCCACAAAATAATAACTGTCATGTACATAAATGACTCTATTACTAGATTTAAGATACCTTTAAGATAATGGTAAAAACTGTCTTCACGTACCCATAACATGTCACACAATGCGTATAGGCCACAGCAATCCAGTTTTGATGACCAGTCACGATACGCACTCTATTAGGATCAACATCTGGGGAAAAAATATAATATAAAGAAAATATAGCAAAAGAAAACAAAAAGTTATTCAGCACTTAGTGATAAGCTTACTGTTACTTGCGGGAAAATATTAATATCACACCCGATATCCACAGAGAATAAGAAAGCAGTAGTGCAAAGTGTCAGGACCGTATAAAATAAAATTCATTGACACAAAACTGCATTACAAAATGGTGGATTAAACTAAGATTCATCCCTTTGTTTTACTACTTTTTTTTACTGGATCTCGCAACAATTTTTCTTTGGGCATCGACATTTAAAGTTATTGCAATTTCAAAGTTAACAAGTTAAACTGTCATGGTCTAGTTGCTTCGGACGTACTGGATTGTTATTGTCTTAGGTACGCAACAAAGCCTATCGGATGTTTGATTGCAAAAGGTAAGACTCCTTAAAAACAAACAGATCGGTCTCAACTCAAGCAAGTAGGTGCCAGACAGGACCGAAAAGTAACTATAATACCTCAGTAATCAGGCTCTCCTGATTAAACATATTCTATTAGTTACCTGAGAAATAAGAGGCTAATTAATTGTTTCTGTATCTGCCTTCAACTGCTTCCGGAAAAGCTATTCAATCGCTTAACATGCAACGGTTAGTATCTGATCATTCAATTAAATGACGATATGCTTATCAAAATACCACCCTTAAAAGGGTAGTGTATTGCATGTCGTGTCTCTGTGTCTCTCTGTTTACCTTCTGTTTTTGTCTATCTCAACACCTGGCCTTCTAGTTACCGGTTGATTTTCAAAATATATTGAGGAACCGGTAGAGTGAAGAACAATAAAAAACGCCTTTTCTACTCAATAAAATAAGTTGTACATCTGAAGCACTTTATCATAGTACAAAAGAAATTGAGAGTGAAGTCATACATAAACGTATCTTTGACTTTAACCTACAGTTGATTTGTATGTATTTCCTTCTTCCATAATAATGAGCAAAATCTATCACTGTTTTACTACCTTGAATAATCTTGGGTATCTTGCTTAGTTTGAAAGTACAAAATAATGCTGTACTGGTTAATAATATTGCCAAAAATCACTTACCATCAAATCGAAGATTCGGTTCGGAAAACGCACCACGAAGACTCATACTCTGCTGATCAGGATCAGTAACTGACATGGAAACAACGGAACCTCGACGTCCACTCTCTGAAAAAGTCTCGTATGGACCTTGGGGTAATTCTAAACGACACATGGTAATTTAAATAAGTAATTTTATATACAATTTTTAAATGAAAACAATAGACCACGAAGAAATTATACTCACAACGCCCATGCCTAATAAGGCAAATTAGTGTAAAAAGTATATTACTCGATCGTTAAATAAAAACAAAATTCAAATATCCATAAAAATGAAATAAAAAGAAGTGGAAAAATGGAAGTGTGTGTTCAATTCGAGTATCACCCTCACTACATATAGACACAGAGCAAAAAATTTGTGACTTAAACAGTTAGAACATAAGTGGCAAGAGAAACGTCTCCACTGACAGTTCGTGACGCGAAGCAAAAATGCTGATGTTGATGAAAAGGCAACCCATCCGTGGCCGAATAGCTCTAAACTGAATGGGGAGACTGGGGGGTTTATACTTGCCGCAAAGGATCAAAGTTTGCTCACCCGTAATTATCAAGCAAATTCCTTCATAACGGTGCTGATTCAAAATGCAGATTTTGCGAGGAAACGCTTGAATCTGTTAATCACCTTGTCTCTGGAAGCTCAATATTTACACTAAATGAGTATAAGAACAGACATGACAGGGTCGCTCAATACTTGCACTGAAAAATATGCAAAGAGTACTCAATAGAAACGAACACAAACTGGTACGAGCACCACTGGGTGTGACCCGGTAAGTAATTGTAAATAAACTGCATTCATAAGAAAACCGTACATAATAATAATAATAATAATAATAATAATAATAGTAATAATAATAATAAATAATAATTAATAATAATAGTACCAGTGGTACTAGGTGCTATGGGACGCGTAAGCAAAGGTTTCACTGGATGAATGGAAAAACTAGAGATTAAAGTAGGTGTTTAGGTGCTACAAAAAACAGACTTCTTGGGAACAGCCAGAATACTTCGATAAGTATTGGAGATGTAAGGTAAAAGAAACCTCTTGGCCCTTGGCCCTTGGCTACCAGTTGTGGCTCGCCCAAGAGGTGTTATTCGGCAAAAAAAGATAATAATAAATAATAATAATAATAATAATAATAATAAATAATAATAATCTAAATAATAATCACTTTCGTAAAAGTGGCAAGGATTCTTTCACACAAGACATCAGGGTGTCCTTTGGGGTAGTCACGTGAGCAGCCCAACAAATAAAAAGAGGATGAAAGATAAGCAATAGAGGAATAAGCTTACCAAATGAACAGTATACCTTGGAAGTTAAGGGAAAGGCTACAAATACCTTAACATGCTGGAGTTGGATAAGTCACTTAACAAAAAAATGAAAAGCAAAAAAAAAATCAGGTAAGTGAAGTAAGTAAAGGTGCAGATCTAAACTGAATGGAGAAATATGATTACTGAAGTCAACGCGTCGGCTGGCATAGGAAATTATATATAGAGATAACTGACACCATTGGAAGTACAGAGTTGTCGGGGATCCTTCGAACAGCTCACACAGGGTGAAGGGTGCTGAGTTTTTAAGCTGTGGTAAGTGGCTATGACATGGCAAAGAACACCCTAATACCCAGAAAAAACATCAAAGAATTGGAGAGAATAACTTGAATATACATATGGCGAACGACAAAAAAATCAACAAAATTTAGTTTAGTCTAAACTAAGGTGTGTACATTTTTTGTCGTTCACCGTATATAGGTCTAATATTCTTACATTATTGAGCACTGTCGATAGCTTATAATTACTTCGATACTGCTATATAATCAGATATACGAGAAAGAAAAACTCCAACTCTACAGTACTCAGAGTTTCATGTCTTTTACAATCTTCAGCTGCAAACAAATGATACTGCTATATATATAAAAAACCATTATGAAAAACCATAAGAACACTTTGTAGTGGTCAAAAATATTTAGCAGTTTTGAAAACCATCCCAAGTTTGTAACTAACATGGTTCACTCAGGCAATTCCTTTCTTTTAGTTCATGACTGTGGCAGGCAGCGTGACTATAATGAAATGGTCGCAAACTACCAAATAACACGTAACACAAATACTTCTTTACTGTCATTGAACTGTGAAGTCGTGAAAGACGTGTTTACCAAAAGTTCCAATTGTAAACCCCTTTCCCCATTTTCCCTTAAATTCGAAGCTGGTTAAGTGAATTTCTCATAAAACTTACCCCCAGTTTTAGCACTGCTCAGTCAAAATGTCAAGATCCAGTAAAGAACACTATTAACAATTAAATGTTTGAAGTTAGTTTGTTACGACAAGAAGGAATAGTCAGAGCAAAATTGAATTTTTTTTATACCTGGTTTGGCCAAATACCCATGGAACAAAACATCTCCACATCGCAAACATGCCGTTTCTTCACACAGCCCAAGTCTTCGCACTAAAACAAAGTAATTAAGAGTTTCCAGTTTTAAATGAAATCACATGTCCTTCCAAAAAAACTCCATCCCAAATGAACTGTAATAACACCCTTCGTCAGTTAACCAC
The DNA here is from genome assembly GCA_003991215.1 of Morbakka virulenta. Taxonomy (NCBI): domain Eukaryota; kingdom Metazoa; phylum Cnidaria; class Cubozoa; order Carybdeida; family Carukiidae; genus Morbakka; species Morbakka virulenta. The sequence continues at coordinate 1,347,891 of RDPX01000122.1, forward strand.
ATCTCATAGTGATACGATATTATTTTACTTGTCAATGAGTGTTCGACGACTAATGTCGCCAATGCTAAGTTGTTAGAAGTCACTGAAACTATTGAAAAAAACCCCAAGGCATTTTACTCCTCCGACTATCCACCTGCCTATCCACATGACAAGCGATGGCAATTTCTGTTATCTAGCAGTATATTTTTTACTGTGGGTACAAAACCTGTTACAATATGTGGCATGACTTAAGGCTTGTGATTAATGGTCAAATTACCCATTAATTATTTCAATATTAATTATGTCAGTTCAAAATCTTTCGTACCTTTAACTGTTTATAAAAAAAAGTAAATTTGCTAACTTTGGTAGTTAAGGCGCAACGCATTGAGGAAGTTATGGTGTTTAGAGCAGCCTGTTACAGGAAAAAAACCACTAAAAATTTATGTGCAAATTTTAGAGATTTAATAGAGTATTAAATGTTTGTATTTATTTAATTAGGCATCACGTCAGAAAAAGCACCAAAATTATTTCAGCATCTACTTTAAGCTCTTTTCTACTTAAAGAAAATGCTTTGTCAATAAAAAACACGCCTTGACATAGAAAACTCAAGGTAAATGTCCCTTCTTTCACTTCTTTGATATACTTTAAAAATTGCAATATCGTCAGAAAAAAATGGATAAGTCCTAGAAAATACGACGATAAAAATCGCGTGTTTTGTAATTAAAGTTATCACTTCACATTTTATTTAGTTCTTGTCTACAAACGATCACACCACCACACACGTGGATCAATATACAGTATGTACATGCCTATAAAAATATCTAAAAATTGCAGATAATCATATACAGGGTAACCGAACACATTTTAATATAAAGGACTCTTAACAAGCAGTGCGTCACTGTAGGAGAGAAGGTTTACAAACCTAATGGTGTAATGCCATAATACACTGCTTCGTGCCTTACTGTGGTAGGATCCAATCCTCTGTAAGAATACAAGATAAAAAAAATAAAACAGTATTTCAATTGGTTCTTTAGATAATGTCTATACTGTTGGTTAATACTTAAGTATGGTAGATATCCATAAATGATTACCATTATCAACAGATTATTAGTCATGGAAGCACTCATCAAATTGGGTCCATTTAAAATAACATCAAATTAGAAGTTCTATTCTTGAGTCAAATCTCTGTAAATGTTGCGTGACTTCTCCAAGATGTATTTTACTCGTCTGAGTACTTTTGTGTACGTTCTATCTAAACGATTGTAGAGCTTGTATATATGTACCACATGCTACGGTACTATACAACGGCATCAGCATGTTTGTGCGCCTGGCGAAATTTTGACGATCATTGCCGATTTAACCACAATTCACGCCAGGCTGCAAGATCCATAGCGGCAGGCTGCCTTCAGCGGTTGCATCAAATGTTGGTTTTATTTCCAACTCACATTACAAGCGTCACCACGTATGTTTTCTCAAGATGCCATTAAAACAACAGGACATAACTCTGCAGATTACATGAAATATTAAGTTTAAATGAAAAGAAGAATTTTGGAAAATCAACTCCTTTTTGTCAAAATTCAAATTCTTGGGTCTCCAGGGTTAAAGAGCCAACCAGGAAACAACAATGAACATGAAAATGGCTTAGCAGCTTAAAACTTCGTGTGGTTTATCATTTTGTTTCGAAGCTTGAAAGGTATCTGGTTTGCAGTTTTATTCTTTTATTTGTTGTCCTAGCCAAAATAACTGAGATACAAGGGGAGTTACATCACTGGATCTTTCTATTTACGTTTACCCTGGGTTAGTACAAGTGTTAAAATTGTCAAAATACAAAATACAAATAGTCCAAATCTTTTATGTTTTCCCATTTTCTTTACTTAACCCACGTTCGGCTAGATTCGCCTTTTCCCCCCGTTTATGTAGCTACCTTGTCTCCAATCAGCAAAATTTGAGATTCCGCAAAATTTAGGTCTGAACATTGTCCTCAACCAGCTAGCCGACTCCGAAGGCAATCAGTGATCGATTAATATCTGGAGTTGATTTTTACTTACTGTTCAAAGTTCACAGTAGTTTGGGATCACAACTTGTTTGCTCAAATTGACCTTGCTTGCTACCTTCACTTCATTCTTTCTTCAGTAAGATCACAAAAGAATATTGAAGTGACCCATGAACTTCTCTTCCACTTTACACAAAGCTTATGGAAATGGACACAAGTTTGTGGTATCCCTGATGTGTATGGCCAAAATGATGAACATGAACTTAGATGTCGTTTTCACGCAAGCTTAGCAGGGAGAGAAGCCGAAAACCCCCGGAAAGACGACAGTAATAATGTTGAAAAACACCCGAGTAATGACTAACTAAAATAGAATGATGAGGTGAATTCTTTGAAGAAAGTTACTTACTGTACACATATGGAATTTGAAAAGGTAGTTGTCAAGGTAAACAATACACTGGAAATAGATATAAGGACTAATAAAAAATAACAAAAAAACAAGAATTATTCGTCTAATTTTGTGAAAAAATCACCCAGTTAAAGTCAAATTTGTTACCAGCTTTGTTCGTTAAAAAGCGAGAGATTACGAATCAGTTAAAAATGACAGCAATTGGCGAAAAGTTGATATTTGTTTTCTCTTTTTTGCCTTGAACTCTGATCTATTTCAGATAGAAAGACACAATATATTGACACAATTGTTGGATCAGCTTAACGAAAACGTACACTGAAAATTTGGTTTTTACTACGCCAAGTCAGCTTATACAATAGCAAATACAGTACCACACAAACTAAAAATTAAAGATGTTATCTCTAATAAAGTACTGGATTCTGTTACTTGTATACCCTACGGCGATAAAGAGCCTTTTAATTTTCATCAACGTAAAAAAATTAGAAATGGTGTTACATAAAGATAAGAAAACACACACGTGTTATCTTAATGCACTTCAATACAACTTTTCACTTCAAGCCTTCTCAGATAATTATCTTTCTCTGGGCTTACACAGAGAAAATCTTCAAAATACCAGCGTTAACTGTAATATAACTACTATGATAATTCCAAAAGATAAGGTAGCAAAGATACACCTTGAATAGTTGGCTGCTCAAAGAAAACCGTATTGTTTTGATACAAATTACTTGGCACACCTTACTTACTTACTGTCTTGGAACATTAAATTTCCCTGTTAGTTAGTGTCATCACCAACATGTCATATCTGCTTGGTCTCATAGCATTTCTTTACTGGCAATAAAAAACAACAACTACTGTGCACACTTTGATAAGACAAAATCTGTACAAGACATAATAGTTCATACCTTAGATCAAGCTCTTTTGTTCTGAGAAAGTTCAAGATGGGTTCAAAAGCTACTGGGTCTCTGTCTATAAAAAACTGAAACAGGTGGAAATGCAAATAAGGTTTAATATCATGACATTATCTTTGATTAAAAAGTTCTATGTGTTTTAAACAAGTGTACTGGGTTAACAAGCAAATCAAGAAATAACAATTAAAGATCTTACTGGAATGGAAACTGTGGCACCTTTTTATAAGTTGTCAATGAGCCCTGGATTCCAACTGTTCGATAACAGTAGCCAGGAACTGAACACACTAAAAAGTACTGGAATGGGTTGCGGTATAAGGAGCAAATGGGGCTGGGATAAACGTTTGTTATTTGCATAAACTATAACAATAAACCCAGTTTTTCATATTTTCAATATAGTAACTAATTTTTGGAAAAATGTAACATGCTAATTTAAATGTTTTTGATTATAGTTGTCTGTGTGGTAAATATAGTTTTGATGTCAATACAAATATTAAGTTCTGTTGGATACCTACAAAGTGTTTCTTTTGTATCTTAACTATACACAACAATTGGGTTAGAATCAATACATTCCACTTCTGTCATTCTTGATACACTTCTGTTTAAAAATATCTCTATGTCTGTGACTTAATAAAAGTTTATTCTTCTCCAGCTCAACAAAATCTAAGATCGAGTTACTATTCAGATCTTTGGGATTTCTCTTGTAAAATGTCTTTGGCCGTTATGTCTGGGTCTCTAGCATAACGGATTTTCTATGGGTGCATTTCTTTCATCTGATTCTCATACGGATGACAACTAATGGCTTTTTGTAGAGTTTCAGTCTTGCTCACCCAAGGTAACAAGCATATAACCTGGTTTCTGTACATTTACACCAACCAATTAACAATGGATCCTCTCTGGTTTAGTCATTATTGCAGTGACGTATGACAAAATTGCTGTCATGGATGTTCCATGGTAAAATAAAATTTGTTGTAGATAATCAAGTAAATATCATTATGGAAGTAAACATCAAAGAGACCATAGGAGTGATCAAAATTCAGGAATATAATTCAACTTCTTTTGTTCATAACAATGCAATAATTGTTAAAAAGATGAACTTTTCAAGGAAAAACATAAATGAAAAGCTGGTAAGATATCTCTATTTAGGTAAAAACCAGTCCTCAATAACTAGTTGTTAGCTACAAATTTTCTTTATGTCCTCTGTTACAGACAAAACAAATACTATACATGGATTCTTTAAGTTATATTGATATATAGGTCTTAAACATTTTTGACCTAAACCATTTTCAGGCACTTGTTTATGACATCCAAATCAATTGATTTAAAAATGCTTTGAATGTGCAGTTTTTCGTGTTTCCCGTTCCAGGGCCTGATAGGGTTAATATATTTGTTTGAGAGTATTTAGAATATAGTCATGGAAACTACTATTACTCAACTACTAACCAAGAGTCTTTTCTTGTAAGTATCTCAAATTAAATTTTTACCTTTTCAAATTTCCTGTAGCTAACATGTAAATATTTTCGTGATGTGTCAATAATGTCAATAAGTGTAATTAGCCCAGTAATCTTGGGGTAGTTCCACTTACATTTGATGCCTTTATTGTATCATTTATAGATGCTAGGAATCATTGTTCAAAGGTCTTAGTTGAATCTAGAGTTGTGCTGAGGCTAATAAAGCTCATATTTCCACCCAAAGGCTTGACTCTAAAAGGTTTTGGAGAATTTACAATGTTTTAGTGAAGGTATATCCACCATTCTCTTCTTTCTGATGGCTTTGAAGTGTTAAATTCTTCATAAGATATGGTGGTATTTCTGGCTTGATTGTTTTGGTAAAAGCTGTTCTCTTAATAATGCCAGTCAGGCTCTTCTACACTTTCAAGCCACTGGTTTAAAGACATCACTGACATCTCCATCACACTTCCCTCTGTTGCTGCTGATGTTTGTCAGGGACCTTTAATGGGTCCTAAACCATTTTTTTCATGAATGACTCTCAGGTCACTGTTCAAAGTAGGAATGCCATCTCCACACACAATATTAATCCAAAGTCTACAATGAGAGTAAACTTTTTTTTATCAATCTAGCATCTCTGGCTTTGTTCACAATGACCTCAAATCAATTGTTGACTGGGCTTCCAGTGGCTTTTCACTTTCACTTTTTTTGTTACTTTTTTGCTTCTCACCACCAAGAGATATAAATCTGCCAGCCCATTTCTGGTTCCCAGATTTGTTACCCCTCTTAAAGCCAATCTTTTAAACTTCTTTGGCCTAAATTTTTAAAATCTATTTTAAAGTCAATACATTAAAGTAACTACAAAGGGTCTCTCTATTGTGCTTGTTCATTTTTTAGCTTCTGAAGCTGCCTGATGTGTCCATAGGTCATTAGCTAGGGCTTCCATGGAATAATGTAACCTTTGGGCTAAAGCTCCTGTTCGCTTTTTCAGCCTCATTGACCATTTCAAACTTCACATTGAATATATTGTCTGACCTTGCATGCCTCTATTTCTTTCTTTTCCTCCTCATCAGAATATTGCACCTCTTTTTTTTACTTTAAAGATACTCTTATGGGGATAATTCTCACATAAGTATATGAGAATTACTCCCATAAGATTTCTTCTTTTCTTATTTTCCTAAAAGTGTTCATGTGGTCTACACATCTTGCTATAAGTGATCATATTGATACTGTTCTAAAACCAGTTTGAAAAAGTATTGCTAATCTGTTAACTTCTTCCCTCTCCTATCCTCTTTCTTTTCAAATAATAATGTTTTTCCATCTTTTAAATGGACTGTTCATCATTTTCTCCTTTGCTTTTTTCATTGTTTTTCTCTTAACTCCTGGTGAAGAAAAGTGGTCAGTTGGAGTCTTATGAGTACCAGACGGGAAGAAAACCTCAAAGAATCAAGTGCATTTTTTAGTAATTGAGCCTAAAATAAAAGTTCTCACTTTGTAAGGATGTTATTTGTATGACTAGCTCTAATTGATTAGTAGTCACCATCTTTATAATCAAATCAATTATGGCTGATAAATCCTTTCTAGTTTATCACTGAAGACAACATTCTATGTTTATTTTGCAAACAGATAGTCTGATGAAATAGTGAAGGCCAATTGGGTATGGTATTATGTATAAGCAGGTGCAATTATACAGTGGTGAGTGAATGATGAATAATATTGGGCAAGCCACCCAAATCTCCAGAAATATTGTTACCCTGTAAATAGGCCCACTTGGATCATGTATTTTTGTAGACTAGAAGTTTTGAAAAAAATTTTGTGGACAAATGGGAAAGGAACAGTGTGATTACTTTAATGAAGTTGAAAAATGTAGTTAAAAATCCAAGTCTCATGCAACTTTTTCAATCAATAACAATCAATTAAAAAGAATCTAAAACTCAGTACTTACTGCTCCTGTTTCATCCTTCAATGATGAAATCCTATCACTAAGCAGGCTTTGTGTGTGCAGGGGAATTAAAAAAGATATTAAAGTTATAAAGACAAGAATAATTTGTTATCACAATCATCAAAAGTTGCATATATTATCTACTATATGTATCCACATCATATAATGTATTCCAGGATTGTGTTGGAAGTGGAGTTGCACTCATTATATTCTATAAATTTCTAAACATGAAGATTAAGTAGCATTATGGGCCATTTATTCAACCTACCTTGATCTTCTCTGAATAGAAGATGTCAACCATGATGGGCATGGATCCACAATATAATCTTTTAGTATGGTCACAACCATCAAGCAAGAATGTAGGTGAGAAGAATTAAAGTATATTGTTCATTGCGGATAAGGGTAGGAAGATGTTACAGGCATCTGAATTCATAAATGATGCCATCAAATTAAAATTGGCTCCTTGCCTAGAATTATTTTTACCAGAAATTACAACAACACCTACAGGTAATGCAAGTGACATGACAGATTATTTTAAGCCCAATCATTTAACAGCTTCATTGCCAAATTCAAAAAGCTTAACTTTTATGTTGTATCCTCTGAAAAGTTGGAACCTCAATGATATTATCATAGAAGGTACATGGAGCAACACCATCAGGAAGCAAAGGATATTCTTCTTCTTCTTCTTCTTCTTCTTCTTCTTCTTCTTCTTCTTCATCATCATCATCATCATCATCATCATCATCATCATCATCATATTTGGTTTAACATCCATTTTACATGCTAGCATGTTCGACACTTTCTTGAAATCGACTTCCAAGTTATCCTATCCCTCACCAGGTCTCTGCTGACACCTTTTTGTTTGAGATCCACCCTTATCACTTCCTCTCATGTTTTCTTTGGTCTTCCTCTGCCAGTGGCTCCTGTCACCTTGATTGTTCTGTATATACTTGCCCAAGCATTCTTGTCCATTCTCTCCACATGACCAAACCCTACATATTCAGCTTTGAAAAACCAATACATTTGTTGTGAGGGGTAGAAACTCTACATGCTTCCAGTCATTCATCTATGTCAACATGGGTGTGGAATGTGTGTATTGGTCCTCCACAACACCCTAAAGTCTCACTTATGGCTCCAAGTAGTTGGTAGTGCACACCAGCAGCCATACCCCAGAAACTGATTCAACTGTCAGGCTAAACTAAGTTGAGGCGCCCATCAACCATGGTTGGTGTGGTCAGGGGATGTCACCCCTTAAGTGCACGAAGACTGGATCAGCGGATGAGGCAGAAGAATCCAATACCATGGGTCAATGGCTCTGAAGGTGTAGCAGCAAGATGATGTGACTCATCAGGGCGAGCTCTGACAAAGACGAGTAATGGCCAGTCACCTTGGAAAAGATTAGGACCTTACCAAGTATTATTCCTATAGTTAGCAATGGTAGTTACTAAAATTAGAAATGGTGGTGGTTTAGGCAACTCTGGTCCCTCTGCAGGGAAGCCTAATAACATCAACAGAGAAGGTGGATGATCTACAGTGAATAAGAAACCTAGGAATGATGATCCACATCCAAACCCTACAACTGGAAGGTGTGCACCTGATATCAGGCAACTGAAAACTAGAGACCATGCACTAAAATTAGCAACTTGGAATGTGAGAACATTATACAAATCTGGTCAATTCGATAATGTCAAAGAAGAGATGACATCTATGAAAATAGACATCATGGGTATTGCTGAGACTAGATGGACTTGTGATGGTAGAATAACTGATAAGAACTATGTAATGATATATTCTGGTGGTGATCTACATCAATATAGAGTGGGAATTCTGATGAAAAAATGCATAGCCAATTCTATGATTGGCTTCTGGTCAGTGTCAGATAGAATCATTATGATCAAACTCAAAGCAACACCATTTAACATTAACATCACACAGGTATATGCACCAACACAAGATCATGACAAGGATGAGGTAGAAGCATTCTATGATGAACTGAAACGTGTACTGAAATATGGCAAATTAGGTGAAATTATCATCATTATGGGTGACTGGAATGCAAAAGTGGGTAATACACATGAACATCCCGTAACTGACAGATATGGCCTTGGTGAAAGAAACGAGAGGGGCAACAAATTAATTGAGTTTTGTACAGAGTCACAAATGGTGATTACAAATGCACTATTCCAACATCACAGTAGAAGATTATATACACGGAAAAGCCCTGGTGACATACACCGCGACCAGATAGATTACATAATGATAAATCAGAGATACAGGAACTGTGTTAAACAAGTTAGAACCTACCCTGGTGCTGATGTAGGCTCTGATCACAACCTAGTGGTGATGAAGATCCGTATTAAGCTAAAACAGACAACTAGAAAACATCATAAAATACAGTTAGATATGAACATGTTGAAAGATAATGATGTTACAACATTGGTACAATATTGATGTGCACAACAGATATGAATCACTAATCAATGAAATGACTCCTCAAGAAGAAGAAATCAACATAATCGACAATCAATGGGTAGCATTGAAAACAAGTATGACTGAAACAGGATATGACTTACTTCCAAAGAAAGAGCATGATTACAAACAAAATTGGATGAAACCTGAAATAATTAAACTAATGAAAGAACGTAAGAAAGTGAAATCATGTGATCAAGTTAAATACAAGCAGATTGATGATGAGATTCAACTCAAGTGTAAAACAGCAAAAGAAGAGTGGTGGAATGGAAAATGTGATTCAAAGACCTAGATAAGTCACATAGATCCAAAGAAATGCATAAGATGATCAAAGAAATGACAGGTCAAGGAAACAAATCTAGTAGTGGGTGTATAAAGGATAAAGCAGGAAATATGCTGTTTGACAAAGATGAAATCAAAGCCAGATGGCATGAACATGTTACAGAATTATATGATGAAAACAGAGAGGAACCACCTGAGATCTCAAGTGATGATGGCAACAACATCATGCTTTCAGAAGTTGAAAAGGCTATTAGTGATTTGAAAGCTGGAAAAGCACCTCGAAATGATGAAATAACATCTGAAATGACAAAGGCACTGGATGAAACTAATATCAAAATCATTCACAATATGATTAATGACATATACAACACTAGTCATATTCCATCTGACATGAATCAGTCAATTTTCATCAGCCTGCCAAAGAAACCTAAACCTACGAACTGTACTGAATTTATAACACTGAGCTTAATGAGTCACATACTTAAGGTGGTGCTACATATAATATTGGTAAGAAACAGGACAAGAATTGAGGATGAGATAAGTGAATTACAGAGTGGTTTTCTAACTGGTAAAGGAACACGTGAAGGAATATTCAACATGAGAACAATATGTGAGAGATACTGTGAAGTACAGAAAGATATATATGCCTGTTTTATAGACTATGAGAAGGCATTTGACAGAGTTAACCACAACACTATGGTCAAGTGTCTTCAAGATATTGGAATTCCTGGTAAAGACATCAAACTAATCATCAAACTTTACTGGACCCAAAAAGCATTTATACAATAATATACAATATACAATAATAATACAATAATGATAAAGACCTGTCAGATGAAATCAACATCAAAAGAGGAGTCAGACAAGGTTGTGTACTGTCACCATGCCTCTTCAATCTGTACACGAAAATGATTTTCAGAAACATCACAAATCTTAAAGGTGTTATGATAGGTGGTACCAATATCAACAACTTAAGATATGCAGATGATACTGTGTTACTCGCTGATAATGAACAAGATCTTCAAGCAATTATCAATAAAGTGAATGACATAGGACTGACATACAATATGAAAATGAATGCCAAGAAGACCAAATCAATGGTAATTAGTAAGAAATCATATAAACCAACTGTCCATATAACCATCGATGGTACCAACATTGAACAAGTTTATAAATTTCCATATCTGGGCCAGATGATTACAGATGATGGTAAATGTGAAACTGAAATATTAAGACGAATTGAGATAGCGAGAACAACATTTGCAAAGATTAGTAAAGTATTAACATCAAGAAAAATTAGTCTGTCTGCAGATATCTTCTCCTTTCTTGGTGTACAGATTATGTCATATTCAAAGCATGACAATTCTATTTGCCAATAATTTTAGTTCTCATTCTTGATTTTGCTATTTTAAGAAAGAATGAACAATACCCTGCAATACAGGACCAAATGCCATAAAGTAGAAGGAACATAAAGGCAAGAAGGAAAAATGGACAAACAATTTTATTTGACATTTTTGTACTGGTATATCTTTAGGTACACACAGTTCGATTAATGATATCAGACAATCTCAGTCTGGCTTGAACAAGTTTACACCGACTGAGTCTTCCACTGGATTAAAAGATTTACTAAAGAAAATATTTGTATCCATTAAGAATAAGAGTATATGGGTCAAGAGTATTAATAAATATTTCAAACTTCATGTTATCCTTCTGCAAGATGGATTCACAAATTGTTAATTGTCATTATGTTATTATATTGTCAGTAACCTGGTAAAAGCTGGTCACACCATAAGTCACTGCAAATGGGGGTTATTGATATCTAAAAAATAAATGTTTTCATAACTCTTTCTGGTAAGCTTTACTTTTGCAATAAGAGAAAATTGCTTGTATTTGCCAAAACATTCAGAAAGGTTGATCTAATAATGATTAGTTAATCAAGAAATTCAATGAACTAAGCTACTACCAAAAGAGGAGATCCTAAGATTACATAAAAGCACCAAAATAAAAACAATGTTTATAACAACGAAACTTTACTGATGCCAGAATGGCTATGAAAACATACTAGGATGTGTTACAAAAACAATTAGGATGAAATCCTATTCAAGGACCAGTAAACAATCACACAGATGGTTTTCTGTACAACATATTTGGATGGTTGTTGAAAATGTCAGCCACTTTTAAAATTCTGAAATATCAAAAACTGTAGTTCCCCAAATGGTGGTATAATTTTAAACTGATATAATTTCAAGTAGCTTTCTAATCAACTTAATATATTGCATTTTTCTCTCCATGTTGGCTTCACAAATATCAGGAAATGAGTTGATATTCATCATAACATATCTTTGTCTTGGACACTTAGCTTGCTACCCTTCTTTTTATTTAACCACCACAAATCCTCTTTTTTGTCTTGATTGACACTACTGCTCATGTTTTCATTGGAGACTAAACATTACAAATCTTTTTATGCCAACTTCTATTTATGCTAGTAGTTATAGAACAAATTTCAAGAAAACATTTTTGGCATTTATTACTTTATAAATGCTTTACATTGATTTGTTCAGATATTATGTGGCAAAATGCACCTTGTAAAGAAAGTATCCGGAATCCAACTTAAAGTTCTTCTCGAAGTTGAAAATCTAAATTAAAAGGAAAAAAAGTCAAAATAACTAAGCAAAAAAAGAACATTACAACATATACAAAACAAATGTGCAAGTATCACAGTACAAAAATTAAATGGATCCTTAAACAAACCCAATCATTTTAACTGTCACTATACATGGGGTACCAAATGCCATAGAACTTACCATAGTTCAAGGGTAAGTCAAAAGACAATGCCATTTTGTATCTCACTAAATTCAAGATGAAATTAACTTAAATTTTGCTGGTACAAATGATTATCTCATACAGACTGATATATTTTGTTTGGTTTTTCTATGTTTATTAACTCACTCTCTCCAATCCTTGTAACCTTAGTACAGCATCAAAGCAGAGTAGTAAGTGAATTCCTTGAAGGAACCCCCTTTGAATATTTACAGATAATTTAAAAATCTAAAGGGTTGTACTTTAGGTAACAACAATGTATACAGGTCTGTCATCTGCACAATGAACAGGTGGAAATTGCAACCATAACTGATAAACTCAATTTAATCCATATGATTAAGAAAAGTAATTTCTCTTTTGTATACTTTTGTATCAATTCTTTGACTTTAATGTAGATTATGTCCTTTTGAATTGTTGTTCGGTTTTCATTATTTAGGTTTAAAAATGTCCAGATGTAGTCATCTACATCGTTGTGTAGCATTGCTTCACTGTGTCTTAATTAGTTTATTTTTGGAGAAGTTGGAAGAGTTACATTTGCTGCATAGATGGAATTTGGTAGGGTAACCCTTGTGACAATATTTATAGCATTATTAAATCACTGACGTTTTCAAAAGGGTGTGTCTCATATATTTATAGAGGAATGGCCACCAATGTAAGACTGACAGGCTCAATGCATGCTCTTAACTCTTTAAAAATTGACAAGGTCAACAAAATGTTATACAGCCAGGGTACAATCCCCTTATTCTCTGGTGGAATGCTGAGAGAAATTGTGATTATGACTATAAGTAAGGATGTGATACCTAGTTTTCTAGCTTTAGTTTGATGTATAATATGTGATGCTCTGTCAGTAACTTTTTCTGTGATAAAGAAAATATATCACTTTCTTACCATTACAATGGCTTTCCATCATAGAAATACCTGCATTAAGAATTCATTAATTTAAAAAAATAACAAAGGCAGTAAGAAGAGAGCATTGCTGCAAATTTCAAATAAATTTGGCATTTGCTACCTGAGTAATCATGCATCAATAACTTTTGTTGTAGGGGGCATACAGGTAAGTACAAGTTTGTCTAAAAGCCCTGGCCTATGTTCTGCCTTAAAACCAGATCAGTATTTCTAATAAAGACATACATTTGTCACTTTAAGGTGGAGCAAAGGTCTGCTGGCTGTTATGTTTTAGGGGCTAAACATTCTTTTTCCTGGTTCCAAGAGATCTCTGCTAACATAACTGCAGATTTCATAATATTGCCACAAGTCATTCCATTATTATAACTACAAGTAAATTACAAATAAAACCTAGCAGCTACTTTGGGAAGGGTCATTAAACTAAGGTTATCACAGCAAGTCATTTATTGTAGTCAGTAATTGTACTTGTTCTTTCTGGAAGTGAGAATCACAAGAAACAACTTTCAAATGATAAACCCAAGTCAAAACAAAAACCAGATCACATTATAGATGGTTACCCATCGCCTAAAATGTGGTCAATAGTTTACCTTAAAGTCAAATATGAAGCAAGTCCCAGCATCCGACTTGGAACTTTTTTAGTATAAGAACTAAACTAGCTTGTTCTCTATAATTAATAGGTTTTGTCTGCAATTGGTAAAAACTTGAAACAAGATATGCTTTTTTCCCTTAATTATCTGTGCTGGTGCCAAAAAACATAAAGTCAGCAGCAATTACTAAACAATACTCTGGGTCAACAAGCTTTTATGTATGGTAAGGCGGGTGTCTATTCTCGTGGCAGAATGACTTGCAATAAACCCCCAGGAGAATGGCAACGAATGAAAGTTTGGGGATACCAAGGTACAAAGGTTAGCAAAATGAGCATAAAATATCCTTTCCCGTTTCTAGGTCTCCAAGGCTAAGGTTTTTCCACATTATGCATTTCGCTTACCTCTCACTTCTATGACACTCTCAGCTCTTGTAGAAATGAGTTATCATTAACAAATAAAAAACTACACAGCTACTTGGTAAGCTGTCAATTATTAGGTGAATTAAATTAACAATACAAAACGTAACTTTTTATTTGATCTTATTAGCTTACCTCTTCCCTCCAACATTTAAATGTACAATATAATCTCCAGGAGCAGAATCCATGCTGCAAATCTAAACTAATGACTTACATCAGCCAGCGCCTTAGATTATGCTCTGCCAAGGTCGAGATCGCCACCTTCTGGTATCTTCCTTTTTTCAAAGAAAAAGGTTACTTATGAGCTGTAGCACACTAGCTTTAGCACTGGCAATGCTCTTAAAATTTATGGGATCTTGACGTGTATGGTTACCATGAAAACTAAATACCAATATTAGGGTTTAGCATTTCCTGCGTCTTGTAATTGTAGCAGTTAAGGATCTCCAGTTGACAGATTTTCAAAACGGCATCATCTTGGATTTTCCCAAGCTGTTGTTTAAAGAACCCGGAAGTGTCTCAAGAATTATATATTTTATTTGTTTACAGCTTGATCAACTGATTTTCATGGCCAAAATTGCCAATTTACTACTAATTGACTCAGTCGTACTGACTCACTGCCACACACAAGTCAATACCGATATCTAAGGTCAGCAATTGATTAAAAATTTTCCCAACAATCCAATGAAGTTTTAATACGACCACATGCATCGAAAAAACTAAATATCATCACAAATTTATTTAACTCTACTTAGTTATAAAGACTGAGTTCTAACTAATGCCACTTAAGCAAATATAGAACAACAAGCTAAACAGATGTAAACAACTTAATTTATACCTTGGGACCAAAATAAACTGGTGACAAGTACTCTTTGCCTCATTCCCAGTTTTAATAAAATTCCAAACGAGTTTTTTTCACCAGGGATTGAAATTCAGGAGTCAAGAACAAAGAGAATATCGCCTCGTGATTGCAAGGTGAGGGAGTTGGTTAATAGTGATAGTGACTCTTACTATTTAAATAATTTAATTGAGGACACACCAAAGTATTTAAGGTGGAAAATTAATGACATAACAGATACATTCCTGGAAAGCAAATGAAAACAGGGGTAGGCCAACACGTTGAAAAGGAAATAAAACTACACGGTTGAGCCATAAGGGGTCATTCAAAATACCATATGATTATTCCTGTCCATCTGTAAAGCAAGATGTGATTAAAAGGCGAGTGTGTTCCAAATGTGGTTTATACTTTTCGTCCCTTAAAGCAAAGTCAATTCATGGAGGTATTTGCAGAATAAACGAGGGGCCTACTCAAAATGAAACCGAGCGAGTGCGACCATTACGAATTGCTGCCCGTCGGCAACGGGAACTGTTGTGTGTAATAACCTTTCAAGAAATGGAGTGGGTTGCGATGGACGACATTGATACTGACGCTCTTGAAAATTCAGAAAATGTTGATGAGGCAGAAAATGACTTTGGTACTCCAATAATTGACACCGACGATATAGAGCCAATCTGGTCTGACGCAACTGAAGACTGAGTTTTTTTGTAATTTTTCTTGCGTTTTATTTACTGATCTGACCTGTTGAACTTGGTTGCATTGTTTTGTTCTAGTTTATTTGTTTAATATTAAGCAAAAGTTAT
>RDPX01000122.1:1364519-1402357 GCA_003991215.1 Morbakka virulenta
CTGTTTGTTTTAAATTTTAATATTTATAAAATTTAACTTTCGAGGAAAAAATACCAGGGCAATAAGTAGTATATTTAGAACTTTCAGGAATATACTGATGGCGTTATAATAAATGCTTGCCCTGCAAGCCAGGCCTTTTTGAACGCGGCAACAGCATAATGAATAATACAGATGAGTGAGAAAATACCGTAGAGAAAAAAAGTTATTTAGCAGTTTAGTGAACAAATATATTTTTATTCGTAAAAAACAATAATAAATAACGAGAAGCTCACTCTTCTAAACATATGTTGAATAGCTTACCTTGCTTTGCTGAGAATGGCTTGGTAAAAAAATTCACGATTGAGCCTCTACCTGGCTTCTTTGCATTTACTTTCCAGTGTGATATGAGTTTTTGTGCTTCAGATTTTATTGAAACATTGTCTTTCCCCTTTCTTTATTTCGCGCCTTAGATTTGAACATTCTATCTGTGCTTGTTTTCCATTAACACAGACGTGAGTTTGCTTAAATGCTGTCAAAAATTTGTCAAATAAATCTTCCATATCAATTTTTTATCAGTCATGCTTGTTCCTCTGCGACAAGCAGCGTTGTCAAAAAATTTATTCAACTTTATATTAAACACGCGAGATGATTTTACTTAAAATAAAATGTTTTCGAAATTCGAAACAAACACATCACAAATAAACATGTAATGCAATGATCTCATTGAAACATTCCATTTACATTCGAAAGTTGTGATAACAAAAGAAAATTACTTAACGTAAAGAATTTTATTCAAAACAACAGATATAATCAGCGTTATGAGAGTTCGCACCAGTTTCTCTTCTTTTCTATTCAATTTAGAATGATTTCTTGTAGATGTTATTACAATATAATGTATTGATTTACCCTGTCTATCAATATTATATAAATAAATGTTAAAAACCGTGCTTTTTAATTTTTTTTATGTTACGTAACGTAGTCAGCTTGACACCCCCCTACCCCTCGAAATTTTCGTAACGGTTAGTCACGAAAAAGACAAACACCTCCCCACCCCTTACCGTTACGTACTTTTTGAATCATCCCTAACAACGACATACTTTATGGTTCTATAAGTTAAATAATTTATAATTAGAGGTACCCAACTATTCTCCTTTCGACTCTGACATACGGTAAATGAAGATGCTGACTGGAGGGAATATATTTTTTTCTTCGTTGACAAGCTCGTCAGTGAAAAATTAGAAAATTTTCATTTTCCGACAGAACTCATAGCCGACAAAATATTTTAACCGACGAAACAATTAACCGACGAAAACATTAGGGCGATGAACTGTTCACAATTTCTAGAAATTTCTAGTTTTAGTGATTCCCGACAGATTTTAGGCCACTTATTAACAACAAAGCTGATAAGTTTTTATTATAAAAATTCAGTACAAATTTACTATTCGCGGTTCACGAAGTGGGTTGACTGGGCTCATTTTCAGTGAAAATTTTTCATCTTTTACGCTTCTTCCTTGTTAAGCTGATTACAAACTTGATCAGCATACCAGTTGTTAATTTTTTTTGATAAGATGCTTTTAGATCGTTTGTTCATGGAGATGCCCAAGGGCTGGAATCGATCAGTTAAGTTGTGGGGTATAATGAATGCAGCATTTTTTCCATTAAGTAGGTCGTACAGAGTATTATTATTCTGTCTGTTCGTTTATCCATTATCATCAGGCCCTATTGCTCAACTGGATAACCCACTTTTTCTTCCTTTCGTTAACCGCAGGAAAAACAAATTCTTTCAAGAACCCTTCGAACTTTTAAGTGTCAGACCAGTGATTTTCCAAAAAGATCATGTTGAACCCACTTGACAATACAGTTCTTGGGAGACGTCGATTAGTTTTCTCTTCATGTATTAACTGCATTGGGGAAAAAATCGCCTGCTGCATATGTACAAGAGATATGTTGATAAAATGTTGTCTGGAAATAGCAGTACCAGCCATGCGTATATCAATAACGATTGATTTAAATTTACTAAGCATGTCCTCGTCAAGAAGGTTAGATTGACCAAACTTTGGTCTGAACTTTTTTTTATTCTGAAATGGATCTCTCCAACAATTTACCTTTTGTCTTTTAAAATCATGTCTCGGACACTTTTTGTTGAACTTCTTCAAAGCAATGGACGTGCTACTTTCAAAACTATACATGACAATCTCTTCCATGGCTTTAGACAGAACGTTTTTCGTGTACTTAACCCTTGTTTTGTTACCGTTCTTTGGCTCATTTTCAGCAAACTGTAATTCAGTACTTGTAACATTGTCAGTGTCTGCACGTACAAGCTCTTTGCAGATTGAAAAGCATCTCAAGAATCCTTCAAACACTCGTCCATGAGTTTTGCTTTTTGAAGATTCCACCATCGCATTAACAATTAAACGATTTGACACAGGCTCTCTTTGGCATTCAGAAGCGACTCAGATGATTACGCTTGCAGATGACAGATTCTGTGGTGGCTCAGAGCTTTCATTTTAAAATTGCTACAAGTGGCTTTCATGTGTACAGAAAGGACGACATCAAAAGGTGTAAAAGCTGGGTTCGAAGTTGAAATTGTTATCGAAAAAAAAGTTAGCTAAGGAAATTGATGCCCACTGCTGTGCATTTCAAGTACAAAGTCCTTTCTTTACAGTCTTGGAAACTGTAGGTCATACCCCTAGAAAAATACCTGACCTGTTCTCTTCGTCCTCCTCACAGAGGGTGTTAAGGTATCCGGAAAGGTCTTCTCCACCCAGACCTTCTCCAATCCCTGCTGGTGGGCTTGAACTTCCTTTCCTCCGGAAATGTTTTTCCAATAGTATGTCAGCAATAACAAAAAGGAAAAAGTCTTTGACAAAATTATTTTATTACAATAGTGAGCCGAAGTAAATAATGAGGTTGAAAAGCGGGAAGAGAATGTATGTAGTATATTTACAGAAAACAAGGAAATAGAAAAGCCTGAAGAAATCGAAAGCGAGAAAATTAAGGATGACGAGAAGAAGAACATTATAAATATTGGTTTTGAGTTTGACATGGACATTACTGTAGAGAAAATTAAAAATGAATAAATGAGAACACTGTATCAGATTTTCCTTTTTCCTTTCATTAAATTCTTTAAAGAATCCAAAGTTTCAAAGTCGGTAAAATGTTTTCGTCGGACAAAAGGGACAAATTTTCTCACGCTTTACAAAATATTTTAATCGAAGAAACAATAATCTGACGAACTTTTAACCGATAAGGTATGTCTGTTAACATTTTTGTGAGAAAAATATAGAAAAACGTATTTATGATAAAATAAAACTGAACACTGCAGAAATGAGCGTGTTGTATTTGTCGATAGGAGTGATGAGAAGTGGCATGATTAGAAATGAGATAGTGGGAATGTAGGGAAAATGGCAGGAAAATGGAGAGAGGTTTGGCTGAGGTAGAACGGCTATGTTCGGAGGAGAGTGGTGAGTATGAAGTACAAGGAACAAAAAAGAGGGAAAGACTAAAGAAGAGTTGGCTAGACAGTGTGAAGGGGGACAGAAAGGGCAGTAGGAGTAGAACCAAAAGACGAACAAGATCGAACACTGTTGAGAAGGAAGATTCACTGTGGGGACGCCTGAACAAAGGAGAAGACGAAAAAAAGAAGAAGGAGAAGGAAAAATGAAACTGAAAATCGATAAACAGTAAAGGGAGAAAATAACTGTGTAGTCAGTGACGTATCGTGACATGTTAACAAATTGAAAATTAGAGTTTGTTGAAGACTTTAAAAAAGGAATTTATGAAATCTGTGATGTGACAGTCAGTAACAACTAACAAAGAGGTTGAATGGGTAGAAAGTGATCTAAAGAAAGAATTGTAAGAAAAGAGTCGAATAGCTTGATCAATGATACATTAAGTACCTAGCGTTGGAAAATAACGTATTAATGCTCCACTCAAAGGAATTAATTTTGTCAGAAAAAAGAGCTTATTTTCGTATGGAGCTTGTAAGCTGCTTTGTTTTGCTCTTCCATGATTTGTCTTTCTTCCATCATTTTCAGAATTTCATTTGTCATTCTATACTAGCTTTTAAGCTAAAGCTTTATTCCCTTTCCAATTGATCTATGTGGTGCTTAAATAGTTACTCTTTTAGAAGCTGCCCATTTATTTGCTCTTTTATCTTAAGCCCTGGATAACGGCATTTAATTTTTGACAGTGGATGATTCCGTACTTTTTTCATCCAATGTACCTCAGTTTTAAACTTTCGGTTGTGGATTTCATTTCTTTAACGTCTGTAGCTTTACTTATAAGTTAAAGACTCTATGGTTGTATTCGTTGCTACTTTCTGCATCTTGGTGTGATTTTGCACTTCTGATGGCATTTCTGAATTAATTGTTTATTGTCATGTAGACGATATACTTCTTTTTACTGCCAGCTGGAGTTCTTCAGATCCATAATCGTCTTTGGTGGCTTTGAAACACAAGTTGATAATAACCAAGTATTCGCCTTGCACCAAATATCTAAATACTTCCTCTTAGTTTTAATTGCCTTAAGCTCACACAGTGTTTCTACTTCGTCGGTATGAAATCTTTGTATTCAGGTCCCTAATGATTATTATAACTTCCTGACATAGGTATTGTCTTTTACCCAAGTACAAGTGGCTTGTAGAATATTGCTGAGTTCTCATCACTATTGTCAAAATTTTGATGCGTATACTGCTATTATATTATAGTGACATGAAAGGGTAATTTTTTTAATCTTATTTAATTTAGACAACTAATGCTCTTTGCAGTTTTGATATTTGAATATCAAATCAATTCCTTCATCTTGTTCCTGACTAACTACCTTTATATAATATTTTGTAAAAGACCTTTTTTTTAAAATGATTAAGAACCATACAAGGCATAATGCTACTACAGTTATTGAACTGTAAAGAAATGACAGATGAAAAGGAACAGCAAAAGAAAAAGGAAGAAGACTAAACCAAGAGATTAGAATTAATTTCAGATAAAAAACATTCAAGTCATATGATCCAGAAGAGCACTCAGAACCCAAAGATCTCACAATCGTGCAATCCGAAAAAAATCCCCACTACAATAACAAAAAGATTTACTACAACGAGGGACAACAACTGCATGAGGATGACAACTTTGAGAGAAAACATTCACACGGGATTCAGGAAGCTGATCTGGTAAGAGAAAGGAACGCTCTTCAGAATAGTTCTCATGATAATACATATAGAAAAGCCAAAGAAAAGCTATATTCCATCGATGAGACCAAGGCTGAAGAGCAGCAACAAAAAAATTGGGATCCATCAATTTACAAATCCATCACTGAATTCGACCAAAAACATGAAGATGAGATGCAGTAGCACCTGTTCAGATATGGCAACAGTACTCCATACAAGAGCAAATAGTGGATTCAAATTGGCCTCATGTGTAAGATAATATCTAGCACGATACAAAAAAATCAAATAGTTTTAGAACCAGACTTGTCAATTGCTTAAAAATGAGAACCCCAAGCCTCACCAGGGTTAATATCAAAATGATATTCTATAATTAATAGAGGGAGATAAGGGCTCAACTTTCTATTTAACGATATCAGTTACATTTGAGGTATATTGAAAGAAACCAGTCACTTCCTTTCCCATTCCATGGAACCCTAAAGGTCAGATTCTTCACCTTTCACAAGTTTGATTTGTTCTTGCTGAGTTGCTTAGTGCTTAATGCCAGGGTACAGGGTAGTGTCATCACTGAATATGTTGAAAAATTAAAAAATTACTAGAAATACTATTGATATAAGGCAGGAAGAAGTTTGAACCAAGGGTAGAACCTTAACCAACATTGGCATTAATGAAATACTCATTAGATGTAATTCTATCTAATGTGACACGCAAATTACGATCTAAGATAAAAAAAACTCAAGGATTCCAAAAGCTTTTCCATAAATATCATAATCAGAAAGCCAATGAAGCAAGTCAGTGTGCCAAACCTTATCAAATGCCTTGAAAATATCAAGCCCTATAGCTCGTCCTTTACCAGTCTTATCCATAAACTTATAGATACATTCTGTCACTACAGTCAAAAGGTTACCTGCGGAGGGAGATCCTCTAAAGCTGCACTGAAAATTTAGAGACATAGGTTCTCCAAGAATTATATCAGTACACTGTTTAAAGGTGGTTCAAAGAACTTGCTAATGACAGAAAGAAGCCATAGAGGTCGATATTTGCGAGAACTAGATGGATCACCTATATTCTTCAAAACAGGAACGACATTAAAAACTTTCCAGGAAAGTGAAAAAGACTCCAATAGACAAAGGGTAAAATATGTTGATAGCAAGAAAAATAGATCAGAAGCACATTGTTTCGAAACAACTATCCGGTTCAAATTTCGACCACGGGCTTTAGATTAATTGAAGCCCATGAATAATTTTGGCATCCAACCTTCGATTTAGTCTACAATCTGATCAGTTCCCGGAGGGAACTTCGGCAAAGCAACATCAGTGTCATTTAAAAAAGAATTAATGGCAAGCAATTTAGGAAAAAGACCAGCCTTCTCTGTAGAGGATAGAGAAAATCAAACACCATCAGTGGCTGGAAGAATAATCTACTGACAGAATTCAAAATACTGTTGTAAATGTTGTAAAAGTCTCAGCTGGAAAGCATAATGTAGACATGACATTTATAAGATTCTCTTTGAACTTACGTAATTTACTTGAGTTAAGTATTTAGTTAGTTGTGAATAAGCTTAAGATAAAGTGGCCCTAAAACTACAGTTAATCGAGGAAAAGGCTAGCTTACTCGGGGAAATCCTTTTGTAAGGAATAGATCCAATCAACTGACTACGTGGTTTAAGTTTTATTTTTCTATAAATTCTATGTAAATTGAACTCCCCACTAACTGTGTTTCTACTTCTTACAATTAAGTACCTGTCTTATCCGTCATTTAATGCACCCTCTGTACCCGAATGGTTTATCATGGAGTTATAACTTTTTATTGTCAACAAAGTTACATTACGATTCAAAGAAAAGATACTTTTTTTGTTTAATGTTATAACAAAACAGACTTTTTCATGATCTTCTCCTGGCCCTAGCAATTTTCTTTGTATCTGAGAAGGGATTTAGAGATATCCTGTTTCTTCAATGTAGTATTTTACTCTGTAAATAAATATGATCAGAAAATCATTGTCTCTCATTTTTCTGGTCAAATATTTTCTTACAAATACTTACACTTAATCACTATTTTAGCCAGGATTCACGTTAAGTAAAGCTACGAAGCCATCATACACATTTTGTTGATCTACACTAAGGGGAATAAGCCTCTCAATATCTACCATGCTATGAATTAGTAAGAAAGAATAAGAAGGAATGAATATGAATGAGTAAATGAGGATAAACAAATAGGAATAACTGAATGAGAACGAATGTATAAGAACAAATGTATAAGAATGTATGTGTGAGTAAATGAGAATAAATAAGAATGAATGATTCAGACTGAATGAGTAAGAATGAATGAACAACAAAGAACGAAAAAGAAAGAATGAATAAGAATGAATTAATTAAGTCTGTCAATATCTATTATACCACATTTTGCAGTAGGAAACACTACTGTGTTATTTGCCATCTTAATGTTACACTTATAATAAGCATGTGAGCACCTATCTCAGTTTAAAACTATTTACAGCTTGGTTCTCTCAGAACACACAGAATGGAAAGTGACGGTCAGATAGGACAAGTTTTTAGCATTTTTGATAGTCTATCTATATCTTTCTGTTTGAAAAAAGAATAAAACTTTTGTTGGTTGAAGTGTATGGCGTTCTTATGAAAAATGTTAGCAGTATAAAAGTATTGTATCGGAGTTTTGGGGATATGTGCACTCAGATTTAGATAAAATACAATTTCAAATCATTGATATCTTAATTGTCATATGACACAATTAAAGGTTAATAGCTAAATACGTAACTTTGTCCTACAGGAATAGGCATCCATAAATACTGCTGTCGTCAATTCTTATGACATTATAAAGTCTGTGAATCTTTCTAGCAGCTTTACACTGCGCTTTGGTATTTGTACCGTGATGAATTATGGAGTCTCTGTTGTTGAGGTTTTCACATTAGCCACCGGTTTTGTTCTGGTCGGTTCAACTTGATTGGTTTGGTTGTCTGGTACGTAAGTTTGGTTGACAAGTGCTGGAAGTGTTAAAGTTCTCGTATTCCTTATTGGTAAATTAAGTTCCGTGGTCTGTGTGGCAAACTGGAGGGATGTAATATCGTGTAAAATGTGCCTTAATTCAGAGAAAGAAAAGTTTGTTCTGGAACTTTGATATTGGATTCACCTCTACCAATCACAAAAATAATATTCTCAACATATGGTATTTGTTTATATTCAGACAAATCTTGGCTTAAGATCTGTCATGGTGAAGTAGGCATTGGTAATGACTTCATCGGTTTTTTTAGGAGATGTGCACTGGAACTTACATATGCTAGGAAAGGAACTGTTGGATGACTGTGCTATTGCCCTCGGGTGGACATCTGAGGGGCGAAAGAAACGAGTCAGGTCTAAAACAACGTAGGGCGGAAACAACAATATTGTTCCCCTTGTATATCTGTGGATATTCGTGGAGAGTTGGTTTCGTTAGGATCAATATGACACTAGATCTTTGTTAAATTGCTGTTTACACCCAGGCCATACCCTTTGTATAGTGTCGTACAGCTAACACAGGGGCTCATAATTTTGTGTTGAAACGCGGAGTATGGTTTCTACCCTGGTTTTCAGGTTGGTGTGGTGTTTTATATAACATTGTTTCGTCTCTACGTAGAAGACAATAAACTCATTAATATTGTTCCTGAAATGTATTTGTATTAATATGAAATGGTGTTTCCCATTTCCATACAACTTTGAATTGATAGTTCGGACATTATTCGCTGCAAACTGGCAGTTGCTTTGCTTAATGATTTTTGGAGACTACTCTTTATGTTTTTGTGTGTAGTGTGACTCTTGATTGACGAGTTTCCAATGATCAAAGTTTCTAAATGCAGTACATATGTTGAACCACTCATTCTCAATTGAAAAATATAATTTCTCTGTGTCCTTAAAACTACAAGATGTGTAAATTAAAACCCAAAAATTTCAGAGGAACAAACTTGGGCGGAAAATTTTTAGACCATTTTTTGAAATTTCGGGGAACAATTTTCGGACAGTTTCAAAACTATGGAAATAATATCCCACATAACCATACCACAAAAAGGTTTCCTTTTGTGAAATATCAAAACAAAGTGTATTTACATAGTTTTGATAAGTACGATGTATTCAAATTATCTGTTTTAATTAATAATGATACTGTTATGGCTCTTAAGAGTCATATTGTTGCTGCAAAAGAAACACAATAAGTAAACAACTTTTATTGTCTTTTGAAGAAAGGTTAAAACGTAACGACACATATATTGTTGTAGGAGAAGACTCCCCTAAAGTTTATATTAATCGTCTTGATCGCTAAAAGGGTCTTTATTATCCAGCCCCTGAGTGACAGCTTCTAGAATATCAAGACTGTTAAAATCTTTAGTAATCACACTTATGCTGGTCCGTAAATGATTAAAAGTCCGAGAAGCTATCGTGTACGAATGGGCTTCAAAACCGATATTTTATAGGGTTTCTCGATTGTTTAAACTTCAGCTCCCTAGCAAGGTCTCTATTAACTTGATTGACGTAGCATAAATCAAATTTCTCCTTCAGGAAGTTCAATACCTCTAGACAAAGAGAGAAGAGTTTTTCTTCACAAAGGAGCTAGAATAGCAGAAAACCTCCCATTAATGATACTGCACCACCCTTGTATTTGTAGCAATGCGCAGACTGATATCACCATCAATTGTTTTTAAGGTAAAAATATTTCTTGGCCAGTCATTGGGAAGCAAAATATGACCTCTTTTTCTAACAAGCAATTTTCTATTGTTTGGATGAACAATTTTTTGGGCTGCTGCACTAATTAGCGAGTGGATTAGAGGTCGTCCTTTTATTCTTACAGCACTGATGATGTCAATTGTTTTGGATAAATTCCTCTGGTAAAAATTTTGGTATACATCTTTTGTTTCATGATGATACCTTCAAAATATACATCTCTTGTACATTTTTTACTCTTGCGGAAAGCTTTATTAAAGTCGGAAACAGTTTGCTTAATCAAAGTAGTGACGCGCTGAAAACAGCAGACCTTGAAAAGGCATCAAATTTAGTAAGAGCTATTGTTCTTTCTTCTTCATTCCTTACAGAAGTATGCTACGGGAAAATAATGAACTTTAGCATGAGAACCAAGAGCGATATTATCACCAATAAAATATTTCAATTAATCTTTAGTGATCTGGCCATAGCCTTTTAAAACCTTAGGATTTATTTTGTAACCTGATTTTGGGACTTCAACTTATCGAACTATTTTCGTAATTATCAGAGAGTGGCTTATGCTCGAACTCTCAAGGTAGCTTATCACTTTATTTTCCTCGCATAAATTATTTCCTGTCAAGTAATGGCTCGTGCAGGTCGTATTTATTATGCACATAGAATCCAAATTCCATAAATGTTCCATTAAACATCTTAGTGATTTGTCAATAAAACATTTTTCAGTTTGGCTCAACCGGAGAATCATTATGCAAATAAGTACTAACAAAGGAATGGAGACTCTTGTCTTGCATCAACCCAAGACAATGCCCAGTCAGTATTTGTTTTTAATCTACAGGTTGGTCTCTGTTTCCTGTAGCCTTCTAAAGCTTCCCTAGAATGAAAAACATCTTAAAAATTACAGTAAATATACCACCATCCAATGTATACAAAGTCACATTCACAACACTCCTTACTTTCTCCTCTGTAGTTGGAGAAGCAAGTGTTGGAATAAGACGCTTTTAATGGCAAATAACAAGCAATTCTAAGCGTTCAACAACCTTCCTAGTAATACATGTACTCTGGGACTCTGTATCAAATAATAATCGACACCTCGATTTTCCCCAACCTTTAAATAAAGCTTGTGCAATCTGAAGGAACACTCTAAAACTAATATCAGCACTGGAATTCTACTTTTAACGCCACTCATTACATCAAAAATTAGAATTGCGTAACGTTGAAAATCCGATATCACACTGATCGTAAAGGATAGCATACATTTCATCGTCAATCACTTCAATATGGAATCCTTACAAAAAGGACAAGATATACGCGATCTACAGTTCGTTGTCCTATGGCCAATAAACATTGAGAAACCTTGAAGATTATCTTCTTTTTCCCTTCTGGGTCGATTACTTCAAGAGTTTATTTTTGTGTCCTCCAACCTCAAAATAACATTATTTGTTCCCAGTTTTCTCTCAATATAAAGTAAATTTGTCGTCGATACAAGCATGCCTCACTTTCAGATCATCTATCTATTTTGGCTGGAAAAGGACAATACCTTTATCTCTAAGTTTCAACTTAGTCTGCAAAACTCCCAGAAACTGTTCAATATTTTAGTTTTTGAGATTACTGTTCCATCGTAATATACTAATTCAGAATGGTTCCGGTATCTTCTCCATAGATCCTGGAACAACAATAAAGGACAATATATCCTTATCAACGTCCATTATTTTTAGTTCTCTTACAAGAATTTCGATGGTATCATTTTTTTCATTTCTCCTTCATCACTCACACAAGGCGCGTTGATCATCATCCTAATACGTGCTTTACGTATCAATTCAAGCTTTAGAGGAGACGCACTCTGACGATCAGGCTGTATTGAGTGTATGTTGTAGTCGGGCTACCCTGACCACAGAACAATATAATTTGGACTTCTGGTTTGTGCCTTTGGCATGTGTATTAGACTGATACTAATATTTCTGTTTATATTTTTCAGGTTTGAAAATGAAAATGAATTATCGAAAATATTCACACCTAACATATAAATATAACAATTCAATCTTTGCTCATCTTTTCATTAACAATCCAACTGCTGTTTTGTAATTAACTTCAGTCAACTGTAATCAAATTTTAAAATTTTGCATGGTCTACCGAGTAATAGCTCAACTACAGGACCCGCCCACCTACGACAGTTTATTTTTCACAAATAGTACTTTTCCACCAATCCAGATACTTTTATCATTTTTATGGTTGTCAAGGGGATTTTTTCTAATTCCAAATTTGGTAGCTTGAATCACACTCTTTTGACCCACCTTCTATTGACGATACCGAAACCCTGTCCGAAGATAAGAGATCGAATCGCAGTTGAAGTTGTTGCTGTGATCGGCATTTGTGACAGTAACTTTTTCATTTATGCTAAACCATTTTTAATTTTCATTTGAAACTTGTCGTCGTGCCTACCTTCAATCAGAAGAAGAGCCCAAATGTCAGCAAAGTCCCAATAAGTCCCAAATGTCATTATCATATTTCTGTTTACCATCTTATCGTTCTTTGATTAGGTTTCTTAAAATTTATGTTAAAATTATGCCTTCAACGAGATTCATTTTATTTATTTCTCTTTCTTTGCCTTAATTTTCTGGACAAATTTAGATAGCTTTCCACAATACGGACTTTCGGTTCTTCCTTTTCTTCAAATCTCTTCAATTGTAAATTTCAACAAATATCTAACTTTTGTCGGAAAAACATCGCGACTTCAAACCAAAACCCTTGCTGGCTCAAGATGTTTGTTCTTTGTAGTTAAAACCTTCAAGGGTCAGGAGATACAATGTCAAATCTAAACCGCACAACAGGAATTTATGATACAGTCACCGTGTTTAAATTTGTATCCAAATGTCTTCTAATTTAACCATTACAAACAAGAATAACTAGAAATATCAACCAATCAAATTTAGGTAAAGAAATATATCAATAACCGTGCTATGCCTTTTTAGCATGTTTGTGATCTACATAAATCACCAAACTGTACCCAATTGTTTCCTAATTTTTCAACATAGAAACGAGGCTAGAGATAATTATCACAAACCATGATCACTACATACGTATTCAAAACTTGGAAATGTAAATTTTATCATTCTAATTTAGATCAGATCTTCAATTTTTATGAGACCCTGAAATTTTATTCCTAGCCTGATCGAAAATAATAGAAAGCAATCAGTAGTGAACAAAATCTTGTTTTTAAGGTAACATAAGAAGAGCATACGGAAACTTTTTTTTAATTTTTGACTGAGGTCAAGTTTCACAAACAATGCAGATATTCAGAGAATTCGTCATACAATAAAAACCTTTTATACTCAAGTAACAATTTATTTATTGGCCTTTTGTAACAACCTGTTTGAAATACCTGCTGCATTTTTGCGACATCTGAAGAATAAAAAGAATGCTTCATTTGCCACCACTGAAATTCTCCTTTCTAATGGTTTGGTAGTCCTTTGTTAGTGTGATTTCACTAACGTTGCATAAATAAAACTCAAAGTTAGTAAACACCAACACTTTTTACTTTACTATATTCCTTCAACTGAGTTTTGATAAGTTTTGTTACAATCTCTTAGACGAAGGTTTAATCTTCCATCACTCTTAAAAGGACTGAGATATTCTAATCTTAAGAATTATAGTTTGGTTTCATTGTCTCCAATTAAGTTTCTGGAAATATAAAGATGAATAAAAAGGAGATGTGT
Source organism: Morbakka virulenta (assembly GCA_003991215.1). Lineage (NCBI taxonomy): Eukaryota > Metazoa > Cnidaria > Cubozoa > Carybdeida > Carukiidae > Morbakka > Morbakka virulenta. The sequence goes on from RDPX01000122.1 coordinate 1,378,073, forward strand.
GACAACAATAGCTTAATATGGAAGTCGAAACCAACGCTTATTAAAGAAAAGCAATGCTTAAAAGGGAGAATTTCGACTTTCAATCCTATTTTAAAATGTTGTAGTTCAACAGACGCCGTTAATAAATGTGATTCCTTGGCATATAAGGCGTCGGATGAACAAGAAGAATATATTTTTTCACGGAAGCGTAGCTTCTCTGATACAGCTGCCTCCGTCATTTTGCAGAATTAATTGGTGTGAAAATCAATATGGATGCTCGTTACCGGTTAATCAATATTTGATGGAAAGCTATAGTTCGGCGCGCTGTTGGGATAATATATATTTTTAAACAGAGACTTTGTTTTACCATGCAAATTTACGTTCGACTTATCAATTATTTCTAGCCCATCGCACAGAGTAGTGGTATATGAGCAATTATCTTCGATTTTGGATTTCCGGAAAGAAGACAAACCTGATCAATAACAAAAAGGCTGCTTAAAAAAATTATGTAATTAACGTATTAGTTTATTCATGTAGTCTTGTATACCTCTCGGTAGCAGGAGTAAATCCATCTTGTACATAAAGTATGTTTATTTATTGCGTTGCTTACTTAAACATGCACTTCTTAGATATAAATAAATATTTTCTGCCTTGTTTTTTTCAGTATAATTTGAAAAAAGTTTTAAAAAACAAAATGTTCAGAAAAACTTGAAAACAATTGTCAGAATATTAGTTTCTTTTTTCCCCGAAAAAATCAGGTCTGTTGTCCTATCATTATTAAGTAAAGAGCTATATGTATATACATCGTAGTAGAAGTGCAACGGAAAGTCAATGTCACATTTATGATAATAATACAATAATACTTTCATAGCAAGCAAAATACCGTTTCTGTTTCTATTATCCTTTGATAGTTGCATTTGTACTGTATCCAAGTATTTTGTAAGAGCTGCCTTCCCTGAAGCAAGAAACGTTTCTGTTGGCTTGACTGTTATATGATAGCTCAGTTTTATTACATTATAAGATCATGCATTTTACTTTTACTGTTACTTAATCCTGCACTTCTCAACACACACACACACACACACACATATATATATATTTATATAAAAAATATATAAAAATATATATTTTCTATATATTTATATAATATATATATGGGTGTGTGTATGCGTGCGTTTGTGTGTATATAACTGTGTATGTTTGTACAGAGCTGGTGAAGCTGTTACATTATAAGATCATGCATTTTACTTTTACTGTTACTTAATCCTGCACTTCTCAACACACACACACGCACACACACACATATATATATATATATATATATATATTTATATAAAATATATATAAAAATATATATTTTTTATATATTTATATAATATATATATGGGTGTGTGTGTGCGTGCGTTTGTGTGTATATAACTGTGTATGTTTGTACAGAGCTGGTGAAGCTGTTGGAAATACAATGTACTAAGTTTCAAGTTACTAATTCAAGGATTGATAGGACTGATAAAGGCTTGAATACAGGGATCTTAAAAATCATAAATAATAATAAAAAAGGCTTCTTTGTCTCTTCTAAAACAATAAAACAAAGCAAGGTCACAATAAAATTCCACTGCAGACGAAAGAAAAGTGTGACTTTTTTTCACTTCTTCCAGTATTTTCTTCTTGTGAAAACTGAGTTGTAGTATGGAGTATCACTTTAAAATATATTAGAATGAGATAGTTTCGTGTAGGAAGGCAACAGTTTGTAAATCAAGTTTTCCCAAATATACCCTCATTCTTTCGTTTAAACATCCATCCAGACTGTTGAGGAGGCAAGGAATCTGACACCGTGGGATTTCAATTGATATTCGTACTTTATAAAATTATGAGATAGTAAAAATATAAAAATATGAGATAGTTTCGTGTAGGAAGGCAACAGTTTGTAAATCAAGTTTTCCCAAATATACCCTCATTCTTTCGTTTAAACATCCATCCAGACTGTTGAGGAGGCAAGGAATCTGACACCGTGGGATTTCAATTGATATTCGTACTTTATAAAATTCAATAACTATGAGAGAAAGTATAAGTTGAAATAAAAACGTAAAAATACAATTGACCAAGGTATAACTGTTTGAATATAAATATTATCTTAAAATGACGACTTACATTGAGATTGTCTCACGATGGTTTGGCAACAGCATCAGTTTCAGCTGCTTGCTTAGCTGACTATTGGCAACTATCTGCCGGACTTGAACTGAATTTATTTTCTACTGCATAACCTAATCTAATGTTCAAATATAGAATGTTTACTTAAAAAGGTAATTAAAATATACTTAAAACTAGGTATCACTTAAATCTAAATACGGTTATACTATCATTTTCAAACTCAAACGCTCCTTCATCAATATCTGGATTCACTAAGTTATTTCATTTCGTCACCTTCGATCGACAGATCCTTTAGATACTTGAGATATTTGTAACACCGATCAAAAAGCGCCAAATTTAAGGATCACACTTTGAGACCTAGAAAATTTATATTTTTATTTATTTCCGCCTAAAATCAACAGAGGTAACTGGAGAAAAGAGTTATTCAACATTTGAAAAAAGAATAAAAGGAGAATATAAGACCGTAAAAGCAAGCAAGATGAAGATTAAATGGTAGTGGACAGTGTAAGTGCCACAAAAAGCTATTATCCTAGAGGTTCTGGTAAGGAAACACTATGAAAGTCAAATATCTAACTGGTCAAGGAAGGATGTGCTTTTGGGAAAGCCAGCGCCATTTTGCTCTAGTGGATAGACATTAGATATCGGTTTAGAAAACCATGTCATTTTAATAGCAGCCTTGTTTTCATTCATTTTATGAAGCAATACCTGTAAGCTTTATTGATCAGATTATATTCTTCTCACTTTTGTAGACCATATATGGCCGTAAAAATGTCAATATTAGATTAATACTTAGAAGATGAATAACTTACTTTTCAGATTTAGCATTAAAAATTGACAAGCGCTATGGTATTAGATAAGGTAGTAATGTCTTCTTTTTATTTGTAAGTGATTACAATAGCATTTAGTTCAATTAACTTTCAGTATTTATACATTTCATTCATTGTTTGGTCACATCCTATCAATGTGTGGAAAGCTAATAAGGCATCACAGATGTTGTCAGAAGAAATAATACAAGTGATTTTATATTATGGCAGGTTGCACGTTGCTTTATTGACATGACGGTTTGTCTGAGGTAGAGACTACTGGTGCAGCTTTTTGAGACAGTATCATCATCTACATAAGCTATTATGGTTTGAGCTTGTATACACTAGATGGAATGCTAATCGTTGATCAGCCTCTTTGTGATTGTTATCCCATAAACCTGTTTCTTTGACTTCTGAGAAATATTGGCTGTTTTTTAAAAATAAATTTATCTTTTTTCAGCAATTATTCCTTTAAAAGTAAGTAATCCACCAAGATATGGGTTAGATGATGTTTATTTTCGTCATTTGTATATTATGTTACCCAATATTTTAGCTTTGGTAGTTTCTGACTCATATCAGATATTTTCCCCTCTTTCCCTGTATTCATGCGTTCTTTTGGGAAGCACAAATGATCCTTGTCGTTATTGTCGAAAACTACACGCATGGTATTTCCAGGAAGAGTTCTGGGATGCTATGCTAACTTTTTACACCATGATATGAGAGTAGTTTGGTTCAAGTCAATTATTGGTACTATCCTCACTATGCGCATTGGATCAGCAATGCAAGTTTTGATATCTTTTGGAGCGATTGCTGATGCTTTTATTGGAGAGAGTAATTGCAGGTTGTTTTAAAAAATAAGAATTGGGGCAATCCTCTTCTGTACCTTTATCCGGCCACCTTGTAATAGGGCTGTGCATTATCTCGTGCAGATCTAGCTTCTTGGAATCTTACTCTGCTAGTATGACTTCGAATGATTTTTCTCCATCTTAAGACATAGATGTGTTTTCCTTCTTTGCACAAGATTCTCAAATCTTATAAACCCATTTTTTATTAATTGAATCATGATCTGAAAGCGAAAATTATTCTATTAATGACTGCATAGTCAGTTTGTCTGTTTCAGGGTCTTTCGACGGGCTGGTTCTTTAATTATTGTGTTCCTATGTGTTGGTAGGGTGAATCGCTTCATGAATTGTTTCCATAGTTTCAAGTCCTCATCCTTTCATGAATTTTGGATTGTGAATGATTTTATTAAAAAGGATTAAAATTATTTAAAACATTACGTAAAAGGACTTTATTGACATTCATCTGTCTTATTGTTGAAGGTACCGTCAATGGCTTTATCGAGGATTCTATATTTTGTTAGGTCTCCTATTATGAAGAAAGTGCCTTTGCTTGTATCTTGAGGTTACATCTGTCTCTATTGCTCCTTTGTTTTCTCTGTATAAGCAAGTTTTGTTCTAGCAAGGGCTTCAAAAAGTAACTTTTTTATTTTACACATCCTTGAAATTTGATCCCTTCATTGCAGCTATTATGGTCCCTTATGCCCCAACATCTGCCCCTGAAAGAAGTTCCACAATTTCTAATTCCTTGAATCGATTGTAGGTTGCTCTCGGCATGAAAAGTATAACATGGAAGCCCACAGTTCGTTCGATCAAGTTGTCAAATTCGTTTCGCTCCTCGTTTTCATATTTGGATATTACTTTGCCGTGTATAGCTTGACCAACTTCTAAGAAAAGGTAGCTAAGATCCAGTTTATTCGTACATTTCACGTTTCAGTCCAAAATACCAACTGTCACATTCATGTTGGTTGGTGATGTAATGATTGCTAGTAAGTATCCTACATTGAGTTTTCGTGATGGAGAATCCTTTGTCTTTCATTGGAACTTTTTCCAACCAGGGATTACCAGGCTCGATGACGATGCAGCGGACTTGTACTGGAAATGAGACCAACACGTATCTCTCTTTGAAGATAACTCGTGCTTTTCGTGGTCACTATCAATTTGATAAGCATGTTTAATGTGTAACAAACACGTCACTTTGAACCAACGAGGTTTGGAAGTGTTACAGGCTCTGAGTTGAAATATCGTTGGTCCTTTTTTACAAAATAATTGCCAGACTTCAAAAAAATTGAGTTCTTTTAGGTACATCACTTCTGATCTTATGTTGAATAAGTATTGAATTGGTATTGTGGGTTTTATTGTGATTACTCACCTTGTTTTTTCAATCAATATGTAATCATCTCATGATGTTTAATGTCATTTCAGGTTTATTTATCTTCAATGAAACAAGTTCATGTATACGACACACTATGTCTAAGATGATGCACAGCATTTACTACCTCACTAAATTCAGTTTCTTGGTGTATTATCTATGAAAGAAAAGCTTGATCAAATGACAGTTTTGTCAGCTGGAAAATTTTACTTCCTTTTGATTTAGAAATAATACCAAATCGTTATCATTTAGAGTGGCGTTTGGTTGGACTATCCACTGACGTACATTGTGAAGGTGGGTCTCAGCTACACATTTTGATTCTAGAATATCCTGTGGCGTTAGAGGCTAATGTAAGGAGTTCATGAGCTTGATTTACTCATGTATTACATAGTTGCATACTTCCTCTATAGAAGCTGTGATACATTTCCAAATTAAACTTTAATCAGATGGAAAAACATACTCAGATTTATTACTTAAGTGACAGCGTCTTGTAACCTGCAAAGCAGAGCCAAACTTATCAAGTAGCTTTTGTTTTATGTCAATGGTTCTAGTTAAAGAGAGGGACTCGCCTGACCTTATCAGAACGTAACAATTTCGTAGTTGTGGCAAGGAGTACACCTCTCCGCGAGCTAAAATATGTATCTCAATAAGCTGGCAAATTTGATTAAAGGTCCAGTCGTCCTTTATTGTATGACTACTGGCAGTGGATATTTCTTTTATCTTCTTCCAAACAGGACTGTGGAATGGTTTATAATACAGGTTTTTGTGGTAGGCACCATCTAATTCCAAGAGGGAGCTTGTCGCCAGTGTCAACAAAATTCTTTTTACCTCATCATTAAACTTTTGATTGCTGGACTCGGCATGAATCTCAGCAAATGTTTCAGTCTCTTAGGCTTTGTCTGTAATCGTAATAGTTTGCATAGCGACAAGTCATCATTTCATCCTTTTGTAGTCATTACGTTATACAAGTCCTCTTATCATTACTTTGCCACGATATTTCATACCGATATATGAGCCTGACACTTCCTCCTATGGCTATTCTCGTGTATGTCACATTCACTTTAAACCTCGAAGGGCGCTTCATTCTTGCTCTTTCCATCGATCTCAACCTCTGTTTTTGTGACAACAAGTACCGATTCTTGAAAAAATTTCCTTTGCATGTGTTATAGATCCATTTTTCTCCTGTGGAATTTTAGTCTATCATTTGGAAATCTTTGCTAAATTCGTTATCTGTCTTGCCCCTTTTCTGACAAAAGAACTAAAATGACTCCAGTCGAATAGCCTTTCATTTTTTTTGCAACGTTTAAACTGTTTCTTTTGTACATTATCAAAGCAGAATTCACTAGTAATACTACCTTAGTAAGCAGGTAGAGTGCAAGTTTTGATTCGAAATTTCCAGCTTGTGGCCTAGCTGTCTATTGACACAAGCTGTGTTGACTCAGCATGACTTTCAACCATCGAAATGTCTTAGTTACAAATTGATTGAGCGATACCAAAGGCATTTTTGATTTGATCTTGAAGCATGTCTTCATCAATTGTTTATTTCTCCACATCTAAATTTACGATAGTTGTTTTAAATCAGATTTGAATTGTTCACTGTGTTAGATTAATGCACTTAACTTAACAAAAACCAAAGTTATGATGACTATCGTGCCAGCATATAGTTTTATTTCGAGCAAAAATGGGTCATCTACTGGTCCTAGATTTCTATCAACAGTTCTCATTGCATATATCGTTGAGACTAAACTAATATTTTCTGAAAAAGAAGCCTGGAAACAGGGGTAGCTAGTAGGATTTTACTTTTCTGCGTCGAAAAGATTGAGGTGTGCAAGGGGCATGACAGGAAGGGAATAAGACTTACTATTTCAACTTTTAGATTTAGGAGCCGTGGCTTAATCGTTAGTGCAACTGCACCGTAACTAAGAATTTCGGGTTCGATTCCCCGTCCGGGCGACTTTGGAACTTCATGAAAAGAGGGCATTGGTTGGCGTCAGGAAGGGCATTTATCCAAGAAATTCCTCACTGTCAAATCCAAGTCCCTGTGAAGGGCAGTGTCTGAGCCCCAATTAATGGGGAAAAAATGACGTTAAAACTAACAACCCCCCCAAAAAACAAAAAGATTTCAACTTTTAGATTTAAGTAATGAGCAGGTTTAATGTAAATAAATAACTGATGGTGCTCATATAATCTTTATCAAGAACTATGATGCAATGGATCAAATAATAAGGCAGCCCTTTCGATTTCAAAAAAGCCCATTTTGAATTAACACTGAAATTTCAAAAGGTTGTTTCTATTTACATGTTAAGCACAAAAACTACCGGACTCCTATTGCTGCTACATGGGAAGGGTACAATTTGTGATGAAATGGCATGGCAGTCAGATATTGAATCTTTTGGTAGCCATTATTAAATTTTGATTTAGTAGCATGTTTCCAAATAAAGTGAACACCATTTTGGACATCGCTGTATGACCGACAAAGTAATTTTTTACTCAGACTTTGACTGAATGGCGAATTAGACCGAATAATTTTTCTAGATCGCCTTTTCCCCTTTGTGTCGAATGTTTGGTGGATTTGATATTTGGTTTTAACTCACCGGTGATAAGTGATGTTTCATACAGGTGTCTGACATCGTTAAAATAATTTTCGTCATAAGGTGTTTCACACAGGCACGTATTGAGTATTTTGGGTGTGGCTTGTAAGATATTCTTTGGGTGACTGGAATTTTTTAATAGAGTGTGTCATTGGTTGGTTTTTTGTAGGGCTCTAGGTTTTTGCCTCATATAAAAAAAACGTCCAGGAAGTCAGTTTCTAGAAGGTTGATTTTGATATTGATTGACAGCCCCACGTTTCAAAACACGTTGTTTGGTTCCTCCCTAAATCAGTCCATTTTTGGGCCACATCTTCTAGGTATTTTTGCCTGATTTATCACCTACATTTTATGTTAGGTGGAAAATTCTGCTGATGATCTTTGAACGTGATGCATGCTTTTCGTTCACTGCATTGATTCATTTTGCTTTCAAGATTGATTTTCTTTGCGAGAGCTTTTGCTCTCCTCTTGATGTTTTTTTGACAGTGTTCCATATCTTTCAAAAGATTTGGTAGTACTTTCTTCCAGTAGATTGCTGTACTACATGTTTTTTTAATAAGCATACACATTTTCGAAAATAGCCTGATGTATGCTTATGGAGAAAACTCAGACAGGCTTAAAATAGGCTTAAATTATGCTTATTTTCCGAAAAAATTGGATCCAAATTTTTTATGGTACTTGATTGAAAAACTGTCAAAATTAAGATTGATTTAATAGAAAGAAACTTTTTACATGTAACAAAAGCTGCGTCAGCTTCTTATTGAAATAAAAAACATAACTTTAAATATGATAACTATATTGTATACATATACTCTAACATAACTTTTCAATAAAGCCGTCAATGAAGTCAAATAGGTTTCTTACTCCCTCTTCGTCTTCAGGGGAAAGAAGTTCTATGTTGTGACTAATAATAAACGACTCGTCTTCTTCTTCTGATTCACCAGAAGGGACACTGTTAACGTTGCTAAACACAGGTGTCGTTGATGCGCCAACCACTGATGGCGGTGGAACGTGGTAGTTTTCGAGACCTTCAGGCTTAATTAATTTGTCATCAGAACCATCTGCGGTAATTAAGCAATCTGTTGCAGTCCAGCAGCTTTTTCTCAATTTGTTGTACCACTCACCATTCAAGGCATTTCACGCTTCACCATCCCAATGTGTCATCAATACACACCTATCTTTTACGCTATAGGGTTTGTCATAACCAAAACATCTTTCGGCATTATCTTCAATGTCCAACCACTTCCTGTGTTCGATAGCAATCAGGGACTTTAAGCAAGCAGCATATCCAGCCTCTACCGGCTGCCAAAGATCGGTCGCATCGGGTAAACCATTCCGCAGTAACGCATTTGCTCCAGACACGGCTTCTTTAAAGTCATTTTGCATTTGACCTGTCAAATTATCCAGTAACAAAACAAATTTAGATAAGCCTTCCTGTTGCAAGAAAGGTGAAAGTGATCTTGTAAACCAGTCTATACAAACATACTGATCTAACCAGGCATTCTCTTGCCAAAACACATCGACTTCAGGGTGCCAGGCAAGGTTTTCATCGGCTGAAATTATTTTACTTTTACCATGGAATATCACATCAAGCTTTGGTTGCTTCCCCTCTGGTCTGAATGTAACTTGAAGTGTGCACTGACGTTTTTCCAATCCTGCACCAGGTTGTGCTATCCATATATTGTGCGTCGGTCCTTGTTTTGTGGTACAAACTTGTATGTGCGTTTCCCATAAACAACGAACGGAAGAGGTGATTGATCTACCTTTAACCTTTCGTGTGGTTTACATCGTCCCCACTTTGTATCATATGTTGGATCTTCTGTACCAGTTCGGATGCATTTTTCCCTTAAAGTTGCATGCCATTTCATCAATGTTGGAGTTTTCCCCTTTTTGTGTTTTTTGTTGTTTCTTTATTTTGACCGCATCCTGATTTGATGTCTTTGCAGGAACCGCACGACAACATGAGCTTTTATTTCAACTTTTGGATCGATCTCTGCCTGTACTTTGCGTGCTTTACTCCAAAGCCAGGCAAAATTCACTAGGTGACCTTTTGACCTTGCTGATTGAAATTTGTCCCAAAGCTTATCAAATAAATCAATATACTTAGTCGCTTTTCTACCTTTGCGAAAAAGTTTACGGTGTGCTGATGCTGCGTCTTGCATAACACTGGTCGACAAAAATTTCTGATAGGCTCAAGACATATCTGGGTAATTTTCGGGTGCTGATTTCAAAAATAGCATCCATTTTTTCCCATCACATCACATTTTTTGTATAAATTTCACCAATATAGCTATATTTATTGGAATTTGCTCATTTTTCACTAAATTGACGTTTTTTTCTAATTTGACTTAACACTACTCATCCTGATAGTTTGCATATCACAATTGAGTTTTTGGGTTTTAAAAGTTATCTTTTTGGGTGTTTGATGCATGCACCTTACCTTGATTTGATTTATATACTTAACCTTATATTTTTATCATAGAAGAAGATGTCAGTTGAACAAAGATGTCAAGAAAGTGCAAAACTGACAGTGACTCCTTCTGCTACACCTGTGGAAAGTTAACCTTCAAAAATAACAGAATGGCTATTGATGACGTATACGAGAGAGCCTATTACACATATTTCAAAATCAAACTTGGTGACCAGGACAAGCCATGGGTACCCCACATTGTCTGCAAGTTGTCCAAAGAAGGCCTAAGACTCTGGACCATAGGCAAGGAAACGGCGCTTAAATTTGCAATACCGATGATCTGGCGTGAACCAAACAATCATTTAGACGATTGCTAAATGATAAACTTAGCTGGTTGTAACAAAAAGAACTGTAGAAACATATCCTACCCATCAATCCCTTCAGCCAAATCACCAACTCCTCATTCTGATGAGCACCCAGTACCTGTTTTCAAAAAGCTTCTAGATGTACCTGTTTCAGTTGGAGCTTTAGCATGTGATCCTGTACTGGAGGAATTAACAGAAAGCGATTCTGACCATGATTTAAGTGATGCTGACTATGCTAGTTATTCAGATGAACCCAACCTATACAACCAAGATGATCTAAGTGATCTAATCCGTGATTTGAATCTTTCGAAGGAATCTGCTGAGCTGCTAGCGTCGCGCCTGAAGGAAAGAAATTTCCTTCAAAAGCAGACTAAAGTAACATTCTACCGGAATAGGCACGCTGAGTTTCTTCCTTACTTCCAAGGATTTGAGGAAATTGTTATTTGCAGTAATGTGGAACCTTTGTTGTTGAAGCTTGGCATCGATTTTTATAATTCTGACTCATGGCGCCTGTTCATTGACAGCTCTAAGAGAAGCTTGAAATGTGTGCTTTTACATAATACTAATGAGTATGCATCAATTCCCATTGGCCATTCAACAAAGCTAAAGGAGGAGTATGACTCAATTAAACAGGTCCTTGGGTGCATAAAGTACAGTGAGCATAACTGGAAAATTTGTGTTGATCTAAAAATGGTCAATTTTCTTCTTGGGCAGCAATCTGGCTATACCAAGCATCCATGCTTCATATGTTTGTGGGACAGTCGGGATAAAGCAAACCATTGGGTGAAGACTGATTGGACTCCTCGAAAAACAATGAAGGTTGGTGATAAGAATATCATAAATGTACCCCTTGTGGATGGAGATAGGATAATTTTACCCCCTCTGCATATTAAACTGGGACTCATTAAGCAGTTTGTTAAAGCCTTAGATAAGGATGGGAAATGTTTTCAATACATATGCAAATCATTTCCCGGACTGAGTATTGAGAAGCTCAAGGGGGGGATCTTCGATGGACCAGACATACGAAAGTTGATAAGAGACCCAAACTTCATGAATTCCATGAATTCTCTTGAAGCTGCTGCATGGCAAGGATTTGTTGGAGTTGTACAAAACTTTCTTGGCAACAAGAGGGCAGACAACTTCAGAGAAATAGTGAAGAGCATGCTGGATGCGTATCAGCGTCTTGGGGCAAATATGAGCATCAAAGTGCACTTCTTGCACAACCATCTTGATCAGTTCCCTTCCAACTGTGGCGATGTAAGTGATGAGCAAGGTGAGCGTTTCCACAAAGATATCAAGAAAATGGAGACCAGGTACCAGGGCAGATGGGATGTTCGGATGATGGCTGACTATTGCTGGAGCATTAAATGTAGCAATCATGAACTTAACCATTCACGCCAATCAAAAGGAAATTCCTTCCAAAGCATTCCAGTTCTTTGATGGAGTAGAGCCTACATTAAACTAACTACTATAGAATTGTTGTAGTTTTTTGTGTTTAAGTTCACAAATTGTGTTCATCAATTCTTTGTTATTTCGTAGTAAATTCCTTGGAACGATAGTCACCATACCAATTGTGAAGTAGTAAGACTGAAGTATTTATGAAAAACATTTTTCACGCACATATTCTTCCTTATTTGCCTCATAGTTTTTAAAGTATCAAAATGGAAGTGTTCCTATTCTAAGTAGCGTACTTGGGATATTCAAACCCAAAATTTTAAAAATTTACTAAAACGGGTTTGTTTACCACGATTCAGTTGCCAGAATTTTAAATTAAAGACTTTCAAGCACCTATGACCCTTTACTTAATGAATTTCACCACCCCAAAAAAACTCCTATGAAGCTTAGAATATCTATATAAAACATTTAAAGTAACAAATGTCAGCTTTGTGTATTATATCCTGTTCAGCAAGCCTTAAAAAGGGTGATTTTGACAAAAAATGATTTTCTCAAAATAAAAAAAATAGGACGTGATGGGCAAAAATGGATGTCATTTTTAGAATCAGCTCATAAAAATGGTCTAAAATCATCTTGAGTGGATGTCATCAGAGAGAAAAATATTTTTTTTGTAGACCAGTGTAAGAGATTGTTTATTCTTCAACCATCGAGAAATTTGGATTGAGTGATGCAATATTTCTCTGCTACACTTTCATGCAGCTCTCCACTTTCGTAGTCGCATATTGCAGCTGCCTTGCACACGACTGTATACTACTTTCTTTTTTTTCCCTGACTTCTTGCTCGCACCTAAACTCTTGGCTTCTGCCACACTGTTCCCCATTTGATCAACAACCTCCATAACTTCAAACGATAAATTTCATCATAATCAGTTTTGTTCTTTTTTTTTCTGTGGATCTTCATTGATAATATTATGCATGCTTTTAATATGGAATGCCAAGCCTTGGCTGCTCTTGAACTGATTAGCACAGTAATTACATTGAAACAAAACTTCCACTGCTTCCAAAGGCATTTTTACCTCCTACTTGATTCCACGATGCACAATATTTTTCTTGAATCCAAAAGCAGCTAATGTTGGCTGCTTTCGTTTGTTGACTCTCACTTTCGACATATTTTATTCTAACAACTGTAAAGACATGAAATGCATCAGACAGTCAGAACTAACGTTCCTTTTATTTTGTTTTCAAATTTTAACATTCAAAAAAAGTTTTTGAATGCGAATAGATTTTAATTCTTAATTCGATTTTCCAAGGCATTGTTTACACGTTTCATAGAATCTTTTCCTGGGAATTATCACACTTGGTAATGTGTTGTAAGCCTTGGAAATAAAAAAGACACTACAAAAGTAAAAACCAAGGCTAGGAAATATGCTTAGCATATGCGTAAGAAAATGTCCTATCTGAGCCTGAATATGCTTATAAATAAAAAAACATGATTTGTTTGGATGCCTCGAAAATGTTGGTGGCTTAGTCGGCAAACACAAATGCATTCTTGGATGCTTTTTGAGATCTAACCGAAGTCCTTTAAGGACAGGACAAAACAAGGGCTACAAAACCAAATAAAAGAAAAAAGGTACAAATATATGGACGAGAGAAAGAAAGCTGGCTCAATAAGAAATAAGAGAAAACTGTGGCTATATAGAAAGATACTAAGAAAATTCATCAAGACAGAGAAATAAGTGAAAGGAAAGTCTGAATTTCAAGTAAATGTATAAAAGCATAAGATAAAAATAAATTCTAAAATACAGCATTCTTGACCGATGGTCAGAGTACATGAGAACTATTTGATGACGACACAGCCGAAAGACCTATGATGTTAAAGGAGTAGAAGGACCCGTTATAAGTAAAAAGGAAGTCCGGTATGCCACATGAAAGGGTCACTGAAACTGCTAACAATATATGACGCTGGTCTTTCTTTGACTGAGTTTGGACGATTAGCACATCAGCGTTCATGGCTCTTCGAAAAAAAACTAAAAAAGCATGGAGGATACGAGTGTGAATTACATAGTGCTATCAGCCTTATAAGTCATATCACGGAGATAATCCCCAAATGTTCTTAAACAGAAGGAAGATTAAAATTAGGTAACAGATATCAAATACAAAATGCATACATGGTGGGAAAAGGCAGCAGCAATGGAAGTTTTATATTACAATACTGCCACAAAAACTATAGAAAATCAAATCTGTACTTGTGCTTTATTAACTACAAAATAGTTTGAAAAAGTAAGGCATGGTGGACTGTTTAGCAAGTCGAAGGGTTTGAATATAGATGAAAACGTTCTGCCACTAAAACAAAATTTGTACTGGAATTTCACTCCACGGACTGCAGTCACTTGTATTGAAGAAAAAATGAGCAAAACGAAAATGATAGAAAAAAAGAGATGTAAGGTCAAAATGGCTCTCTCACCCGCTCTCTTTTGTTTGTCCAGTGAAATTATTTGATGACATCCAAGGTACAAAAAGGTGGAGTCATTGTTAACGATTCAAGCCAAGCCCATGAAGATTGCCTTTCTTTTGAATTTTTCAGATGAACCCTTTTCTCTATTGTGTAAGATCTATTTCTTTCTCTGAAATGAAATTAAAAAATTATTTACAATTCTGTGCTTTATTGTTTTAGGTGCAGTCTGAGCCTCTGCAATAATTTGGTCTGCTTCAGGGGCTTTTCCATTTTTAAGGGCCTTCGGTGCATTTCTAATGTATTGCAAAATTGACTCACTTTTGAGGTGTCAAGCTCTTATCTCTCCTCTGCTTGTTCCTGTGGTGCTTCTTCAGGAGCATACCTGTTGAGCACTTCCTGAAAATGCTCTTTCCAACTTGCCAGCCTTGCCTATTTGTTCTTCAGCAGCTCTCTGTTCTTGTTCATCACTGCTGCTGCTTGCGTTGCACTTTGTCCTGTCAGCTGTTTCACTGTTGTATAGTTTTTCTTGTCGCCCGTTCTCTGCCACATTTTGTGTTCTCTGCGCTTTTTCGGCTATCCATCTCCTCTTGTTCTCCCTCACCCTCCTCTTCACTTCCCTATCTTTCTACTTGTATTCAACCTTCATTAAGCTCTCGATCCTTTCTGAACGGTTGCTATCAATCTTGTTCATAATGCCCTGGCTCTCATTTATCACTTTCCAGAAACTGCAAGGTATAGAGTAAAACAAAAGAAAGTTTCTAATCTCATTTAACCANTGTCAGCTGTTTCACTGTTGTATAGTTTTTCTTGTCGCCCGTTCTCTGCCACATTTTGTGTTCTCTGCGCTTTTTCGGCTATCCATCTCCTCTTGTTCTCCCTCACCCTCCTCTTCACTTCCCTATCTTTCTACTTGTATTCAACCTTCATTAAGCTCTCGATCCTTTCTGAACGGTTGCTATCAATCTTGTTCATAATGCCCTGGCTCTCATTTATCACTTTCCAGAAACTGCAAGGTATAGAGTAAAACAAAAGAAAGTTTCTAATCTCATTTAACCAGCCCTATTATTTCTAAAGCCATGCACCTTCTTTTTTGTTTCGTACAATTCTACTTGAAATAGTATCTACATTCCCCCCACTTCCTTCCCAACACACACACTTCCAAAACTGCTTGTCTAATCAGAGTTCAGTTTAGTTGTCTTGAAACGGTGAAGCGTTACATGAAAATGTAAAACATTGGTACTGGGGCAGATAATACTCTAGTAGCAAAGAGGAAACTGTTCAACATTTACAAAAACCAGTCATAACATAAGAATGTTTAGCGTTGGTATTTAGGCACAGCTGACACTATTGTACCCATGAGAAAAGTTGTTCAATGTTAGCAGATCCTCCATTGTTATAATACTGCGCTTGAAGTTCCACGGGCAAAGACAGCCACTCCTCTATCATTAATCTTGTACTGCATCAGCTGGGGCTGTTTGCGATAAATTGGATCCCGAAAGGTTTTTGTCCATACCACTTCAACCTGAGAGAAAATAAAAAAATGTTTAATTTCTGTAAAAGTGTGCATTTTAAGCCTAGACAAACAAGTCCGAAAATTGGTCTAACTAATCATATAGTAAACAGTGACATGCAATGGCATTCCCAAACCAAATTTTTTCAAATTGTGTAGTGGAAAGTTGTATTTGGGAATAAGAATTATTTTACACTTACACTTAAGGCCGATCATTACATGAAGCAGTTACGAAAGAGATCAAGGTAGTTTTTCTACTGTTTAAACATTTGAAGAAAAATCACTACCTGCTCCACACCACCCAGTCAACTCTGTAGCTCATCTCAATCCTTCACATGGGGCTATCTAAATCACTTTGTAAAATTTTACTTAACTCTTTTACCTAATTACTTAACACTAAAACAAGTATGCTATCTACATATTTAGAAAGGCAAACATACCATCCAGGGGGATCAGTACCTATCCCACACTACCCAGACAGCTCTGTAGTGCATACCAATCCTTAGTATTGCGCTAAGGATTGGTATGCACTAAATCGAAGAGTGAGCCATTTAACATCTTCAACTTTTGACAATGTTTTGCTTTTCATTTATGTACAGCCAGAGGCACCAGATGCTTCTCCACAAGGATAATAGAGTATCAGGGCTTAGTCACTGTATAGCCATAGCTGCTCTATTTTCAGGTTATTTAGTACCACATAATCACATTTATCTGCCTTTTTTCGAGATAGATACACACATTATTGTTCAGACGAATTGTTTTTTGGAATCACAATGATTAAGCTGGATCTTCCGATGGGTAAGTACATATATATATATATATATATATATATATATATATAGAGAGAGAGAGAGAGAGAGAATGAGAAGCAAGTAGAAATGTACCTTGTTTCTGTTGAATATGGCCACGCCACAGTGGATAACACTGTCATCTTGTCTTCCCGTCTTTTTTTGTAGCTCAACCATCCAATTTTTCAGTACAGCCTATACGTCCCAATAGTTTTGTTACCACTTCCCTCCCGTCTACCAATTGCAAGATGTTTTCTCTTTCACGTTAAGATAGCAAATATCATTTTTTTAGGGAGTAAACTTAGCGACTGTGTTGAATGATGAATTTTAATAAAAACGATCAATAAAAACTACTTGGAATAGGATCTCTGAAATAAATTAACTGCAAAAATTGTAATGGAGTCTATGCAAACTAATTTTTTGCAGGGAAATGGCCATGCCAAAAAAAAATTATATATCAACCATAGTCCATATACCTCAATCAGCAAGCATTTGGGTACAACAGAGGGCATATGGTTTTTAGTTAAGGAACAATTTGGCCCTATTGCCTGTTTACCTATCACGGTAAACAGTTTTTTAACAACTTGTGTCAGGCGGCACTTTAGGTAATTAACAATATTGTCGTTGATCAAAAATAAAAAGTATTATGGTATGCAAAAAAGTTTTTCCAAAGTTATATAAGTATACTTTGTATAGCTTGGTGCTATATTGTGAATTCAAAATCACTTGGACTTACTGTCAGTTCGAGTAACCTTCCCATGTTCCAGTTTGAAGTCCTTTCTTTTGCTATCGAGCAGAGAGCTTGCTAACTGCTCAATACATCCATTTGACTTACCAGATGTTTCATATCTCGCAAAGGAAACGTTGGTTTCATGTCTGTCAAGGTAATACCTTTCTCAATAGTAGCAAATTTTACTTTGTTTTTGTAAAAATCTATAAGACCAATTATTAACTGCTCATGTGGTAACTAACTTATGTATAAAAGGTACACTTACTTCCCCATGAACGTCTTTGCAATAGCCAGTTTCAAGCCCACGGACGCCAACCAAAACATCACTGTAGAGAGAGCAACTGGCTTTTAAGTAGTTGGCCTCTTCATCTTCAACACTATCATCACTATGAATCAGACTTACTGTCGTGATAGCCTAGTAGTTGAGAAATAGCGTTATTATTCTCTGAGTTCAAATACAAAGAGATTTGATTGCTTAAGAAAAAAGATGGTCTTCTGCATTTACGTTTTATAAACATGTGTAAAGTCAGTATTCCCTTTAAGCCTCAAACTTCAACAGCAAGGTAAAAACTCTCTTACATTTTGAGTATTTCTTACTTGATACTCTACAACACTTCATGTTTGGTACTCCACGACTACAACGTACTATGACCCACTACCCGATAACAAACGATCCTACATCTCCCATTGCATAGTCAACACCTGCGGCGTGCCTGATGACTAAAGGATAATTGTATCAGCCCTAATTAGAGCACCAAAGATTGCGTACTCAACCCATTTCTTTACCATATAAGTACGTTTTAACACACTCGGATCACCCTGTAAATAACCCTTGTCAACACGAGATCACAGTGCCTGAGGTGGCCTCGTATTATCATAATACATCCGCCTGTCCCTCTGTCACTCCGTTTCTTTTACCGAGGTTCAGCCTTTGCAAGGATAATTGCCACTTTATTGTAAATACTAAATAATATAAGGTTTCTTTTCATATTTTTTATCGTTGTATATTTATTGGGTTTACCCAATACATTTTCACACCCTATCTCAGAACCCCCCCCCCCCTGAAAAGCATGCCACTTTTTGATAGCGAAACAAACTGAAAGCAGTACTTTAATGGAATTCCCGATAAGGGAACCTCTCGCATAACCTGATATACGATTCGCCTGTTACGTCATTGGTATACCATGCTTCCACTAAAATTAGGATCGGCCCTACTTGGAAATATTACGCAAAAGTATAAAATTAAAATAAAAAAAGTACAATCTATTTTCCTGATATTTTCTTAAAGGGTTACCTTTACAGTCGAATATGTCGTGGAAGAATTGAATATAAACTTTTAAAAAAAATGTGGTACAGAAGTATGGAATTTTAAGACTGATATCGAAACAGGTATGACGTTAACAATAACATATTGCATCATTAAAAACCATAACCTGATCAACTTAAAATATACCCAAAATATAACTATTAACTAAATATGAAGGGGCAATGCCCTTATATCTTTGATAACTTTTCTCAATGGTATTACGTTGGATAAGGGGTGGTCTTGAAGCCCTTTTCAAAAATTTCAAAAAATGGGGTCACTGACCAAAAAGAGGGTACCAAATTTCATTTTCAATCATGCAAGGAAAAAACATTTATCTGTTTTGGCACTCTGCTACTTTCCCTAAATTTTTCCCCTGAATTTATCTGCTCTACACGGACGTAAATTTTTCTTTATGAAACAATTTATTAAACGTATGCTTATTTTCCTCGTCCAGGTAAAGCTAGGTTTAACTTATTACTTAATTTCATCATCTAGGTTGTGGTAATATTTAATAATGGCAAGATCATGTTTTAAACTATTTTGACAACTAATTCAAGCAGCATGTTAGTATTCGATGCTTTGGGACTGTTTTCAAGAATGCCAGGTTTGCAATTAAACATTCACAAACAAATTAATGGAAAACTAAAAAATTAAAAAATCAGTATAAATGTAGAATACCATATCAGGTTGCAATAATAATATGTCTTACACACGGCCATTTAAAAATCTTGTAAAAACCAATAGTGTAACAATAACACAAGCGCTTTTAAGGTCATTAATAGATACAAATTTTATATTTAAAGCCCTTTATCACAGTACAGAAGAAAATGAAATTAAA
This sequence comes from Morbakka virulenta, assembly GCA_003991215.1. NCBI lineage: Eukaryota > Metazoa > Cnidaria > Cubozoa > Carybdeida > Carukiidae > Morbakka > Morbakka virulenta. The sequence goes on from RDPX01000122.1 coordinate 1,397,598, forward strand.
GTCATACATAGAAATCTCCCCCTCTGCCCCCCCTTTGAATATGCAACTCCGTCCTGTCGATGCAACCGTAACCCGGATATCCAACCCCGCTCCATCTATGAAGTCACACAAACGTTAAAGAAGTTTACAGAAAACTTGTAAACATCTATAAATGTACCAGTTTTCGAAACAGTATCTTTAAGTAAGACAGTTACACTTACACGAGTTGTGATGCTACTTAGTTGCATGAAGTAATGTAAAAAATCGGCTATGGCATGGTAGTCGATTCCTTGGAATAAAAGGCTGTTGACGTCATCCAAAACAACAAGAGTTGGGAGCGATGTATCTAGAGTTTCTAGTTTATCCTTTATGATTTGAAACAATTTTTTCAGACCATGCGATTCAGATCTATGGAGAAAAGGACGCTTTTCATAATATCTGCAAGTTCATATACCAACATAGTTATCAATATTATACTTACCGTTAATATTACTGTCACATTTGTTTCGATTCTAACTACCAAAAGTGTGGTACAACATTACTTATAACTATTAGGTTTTGCTCTTGTTTTTAAATGTTATTCTTATTACTCTTGTTACTACTATTACTATCAAGTCGTTACACAATATCTAGTGATTTATGGGTACAAATGTCCCAAACAGCGCCCAGAAACAAGATTCGAAGGGTCGATGCACATATACTGTAGCCATAAGGGGGAAACAAACTAGACAACCAAAAAATGACATCAATTTAACGTTGCAAGTAGTACCAAAGAAGTAAGGATACGCATATTGCTCAAGTGGTTGTTGTATGATAACAACTCATAACTACATCACTTTCCACTTCTAATCTGAAAATTGACAACTATCATCATTATAATTATAATTATTATTGTATGTTATGACTTTGCATTATGCTTCGTTTAATATGTGGCAAATCCTACCAAATGACCGAAGGCAACAGATACCTAAAGATTTATGTTAGGAGAAAATAAATTATTTCAAAATTATTTTTAAATGAACTAAATAGAGGCAATGGTATTTGCAGCATTCCTTAGACATCTTAAAAAAAATTACCAACTTAATAATAGATTATATGACGGGAAAAATTTAACTAAAACACTCTTGCATAAGTTCACATGGAAAGAAATTTTCTCAGTATGCATGTAGTACTCATAAGGTTTATCTTGAGAAGCTCATGGAGTTTGAATCACCAGGGATCTGGGAAATATAGTTTGGTGCAGCTATAACTGATGTTGTTAATGATAATTCTAATTGGACGAGTCCCCTTTCTCCTTCTCTGCGGGGTATATAGAGTCTCTTTAGATAAGCCTTAGGATGGTACATTCAATGGTAAGAAGTTCCCTAATTTTAGAATCAACCTTTCTTATTTCTGCAACAGACTAATTTATGGTAAAACTTGATTTTATAATCGGGATTGTTCAGGAGTTAATAGCACCAACACGTTTTCTGGCATTATGCTCACTTTTTAATACTGACCACGCACGTCGATAGCACTTTTTCTGATTTTTCCACTTACTGCTCAGAGTTTAGTACCACCATACTCATTTACATCTAGATATTTATGGCTCTTCTGATTAAGGAAATTTAGTTACAGTTTTAATATCCAAATGTTTTCACTTCCAATCAGTTTTCCACGGCTTTAGCACAATTCTCCAGCCCCAAATCCATTCTGATGTGATCACTAAAGTGCATGACTACGCTTAAGTCCTTCCAGATGTATATCGTTTTTCGCAAAGAGTTCAACGTCATATATATAGAGCAAGTGGTTAATTACTTTATTATATATTTTGTATCCATATCCAGCGTCACGGAGAATTTTAGTAAGCGGAAAAACTGCCATGCAGAATAAGATAGGAGACAAAGAATCACCTTGAAATATAACGCTTTTTATGGTTACTTTACCAGCATAAACCGAATTAAAAACCTCTTCCTGCCGAAATTTCAAGTGGTTAATCTCAAAATATGCATATTTATAGACTAAAAATTCAAGCCAGAAAAAAACAGCAAATAATTAAAGATCATTACATTTACATTTAGATATTTATTGCTCTTCTGATTAAGGAAATTCAGTTACAGTTTTAATATCCAAATATTTCATTACAAAAGCATCATCAGAACAGTAAAATAGTAATCTACAAACAAGCTTACATCTGTAATCTAGTGTCATTAAAAACCAAGTAAAATCTGTAATAAACAAGCAAAATGTTGTGCGTGATTTTCTACGCGCCGAGCGATGTAGCATGAATTCTTCCTGTTCGACCTTCTCATTATAAAACTAATAGGCTCGGACTTGAAATCAGGGTTTCCTTCTTCTAGGTACAATGCCAACCAAGGCATTGTACCTAGAAGAAGGCATTGTATCCGGAGATAACTGGTACTATACCTTGCCCAAGAGTGACCTGCAGGTAATTGTGGGAAAGGGAAACCTCATTTGCCCACGTCAGAACTCGACAACCGGATGCATTTTAACGTCATAACCAGGGCGTTTATGACAATGATGATTATTATTATTATGAAGATGATGATATTACTGTTATTATGATGAAGTTTTTCTTTACGTATGCGTTTCAGTACATTTACCTACCGGGTCACCCGGTGATCTGCATGAACATAAAAAGGATGATTGGCATATTACAAAGAGTATAAAATAATTATGACAAGGAAGTAAAAACATCATTGGCACGAAAATTAAAAATCGATTGTCATATTACTGCAAACTATGAAAAGTATAAAAAATTTGTTAAAAGGCTGTATGAAAAAATACAGAAATGTTTATGACTTTTACAGTATCAAATTGACAGTGCTTTTCGAAGAATATGAGCAGTGCCAGTGAGGACAATTTTCTGGGGTTCTTGTACTCTATGTTGTCCAGGTACTTTCTCTATATGTTTTTGAGTCCCCTTCTTAATCATACCTAGTGCCCCGACAACGACCGGAACAGTTCTAGCTTTGACTTTCCACATTTTTTGAATTTCTATTTTTAGGTCTTTATACTTGCTTAACTTTTCGAATTCCTTAACTGGAATGTATTTATCACTTGGCACACTCATGTCAATTAATGTACACATTTTGTTTTTCCTATCTTTAATTATGATGTCAGGACGGCTGGATTGAATCGTCCGGTCAATGTTGATCGGAAAGTCCCACAGAATAGTGGCATTTTCTCCTTCCGTGACTGGTAGTGGATGGTGTTCATACCAGTTGGGGTTGGTTTCAATACCAACGTGTTTGCATTTACCCCAGTGAAGATACTGCCCAACACGGTCGTGGCGTTTGACATACTCATTTGGAGCAAGTACAGGGCATCCAGACACAAGGAGGTCTATTGTTTCCGTGTTCTGGTCACAGAACCGGGACTTAGGGTCAGCTCCATTCTTCAGTATGTTTGCTTGGTAATTTAGGGTAAATAAGCTTTGGTCTTGTGCTGCGATGACGAAGCCTTCAGTCTCTGCCTTAAGTCCTGCACTCCTCAGCCACTGATGGGTTGCATATTGATCTACATCAGCGTCTTGGCTTCGGAGAAAATACTATCCATACAGAGGTTTCTGGCTCCAGTGATCGGCAAGCCGTTTCTGTGTTTTCCTCTTAGCATTCATTTTAACTTTCCTCCCAGTTTCTGTGGCTTCACGTCCATCTTCATCTTGTTTGGTCATTTCTACAATTAATTCATTTCAAATTTTGGGGATTCTTTGTAAACCGAGTGCAATTTTTTACTACTTTCATGCCTGCTTACGAGATTTAACATCCAATCATCTTTTGATTCAAGATATTGTTTCATTCGAATTGTCGTGGTTTTATAAGACATTTCAAGTTGTATAAGTCCACGTCCCCCCTTCGCATCTAGGCAAATAGAGACGATCAACATCTGCTTTGGGGTGGAGCATACCAAATGACGTGAATAGTTTTCTAGTTTTACAGTCCATACGTTTAATGTCAGGAGGGTTCCAGTTTATTATGTTGTAGCTGTATTGTACAACTGGTACAGCAAGGGTGTTTATTGACTCAGTTCTCTTTTTTGAGTTAAGCTCGGTTTTAAGCACTAATCTAACTCTTCGGTAGTATTCCTTACGGATTTTCTCCTTCATTCCAGCATGGTTAATCCCGTCGCCTTCATTAACTCCTAAATATTTGTACATTTCCTCAGGATCCAGTTCTCTAATTGTCGTGTCTGGGTCAAGATCTATGGATGAGGTTTCGCTAGTCTTCCTCCTGAGAATGTAGCTTTAGTGCACTTATCGATGCCGAATTCCATACAAATATCATTAATGAACTGCCCAGCGGTAATTAGCAATCCTTCTAGTTGTTGATCACTTTTTGCGAAAAGTTTCAAGTCACCCATATAGAAGAGGTGGTTAATCTGCTTGTGATAGTTCGTGTAACCACAGTTGGCGCTATTACGTTCGCTGGACAAGCGGATAAGCGATATGCCGAAGAGAAGCGGGGAAAGAGAGTCTCCTTGGAAGATACCACGTTTGATTTTAATAGGGTCAGATGTAGTAGCCCCAGCGTCGTGGGTGAGGAAAAAAAAACGTGTTCCACTTTGACATACTTTTCTTTAAAAAATTTGTAATTATTGGTGAGATCTTGTACATTTCTAGGCTTTTAATAATCCAATCATGCGGAATACTGTCAAAAGCTTTACGATAATCAATCCATGCTGTACTTAAGTTCTTATACTTTCTCCTGCTGTCCTCTAGAATCATTTTGTTTATTAGAAGCTGATCCTTGCATCCATATGAGTTCCTTTTGCAGCCTTTC
>RDPX01000122.1:1428915-1446669 GCA_003991215.1 Morbakka virulenta
CGTTCCTTGTTTCCTCCCTGCTTCCTATTACCTCAGCTCCTCCATCCACTTCATGCTCTGTTCTTTCCTCGTCAACCCGCATCTCTTCTTCATCCTCTGCATCGTTTTCCAAAACTTTAGCGTCAGCAAGCCTTTTTATTGCCTCAAACTCAAGCTCTGACAACCATCCATTTTCCCTAATTGCTCTTGCCTGATCACACATACGCTGCTCCGTTGATTCAAACAGGCCTCTTTCTCTCTATTCTCTAATCAAGCGTTTTCTTTACCCTCTGATAGGTTTCCCCTTTTCATCAAACGGATTACTTCTGTAGAAGCATTCCATTATAACTTTATTAATTTATTTACTCCACTTCATTCTAGCAGTAGCACGATGACGGCCGGGTTCTCGCTGCTGTACAGAGAAACACCTGCCGGGCGAGGGACCTTCACCCGAGGTTCCTGCCCCATTGACGCCGTTATTCTCAATAATTTGATCTGACATTTCATTCATATGACGTTCAGTGACACTTACGTTACACAACCACAGGTATTTTTTTCGAGATACCATCTCTAGGCGACTGTCAACCATGGCTCAACAGCGCTTTGCCTGCCGGTTAAACATGGTAAATCCTCGCCGGCCGTTACTCCGGTATTTCGATACCACGCCTACGTCCTCCCTCGTAACCCCGAGAAGGGACCCTTACAGGTGCTACTATCCCGGGCCAGGATAGACCTCAGAACAATGACACTTAAGGAGTAGTTCCACTTCCCCCAGAACTATGGAAATCCCAAACCATAGCCGTGTCACCAGATGTAGTTTAACATCCTACCCAGGACATATTATCATTATTATTATTATTATTATTATTATTATTATTATTATTATTATTATTATTATTATTAATATTAATATTATCACCTCTCTGTTACACACTGGAGAAACTGTTAAAGACCCTGCTGAAAGACTACCAGGCTTCCAGAATAACACCAGACAACAATGGGTCTCCTCAAACCGACTGCTGACTGGCCATTGCAGAACATCAGCCAACATGTACAAACGGCGACTAAAAGACACGACAGACTGTCCCCACTGCAGTGGAACCCAGGAGACTGCAAAACACATCGACCTCCAGCGCCCAACAACCAGACTGGAGGGAGGTTTTGACACCGTCCTCAATTGTGATGAGGAATTCGGAAACTGGCCGAGAAGACATAATGTGGAGATGTAGGCACATGCTACTACTACTGATTTCAAATAATGTTGTTGTTGATTTTTCAAATTGATCAGTGGATTCATGTTGAGTTTTGGTAACAACAAGTTTCCTCAAATCTCAAGCACTCGTCGGAGGAATCTGGTATAGTGTAACAACCCAGTTTTATGCAATTCTACAATTCCGTTACCTATTCCAATCTCCTTCAGTCTCTTGGTCAATGCTTTTGGTGTTTTTCCTAGCGCTCCAATTAAAACTGGGATTATTTTCACTTTTTCATGTCACAGCTTTTTCAGCTCCCCTGTTAAGTCTTGGTAATTCAATATTTTTTCTCTTTCCTTTTCATTAATCCTGGTATCGTATGGAAGAAGTCTATAATCTAGCATTTGTTGTTTTTCTTGTCCACTATAATCATATCGGGTCTTCTTGCTTCAACAACATGATTTGTTTGTATTGAAAAGTCTCACAAGATCTTGTACCGTTCGTTTTTGCATACAGCTTGCGGTTCATGTTCATACCAATTTTCTTTCGTTTCAAGACCGTATTTCCTGGATCCCTCCCAATGTATCTTTTTTCCTACCCAATCATGCTTGCGTTTATATTCCTTTTGTGCCATTTTACTACATTCACTTAAGATGTGATTGATGCTTTCATCTGCTTTACCACACATCCTACATTTACTATCTTGTTGAGTCTCATCAATTTTTGCTTTCAATAAATTTGTTCTCACTGCCTATTCTTGTGCTGCCATAATGAGGGTCTCGGTCCTTCGCCTTCTTTAATCGTTCTTACTGCCTTCTCCAGTGATTTACTAACTGTATCATCTTTTTGATTCCATCTGATTTGGTCCTTTTTCCTCTCCTCATTACCAATGTTGAACACTTTTCTATTCCAAATTTTATGCCAATGTCTTTGCTAAACAATCTAACTAAAAGTGAATCAACTTCTTTTTCGCAATTTCCATACAATTTAAGATCGCCCATGTAAAGTAAGTGATTAATCATTTCTCTATTTTTTGCAAATTTATACTCAGTTTTTGTCTTTTTCAATAAGCTGGTTAGACGAATGACTATTATAACAAAAAAAGGGGCGATGAGGCATCTCCCTGAAATATACGTCTTTTAATCTTAACCTCTCTTAGTGATCAATTACAACGTGTCAGTCATCCAATCTTTCATTGTCTTTTCTAGGAGCTGCACTAAAGTTCTGTTCATTCCTAGAATACGCAAGCACTCCAGAATCCAGGAATGTGGCACCATGTCAAATGCTTTGCTATAGTCAATCCATACCATTGTCAAGTTCTTTTTCCTTATTCTAACCTCCCTGAGTATCATTCTGTCTAAGTGCAACTGATCTGGTGTTCCTCTGTTCTTCCTTTTGCATCCCTTTTATTCCTCAGACAGAAGCGGGTTCTGTTCCAAAAACCAGTAAATTTCATCAAATAATAATGCTGTTAGTAACTTCCAGAACAGTTCGGCCCTTTGACATCCACGCTGGTGTCTGTCCCTCAAACCATGCAATAACATTTTTCTCTAAATATTTATGCATTGTTGTAAAGTTTCATAGCCAGAAACCTTGTACACCATCTGATCCAGACACCTTCCAGTTTGGTACTTTTTTAAGAATCTTTTTTATTTTATTGAATTGTTTTATTGAAATCCAGCACTGGGTCACTACCAGTGATCTAAGGTGAAGGAAGTTTTGGTAATAAAATTAAATAGAGAGAGCTCGTCTAAGCAAATGAGCAGTTCCGTTCAAAACAATTTTCTGTACTTCTTGCAAAGAAGGTTCCCCTGGGATTTGTTTCAAAAAGTTATCTGTTCCTTTTTTGATGAGGCCTAGTGCACCCACAATAACAGGTATTGTCTTTGTTTTTAGATGCCACATCTTTTCCACCTCTATCTCTAAATCCTTATATTTAGCAAGCTTTTNATTTTCCCTTCCATGATATTCACTTCTGCTTGTCTTCTAACAACTTTGTGTCCTTACTGTGTTCGACCTCTCTACTCCAAATGTCTGACCAGTCTTGTTTCATCTGCATGGGGCACTTCATTTTCACCCTGCTCTCCTTCATCGTTCACTTATCCATCCTGGTTGTTCTTGAATTGTCTATTCTGTTGGTATTGCTTGGTTCTTTGGTCATACATTGTAATCTTTTCATTTCCGGGTTTAATTTTCTGTATCGGCGCCTCCAATACAAATTACAATCCTTTCTGCTTGAATCTGTACTTTCTTTACAATGCATCTGAATCCTTCTTCTTAACTGCTTTCTTGTCAATTAAGGCATTCACTCGACCTAGATCTCTGTTCAAATCATTAACTTTCCCTTCAAGCCTTAGATTGCACCATAGTTCTTTTCTTTTGTCTTTATTTTTGCTTTTCATTCCAAGCAGTTCTATCACCATTATTGGTCCACAATATATCAGGTATTAGTCTCAGTAATGTTGTTCATCTTAATCTTGCCCATTACATTGTCCACCTTTTCCACTGCTGCATACAGCTTTCCTTTTCCAATGCCACTCAGTGATGGTAATCTTTTTCTTTCCTTCTTACCTATCTCATTTAATTGTTCAATCAAGTTCTTCTTTTCATCTTTCACTTCCTCATTATTATTATTATTTACACATTTTCTTTGAATTGTTTTATTGAAATCCAGCACTGGGTCACTACCAGTGATCTAAGGTGAAGGAAGTTTTGGTAATAAAATTAAATAGAGAGAGCTCGTCTAAGCAAATGACCAGTTCCCTTCAAAACAATTTTCTGTACTTCTTGCAAAGAAGGTTCCCCTGGGATTTGTTTCAAAAAGTTATCTGTTCCTTTCTTGATGAGGCCTAGTGCACCCACAATAACAGGTATTGTCTTTGTTTTTAGATGCCACATCTTTTCCACCTCTATCTCTAAATCCTTATATTTAGCAAGCTTTTCAAAAGTCTTAGCAGAGACATTCCTGTCCGAAGGGACACTCATGTCTATCAAAAGGCAAGTATTCTCTTTCCTGTTCTTGATGACAATGTCTGGGCGGTTTGCTTGTATGGTACGATCCGTTTGTATGGGAAAATCCCACAAAATTGTAATATCCTTACTTTCAGTTACAGGTGCTGGATGATGTTCATACCAGCTAGCTTGCGTTTTAATGGAAAAGTGTTGACAAATTTTCCAATGTAGGTATTGGCCAACTCGATCATGACGGTTTTTATATTCGTTTGGTGTTAGAACCGAGCAGCCAGAGACAAGGTGGTCAATAGTTTCGGTTTTGTCCTCACAGAACCTACATTCTTGATTGGCACCGTTATGTAAAACATTAGCTTGGTAGTTCCTGGTGAACAGACTCTGATCTTGGGCAGCAAGAATAAAGCCCTCTGTTTCCCCTTTCAGTCCGGCGCTCCTCAGCCACTGATGGGTTGCTTCTTTGTCTACATCAGCATTGTTGCTTCGGGCTGCGAACTGTCCGTGGAGAGGTTTTTCTTGCCACCTAGATTCGAGTCTGTCCAATCCAGTTTTCTTTGCTTTTTGCTTGGTTTTTTTAGCTGCAACTGTTGGGTTTAGTGTGTTATCAACCTCAAGATCAACACCTAGTTCTCGGAAAAACTTCTCTGACTCTTTAAGGATTGAATGCAATCTTTTGGAATTTTCATGCCTATAAACGTGTTGAAGCATCCAATCATTGGTTAAATCAAGATATTGTGAGAGGCCAATAATGGATGTTTTATAAGAGAGCTCAAACTGGATCATCCCCCTACCTCCTGTATTCCTAGGGAGGTACAAACGATCAACGTCTGATTTAGGGTGATGCATCAAATTACAAGTCAGTTGCTTCCTTATCTTTGTATCTAGCCTCTTCAAATCACTTAGATTCCAATTTATAATACCAAAGCTGTAAGTTACTACCGGCACTGCTAGAGAATTTATTGCTGATATTCTATTTTTTGAGTTCAATTCAGTTTTCATGATGGACCTCACTCTCCTTATGCATTCTTTCCTTATCTTTTCCTTCATTTTCGAGTGCTGTATGCCGTCACCTTCACTTACACCTAGATATTTATAACTGCCTTCTTGTTCTAGATCTTGAATCACCGTCACTTCATCCAGTTCAATATTTTCAGTTCTTTCTAACTTCCCCCGCTTAAAACTTGCTTTGGCACACTTATCAAGACCAAACTCCATCCCTATATCGTCACTGAACCCTTTGACAGTCTTTAAAAGTCCTTCCAGATCACCATCATCCTTAGCGTACAGTTTTAAGTCATCCATGTAAAACAGATGATTTATCTTCCTGCCCATGATCTTATATCCAAGTTCAGTGTCATTGAGGAGCTTCGAGAGTGGGATAAGGGCCATGCAGAATAAAAGAGGTGAAAGAGAGTCGCCCTGAAAGATTCCACATTTTATCTGCATACAGTTAGAAAAAAGGGTGCCATTAGCATGTGTGAGAGTAAGATTGGTCTCCCACAAGGTCATACTGACTCGCAGGAAGTTAATAAAGGCAGGAGAAACTTTGTACATTTCTAGTGTCTTTAAAATCCAGGAATGCGGAACACTGTCAAATGCTTTTTTATAGTCAATCCAGGCCGTGCTTAAATTTTTGTGCTTGGTATGAGCATTTTCAAGAATCATTTTATTTATGAGGAGTTGGTCTTTACAACCATATGAACCTCTTTTACATCCTTTCTGTTCAATTGGAAAAATATTTTGTTCATCCATATGAATATAAGTTCTATCAGTTAATATCGATGTAAGTAGTTTATAAGACGTAGAGAGACAGGTAATCGGGCGGTAGTTCTTCGGGTTCCTTGTTTCGTTACTTTTTGGTAACAAATAGGTAGTTCCAAGGCAAAACCACTTTGGTATAGTTTCGGGTTCTGTTATAATCTTATTGAAAATAACTGCAATCCTATCATGAACAGAAGAGAGAGAGTCTAGCCAAAAATTTGGCACTTTGTCTATTCCGGGGGACTTCCATTTGTGAGATTTTTGAAGAGCCTTTTTAACTTCGCCTGTTGTAATTTCAACCCATATCTGCTCTGGTATATCCCTTGTGCTTTCTTCCAAATTTTGCAACCATTCCGCATTTTCATTAAAACCCTTCTCATTACCCCAGATCTTATTCCAAAATTCACGAACTTCATTTTCCGACGGCACATCCTCTGCAGTTATTGCTTTTTTCCCGATTTCACGATAAAACTTTTTAGCATCAGTTTCAAAGATTTTGTTCTGCCTGTAGAACTTTTGACGTTTGTCAAATCTACGTAACCTCTGCGCCTTAACTTGCAACTTTTGTTTCAATTCTTCCTTCAAACTTGGCAATTGTTCTCTGTCTTTAATGTCATATTTTCGTAAGACTTTCCTAGCTTTACCCGACTTAAAGTTTTCATTTTTTTGCAGTTCCTCCACCAGTGATATCTCCCTCCTAAAGGTTTTGATTTCCATTTCTATCTTTAATTGCCATTTCGGTTTACTGGCTTTTTTGGTACTTTTTCCTTTCTTAATTTTGATTCCACATTTTGTCTGAAGAACCTTTCCTGTTGCATACATTAACTCATTGAGTTCAGTCAAGTTTGGATTAATTTCATTGCAGATTATTTCTAAGGCTTTGTTTCCTAAATTAAAGATATTTTTGAATTTGTGAGGGTGTCTGATTTTAAATAATGATTCTCTTTCCTCGATTTTAGTATGCTGAACTACTGAAAACTCTTCCAAAATGTCTATCTTCATATTTGCCAGTTCTTCTTCATCTACTTCAACAGCTGGTACAGGTCCTACAGATTTTTGCTGTTCCTCCTCTAACACATTTAAGTTGCCATGCATATCAATATTCTCATCAATTGTAAAAACATCACCATCCATTTGTTGTAACTCATTTCCCAGATCTTCTACTAAATTCTCTCTTGTATCATCTTTTACTCTTTCCTTAATGTTTGAGATTTCAACTTCTGTTAATTTCTTTTCGCGAATTATATATCTTCTTTGATTAGCTAGTCTATTCGCATCCATACCTTCCACTTTATCACTATTACTATTTCTTTCACACCAGATTTTAAACGTGTCGTCAGAATTATTAGTTTCAGGCTTTTTAATTGCATAATAAAAACAGTATATTACTTCAACGTACTCTCCCCTTGTCCATTTTCTTCTTTTTTTCTTTTGAGGTGTGGTATTTATATTACTAGTTGGTGGTTTCGAAGGGCCAGGGTTGAGAGTTACCTCGTTCTGGTGACCTTGCGTACTTTCGTTTTGGGAAGAGGTAGACCTAGTTGCATTCTTTTTGACCTCAGTCTGGTCTCTCCCTGAGGGACGCGTCCCTTATTGACCTGCGCGAAGGACAAGGTGGTATGATTTACTTCTGGTTTTAATTTTGATATTTAAGATGCATTTTAGCCTTACTGCCAAGAGTAAGGATTGGTTTATGTAAGGTTTTCCTTCCCTGGTATTTTTATTGTGACACCATCACTGGGGAGGTTCCCAACCAAGGCTAAAGAGCCCCCCTACCCATGAGGCAGACTTTACCCCAATTCAGTACTTTAAAGTCTCGGGGTAGGTTGAGAGGTGCTACACCTTGCCCAAGGGTGACCAGGAGGTAGTTGTGGCAAAGGGTAACCCCATTTGCCCATGTCGAAACTCCACAACCGATGCAGTTTAATGTCAATACCCATTATTATTATTATTATTATTATTATTAATATTATTATTATTATTGTTGTTGTGTATAAAAATGAGCTATTACATAGTCCACAATAAAGAATTAAGTAACCCATTATATTATTTCACATTACTAAAATATATTTTGTTTCATTGTTTCTGTTAAAAATACTAATTTCATTACAATTAAGACAAAAGACCTGTAATTTGGTTTCTCCTATTTAAAACACAATTCTCTGTATAAATTTAATGAGTTGGGTGCTAACTTTTGGGTGTTTTTTTCAGAAGTTCCTCAAAACCTTTCTAGAAAAATGGAATATATGTGTGCACCAAACTGAATCTAGTCCAGTGTGCGGATATTTTTCACTTTTCTAATATTCATTATTTTCACAATTTCTTTCCCTCTCCATTGGAAGGAAACTTATCAATCTTTGGGAAACCCAGTCCTATATGCGTCATTGGGATGAGATGTCTATTAATAGGGGTCTGGGGAAAGAATGAAGCACCAATATCATAGGCAGTAGAGTATGTGGCTATAACAGCTATGGGTATTGCTTTGTATTCAGTCAGGTGCAGACAGATCAGTGTCACTTAGACAGTCAGTGCTGTTTTGTAGTTAATGTTAAATAAAAAATATGGGAAAAACAATATATACTTTCTCTCTGCTATATCTATCTGCTTATTTGTCTAGCAAGATAATTACATACTTTTGTAAATTGTGAAAACAAAGAAAATAAGTGGAAATTATTCAGTTTACCAGTTTTGATGCAATACTTGCATAGTGCAGCAATGACTGTGAAAGTCCTATCACACACACATTAAATCCACCTGAAATAAAGAAAACAAGTTAGGCATATTACTTTTACCAAAAACAAAAAATATATGTATTCTATAACTGAGCTGTGTCTTTCTGCCTACTCATCACTCTGTCTGTTTAAATGCCAGTTTCTTGATAGTGGGTCCATATTTTGGCATGACGCTTGTCACAGAGACAGAGGAAGTCCCCATCAGTAACCCAACAGGGCTTGATTTTGTATATTTACTCCAATGTAGCTTACACAATGCTAAATGGCAGTTATGGAGCTACAATATGTCTGGCATATTGTCAAATGCCAGATATCTTTTATGTGTTCTATAGTAGTATATACAGTAATTGTTATTTGTACCACAGGTACCCAAACATTTCAGAAATAAATATTTCTGAAATGAGTATGGCTCAGTAGAATTATCATGTTACACACCTCCAATATTCTGTTTTGCTAAGAGTAAAATTGTTTTCTCTGTATTTATTACATATTACAACTTTCCTATCCAATAATGTGCTGTTTGATGTTTTGTTCTTTGTCTAAAGCTTTCTGTAGGTTACGTAGTGCATAGTGTAAATCATGGAATTGACTATATGTCGATTCCATGATATGTCGATTCCATGATATGCTTTAACCATTTTCTTCTTTCCTTTGTGAACCAATATTAAATGGGAAGGCAACACTAGTTTGGGAATATATGCATTATTACTTAAATTTTAACTGTCATATTCTTGCATTTAAAAAACAATATTTTCATGAAAATGGTGCAGACAGGTGCAATGACACACCCTTTGCTTTAATTAATAAAACACTTCCGATTTCAAGTCTATTGACTAACAGCAACAAGGAAATGCTTAATCTATTACTCTCAACTAGTAAAAAAACCAAAATGCGTACCCAACAAATTTAGCTAGGTCTTCTAAGGAAAAGGAAATAAACCAAGCAGTTCAACATCCCAGTCTGGAAAACATGTCAAATCCCCGAGGATGATAATCTATGAAGGGAGGATGCACATACGATAGCTGGGGATGAAAACCTAATAGGAGTTTTCAACTCAAAAATGGCATGTGTGGGATCATTACTCACACCAAAGGAGTTTATCTGTGTTGTCTGTTGGGATATAAAAACCATTACATGGGTAAGTTTACAAAAAAATTTTTTAAGTATAAGGCAATGTATAGCCAGGATGTCTCAGAAAACCCTTTGAATTTCAAAATACTGGTGCAAATGACATCATATTTCACAGCATGTAGAATCCAAAAAACTTTAAACAATGTCATTTGATGTTACCCTCAGCCATAATTAGTGTCAACTTTAGCCATTTCATTGGCTGTTCTGCCTGTGCCAAACAATAAAATAAAATGAAATAAAATAAAGGGTTTCAGCAATATGTAAAAAACATTGAAATTAGTTTCAGGTTGTAATGAACTTGCCTCTCTCTCTCCCAAACAAGGTCCATAATTCTGCCTGTTTCTGGTAAAACATTCTCAATAGAATTATGCTGAGAAGGATACAGGATGGATGAAAACCAAATCATTTTAAAAGGAGGCATTCATGTGAACATACTTTCATTGATTAAGTAGATACTTCCAGGATCACAGAGGCCAAGTAATTCATTTCTCTAGATGATTTGCTTTGGCTATGACATGAGATTCAAAGTGTGGACTGAGTGGCATTGTAGAAAACCATTGCAAGATTATGGTATTCTCAAAATGATTGTGAATCCAAGCAGGAATTTTATGATAGATTACCAGTATTGAAGTAATCATTAGCTATCAACAGTGCTCAATAATATAAGAATATAAGAGCTATCATATGGTGAATGACAAAAAAATCAAGAAAACTTAGTTTATAACTGTCAGTTTCATGTTTTCATGCTGACAATTAAGAAAACATGAAACTGACAGTTCTAAACACTGCTTTGTTGATTTTTTGTCATCCACCATACCATAGATTTTGATGTGGTGCTGTATATGAATGGCAAGTTCCAGGGAACTAAGCAGTCAAAACAGCTGTAAGGNGAAATGCTCAATCTATTACTCTCAACTAGTAAAAAAACCAAAATGTGTACCCAACAAATTTAGCTAGGTCTTCTAAGGAAAAGGAAATAAACCAAGCAGTTCAACATCCCAGTCTGGAAAACATGTCAAATCCCCGAGGATGATAATCTATGAAGGGAGGATGCACATACGATAGCTGGGGATGAAAACCTAATAGGAGTTTTCAACTCAAAAATGGCATGTGTGGGATCATTACTCACACCAAAGGAGTTTATCTGTGTTGTCTGTTGGGATATAAAAACCATTACATGGGTAAGTTTACAAAAAAATTTTTTAAGTATAAGGCAATGTATAGCCAGGATGTCTCAGAAAACCCTTTGAATTTCAAAATACTGGTGCAAATGACATCATATTTCACAGCATGTAGAATCCAAAAAACTTTAAACAATGTCATTTGATGTTACCCTCAGCCATAATTAGTGTCAACTTTAGCCATTTCATTGGCTGTTCTGCCTGTGCCAAACAATAAAATAAAATGAAATAAAATAAAGGGTTTCAGCAATATGTAAAAAACATTGAAATTAGTTTCAGGTTGTAATGAACTTGCCTCTCTCTCTCCCAAACAAGGTCCATAATTCTGCCTGTTTCTGGTAAAACATTCTCAATAGAATTATGCTGAGAAGGATACAGGATGGATGAAAACCAAATCATTTTAAAAGGAGGCATTCATGTGAACATACTTTCATTGATTAAGTAGATACTTCCAGGATCACAGAGGCCAAGTAATTCATTTCTCTAGATGATTTGCTTTGGCTATGACATGAGATTCAAAGTGTGGACTGAGTGGCATTGTAGAAAACCATTGCAAGATTATGGTATTCTCAAAATGATTGTGAATCCAAGCAGGAATTTTATGATAGATTACCAGTATCGAAGTAATCATTAGCTATCAACAGTGCTCAATAATATAAGAATATAAGAGCTATCATATGGTGAATGACAAAAAAATCAAGAAAACTTAGTTTATAACTGTCAGTTTCATGTTTTCATGCTGACAATTAAGAAAACATGAAACTGACAGTTCTAAACACTGCTTTGTTGATTTTTTGTCATCCACCATACCATAGATTTTGATGTGGTGCTGTATATGAATGGCAAGTTCCAGGGAACTAAGCAGTCAAAACAGCTGTAAGGTCATGCTCATATGTCTTGCTTCTGCTGGCCATAGGCTCAGCAACAAAGACAGTCAAGGCAGGGAGGGAGGGAGGAGGGGGAAAGGGGAAAGGAGAAATCACATCCTGTGTTTACACTGCAAAACCATCTGATGGATCGTATTTTTGAATAAGACAATATTTCTGCTCCAAACTCATTCACTGCTGCACTACACCACAAATAGACCTCAACCCAGGTTGACCTCATCATCATCATCATATTCGGTTTAACGTCCGGTTTACATGCTAGCATGTGTTGGACGAAATTTTTTTTTTAGTTTTAACGTCATTTTCCCCCAGGAATTGGGTATCAGATGGTACCTTTCAGAGAGACTTTTTGATTTGGCAGTGAGGAATTTCTTGGCCGGATGCCCTTCCTGATGCCAACCAATGGCTTTTTTTTCTTTGTAAAGTTCCAAATTCTCCTCGACAGCTCGGGGAATCGAACCCGGAACTCCTGGTTAATATGCAGTTGCACTAACCATTATGCCACGGCTCCTCAAGCCCTAAAAGGAAAATCCTAAAATCCCCTGATATCATTGCAAATAAAACAATGCTTATGGGGCTGGGTGGTGAAGCCCCTAAAACATGTAATAATTTTTGTTCACCTGAGGAGTGAATTTGAGAATTGACTTAAGAAGCACACTACCATGGTCAAGTATTAAATCTGATGTCACCAAGTTCATTTTTATCCCATGTTTAACAACATCTATATAGCACTAAAACTCACCTTTTGTAAATGCTGCTATGCAATAATGTAATATAAAGCTACCATTTGTCTCTGAATCATGCACCAGAATGTTCCTTGCCTGTTAATTGAATAAAAAATAGATAAAAATTTTCCCCAAAGAAAGAGCAGTAGTAATTTCTGAACATGAAACAAAATCAACCAGACCACTTTGTCCACATAAATAATATAATATTAACAAGAAGAAGCTATTATTTATTGGACTACAATGTACAAAAATGATCAGTGGCAAGTCTTATCAACTATCTTCTGAAAATGTTGCTACATTTGAAGACCTCAAAAAAACAGTGAAAAAGTATATTGTTACTACCATCCATGAAAGCATACTTTGCGTTTGAAA
This sequence comes from Morbakka virulenta, assembly GCA_003991215.1. Classification (NCBI taxonomy): domain Eukaryota; kingdom Metazoa; phylum Cnidaria; class Cubozoa; order Carybdeida; family Carukiidae; genus Morbakka; species Morbakka virulenta. The sequence goes on from RDPX01000122.1 coordinate 1,441,847, forward strand.
CTGATGCATGAGAAGCAGCATTGGCTGTCACTCTTAGTCAAAATTGCCATCCTGTTGCTTTATTTTCATAAGCAGTACAGGGTAATGAACTGAAGCATGCTGTTATAGTAAAGAAACTCCATACTATTATCAAAGCCATCAGACACTGGAGCCATTTTATGATGGTATTTCATCTTGAAAACAGACATCATTATCATACATGTTTGATCAATGCAAATGAGGGAAGATAAAGGATAAGATCATGTGTTGGAGGCTTATGATAATTTAATCTATGGCACTGGAGTTATTTTGTACCAAGAGGTTGACCAGGTTTGGAAACCAGCTGACTGCTCTTTTCATTATTTGGAGAAAAATTACATTCCTGTAGAACTTGAAATGTTGGCTATGGAATGGGGTTATTTGTGGATGTCAAAATACCTGGATAGACTTCTAAGCTTTAAAGTGGAGATGGCCCATAAGCCTTTAGTGCCAATATTGAACTATAGACCATTAATTTGGGTGTCACCATAAATACAATGTTTTTGTATGAAATTGATGCATTATCATTTAAATACTACTTAAGTTCCTGGTAACATCAATGTTGATACAATTTTTCAATGCCCAATTAAACAACTTACAAAAGAAGATGAAATTGTTGAACAAGAAGTAGCCATGCAAGTAGATGCACTTTTAAAACAATTACTTGCAACAGGTGCACAAATTAAGGAGATTTGGTTGCAAACTATACATGACCCTACTTTAACAACCCTAGTGGAAATATATGTTGTAAAGAAAATATTGAAATTCACAATGAGTGTCAAAAAAATTTATTGCTACAGTAGAAGCACTGCACTGATGTAGCAATTGTTGGGGGAATAGCTTTGGAACTGTCAAGGTTATGCATGATCAAGTGGTTTTGCCCAAGAATGTCAAATCAAACTGAACATAATGTGCAGCATTGCTGAGCATGTATGGTATACCTACCATAAAAACAAAATGCAACATTAGTTTCACATGAATTATCAACCAAAGCATTTTGAAAAGTTAGTACTGATCTGTTTCAGTATAGCCAAGAGGAATATCTTATACCAGCTAACTATTTTTCATTGTGGTCAGAAGTCTACAAATTCTCAACTGCCACCACTCAAAATGTAATCAGTGCATATAAATATTCTTTTTCTAGAAATAGCATTCTGGAGAAAGTTGTTAGTGATAGTGGTTCCCAATATACAGACAAAGTATTTACAAATTTTAGGAAAAAACGACAATTTGAACACCAAAGCAATAGTCCATACAATCACCATTCTAATGGATTACCTTAAAGAATGGTAAAATCTGTAGAGCACCTTATCAAGAAATTAACTAAACAAAAAGAGGGTATTCCTAAAGATCTATTTATCCTATGTAACACACCAAAAGTAGCCAGAAAATCTTCAATGAAGCTTCTTAATGGTTGACAAATAAATGAAAATATATTATGATTTAAGCCTGATAAAACAACACAATCCAATCAGATCACACAAACTAATTGATGCAACACAAACATAAACAGAAATAGTACTATGAAAACTCCATGTGAAAAAACCCCAAAGTTTTAACCAGGTCAGATTGTTGCAATGTAAAATCCCATCACCAAGGAGTGGTTTTTTTGTGGGTATGTTATATGATTCATTGCAAATGATTCAGATGTTTTTTTCAGTTACAGGCTTTGTAAATGGGCAAATCATTTAAAAAAAACAGCACTTTCTTAAAAACCTCTGTTGAATTCTTGTCTCATGTAAATTTTTTATTAGGGTTCACAGAGGGGTGGATGTGAATACAGATGTAGGTGGGAACAAATGAAGTGATGAGAGCATTCCATATACTGGCTCCAATAATGATAAACTTCACAATTTTTGCTATGCATCTTTTGTCTTTGGTAAAACCCAGAGAAATGTCTCTAGGTCTTGCCATAAATTGAAACCCAAAAGTTATTAAGGGCATTTTACACACAATATGAATTTTTTGGTATACATATAATTGTTGTGAAATTTTGGGTTATGGTCAACAACATATAGATTAGTGCTTGGGGTATGGCAGAGGCTTAATATATGTCTACTTTGGAGTGGGTTGCAGTGGTGTATTGGGCACAGAAGATGCTAGCAGTTTGCTTTTTTGTAAGAGTCCAGAAACACTTTAATAATCAATTTATTGTTTTATCTTGGTTTTGATTGTTTATGAGTTGTGAGTTTTGGGTTTTCAATATATATTTGAGATGCCTTCATCAATGGCATTTTATCAATGCATATACAGCAATATTAACATGAGAATTTATAAGAGCTATGATGCATTTCCTTAAGCCAGAGCAGGCTCAGAATCACTCTGTTTCTTATGAAAACAAGGTTGTCAATGCTGTAGATGCCATTCTGGGTCCATCTGAAGGCAACTGAAGCAACTCCAAAAACATGTTTCAAATAAAGAAAAAGCTTTCTTTCTTCCACGGTAATGTTTGACATGCATAAACAGCATGCCCTGCTTGTGAGTCAGAATGTAAAAGCTGGAAGGAAAAAGGACATTGGGCTCAAGCTTGCCAATCACACACACACACCTCCAATGGGCGCTATTGGTCACAAATGTGCTCCCATGCTGTTACAACTGGGCAACAGTGACATATCCTAGACCACATGTAGAATTGATGGTTCTGCAACTGTTAATGTTATGATTGACCAAGGAAGTTCTTCAATTTTTATAAAGAAATCTGTTCCAGATAAACTGAAACTTTACATTTTACCAAAAGAGAAAATCTTCCCTCCAGTAGACAGTAAACATGTGGCCAAAATCATTTGTGAAATCATGCATATTATTGAAATAAATGGCCAAGAGCATCGACGTATGGTTGCACAAGTGATTACTGACTTGTGTTAAGACATAATTATTGGGAAAGACAGACTTCAGAAACATTGCAAACTCATCTTTAACTTTAAAAGTCAATCTCTGCCAAAGGCATTCCACCATGGGTGAAGCCAGGCCATGTGTAAATAAGGGATCACACTACATGGCACTTTTTTCATTATAAATTTAGATAAATAAAAATCTTTTCTTGAAGGCTGGGATTGCATACCAAAGGAAATGTCTGGGTTGGTGTACTTTAGCACTAAAGCAAACTCCTGTCTCTTGGGGGGCTGGTTTCACCAATAAGACGACTTTGGGTTAAACATTCTTCTATTCATCAATGAAATAATCACAAGTAATACTAGGTTTTATTAAATTAGTGCAGAAGAAATCCATACAAAGAACCCAATGAAGTACTAAAAATTTCTTACAGTCATCAAAGGTCTAAAAAGCAGAAGAAAACATGTCAAGACCATATAATACACGTCCACTCCCTACGCATTTTTGGAGGAGTGATTTCCGCTGTAAATGTATTACAATACTTCCAAACTCATACAACTGGCTCACGTGCTCTAGTCAAATTTTGTAAATTAAGAATGCAGTAATTTCCTTCCGGGAATTTCTGTACTGTCTACAATTAAATTTAGGATCTTGATCTTTAGATTTCACACATCGCCGTGAAATATTGGCCCAAGCTTATGTGACAACTTATGTCGTAAAGTTGCATCGATATCATATTCATGGACGAAAGTTTCTACCAATACAGGTACATAATATACCTGGATGCGAGTACTGCAAGGTTCTCGATTCAGGCCTCTGAGCAGCACAGGTTCACCCTTTTTATTAGATTGACTGTTTTTTTCTTGGGTGATGCGTTAATAACTTGAACTTATACATTGCGAGGTCTTGCCGATCTGCTATCTTGCTAGGAATTTCAACAAATTATAGTTTTAAAGCATACCTTGTGCAGATCACGAATATGCAGCTCCAAAAGGCTGTAAAGATCAGTCTGCATGGTTGTTTGTATTGGATAAGTCTGGGTCTACAACTAAACTATTTGAGCACCCATCGTTATAAACCAATGTTATTAAGATCTTTACATAGCTTGGTTGGTGACGATAAAAGGTCAGAAAAAAGATTATTTCCAATTAATTTCGGTTTATAAATTTCTGAACCCCTCAGATTCAGGCAACGCTGTTTTTAGAGAACTGCTAATGGTACACCCATTAAAAGATCTCGCCGTCAAAGGGGGTCTAATTTACCGAAAAGAGGGGATGGCATGACGTCAACTATATGGGAAGAAAGACCAGCAATGCGATGGATAGAACTCCACGTCGTGGGCAAATTCGTGTTGCTGACCCTTGACGGAAGGGAAAACAACAAAAGGTATAAAAAGATTACCAAACGGAGTTTTGACTGCAGGACTGAAAGTTCAGAGTTCAGGGAGAATCCCAAATGCTGAGAGCAATTATCCCAAATTATCCTTAACCCCAATTCCACTTTTTTTAAACAGTGTCCTCCATTTTCTCCCCTCCATCACTTGAATACAGATTTAATTTAAAAGGACCTTGGAGCATAGTCGCAGGAAAACTTTTATCTTTTAACTATGGTTGCAATAGTGTTACATAAAAATCTCAACAAGGGTGGCTCATATGATTTTTAAATGGATATCATGAGGAACGCCAATCAGATCACATTCTTCAATGCCTCCCTGATCAATTAGCCTTTCCTTAGTAAAACACTTATAACACACAACGAATTTCATAAATGATTGTTCCCAAACACTTACCATTGTATATCAAGTACACTCTTGTTTAAACGTAGATAGTGTACTTAATATAGATGATACGTAACTCGAGGGGTAAATCACTGAAATAATTCTCAAACAAGTTTCTCATAATTCCCAAATAATTCTGATAATTCTTATAATTCTTAATCAACTCTCGGTAATTCCCAATAACTCTCAATAATTC
>RDPX01000122.1:1446716-1588825 GCA_003991215.1 Morbakka virulenta
CAGGCCTCTGAGCAGCACAGGTTCACCCTTTTTATTAGATTGACTGTTTTTTTCTTGGGCGATGCGTTAATAACTTGAACTAATACATTGCGAGGTCTTGCCGATCTGCTATCTTGCTAGGAATTTCAACAAATTATAGTTTTAAAGCATACCTTGTGCAGATCACGAATATGCAGCTCCAAAAGGCTGTAAAGATCAGTCTGCATGGTTGTTTGTATTGGATAAGTCTGGGTCTACAACTAAACTATTTGAGCACCCATCGTTATAAACCAATGTTATTAAGATCTTTACATAGCTTGGTTGGTGACGATAAAAGGTCAGAAAAAAGATTATTTCCAATTAATTTCGGTTTATAAATTTCTGAACCCCTCAGATTCAGGCAACGCTGTTTTTAGAGAACTGCTAATGGTACACCCATTAAAAGATCTCGCCGTCAAAGGGGGTCTAATTTACCGAAAAGAGGGGATGGCATGACGTCAACTATATGGGAAGAAAGACCAGCAATGCGATGGATAGAACTCCACGTCGTGGGCAAATTCGTGTTGCTGACCCTTGACGGAAGGGAAAACAACAAAAGGTATAAAAAGATTACCAAACGGAGTTTTGACTGCAGGACTGAAAGTTCAGAGTTCAGGGAGAATCCCAAATGCTGAGAGCAATTATCCCAAATTATCCTTAACCCCAATTCCACTTTTTTTAAACAGTGTCCTCCATTTTCTCCCCTCCATCACTTGAATACAGATTTAATTTAAAAGGACCTTGGAGCATAGTCGCAGGAAAACTTTTATCTTTTAACTATGGTTGCAATAGTGTTACATAAAAATCTCAACAAGGGTGGCTCATATGATTTTTAAATGGATATCATGAGGAACGCCAATCAGATCACATTCTTCAATGCCTCCCTGATCAATTAGCCTTTCCTTAGTAAAACACTTATAACACACAACGAATTTCATAAATGATTGTTCCCAAACACTTACCATTGTATATCAAGTACACTCTTGTTTAAACGTAGATAGTGTACTTAATATAGATGATACGTAACTCGAGGGGTAAATCACTGAAATAATTCTCAAACAAGTTTCTCATAATTCCCAAATAATTCTGATAATTCTTATAATTCTTAATCAACTCTCGGTAATTCCCAATAACTCTCAATAATTCTCAATAATTCCCAGAATTCTTATTGATTCCAATAATTCTAAAAAATTCTCATAATTCTCAATAACCTTGCACAATTTTCCATAATTCTCAATAACTTTGAATAATTCCTAATAATTCTGGATAATTCCCCCATAACTCTCCATTATTCCCATGACATCCGAGCCAAGATTAGCACCTTGGGGACTTTTGTATGAAGTTTTTGTTGCTTGTGCTTGTGTTTATTACCACTGACCGCGTTTGTTGCGAAATCTCGATGGAAACTGTTTGCAAAGAGGAAATGGTATCATTTGTATGTGATCACAGGTACATTAAGATGGCAAATACAGATCGAGATTCTTCCGAGTTCGAAATTTCAAAGGTAGTCGGAGCTGAGGTGACAGAACTAAGAAGTTCAGGTAAGAAAAAAATTTCTAAACTTTCTTTTGCATTCAGTATTTTGCTGACGTGAAAGTCGTCACTGCTTTTAATAATGTGTCATTGGCATTCTTCTTTAGCTGCCAGGTCTGCTACAGACATCGGCGATCATGTCCCTCCATTCGTGTCTGTTGCCAGTTCTCCTGATGAAATCATTGTTCGGGATTTCTTTCTTGGTGGCATAGATGTTTAGGCCGTCGGTGTATTTAGTCCTCTGTGTTCCTCTGCTTTTCATTCCGCTGATTTTGCCACACTATTTATTTTTCTGGACCGCTGCCTCTGACAACATGACCTAAGAATTTAAGTTGTCTTTTTCTGACAGTTGTCTGTAGTGATCTCTTGTATCCGGCTGTTTCCATAACTTCATTATTTGTCTTCTTTTCAGTCCGTGATATCTGCATAATTCTCCTGATGTGCCACATTTGTACTGCTTCAAGTCTTCTTTCCAGGTCTTTCGTTATCGTCCAGCATTCACATCCATATAGCAGAACAGACCATACATGGGCTTTCATTGTGTTAACTTTAGTGCTGAGTCTTATATTTCTGTTGGTGAGTATGGATTTCATGAATAATTGGGGGTTGAAATATACTCCAAAATGTAATAAATGGGGATTGGAATAATTGGGGTGGGTAAAAATATTTGAAAATTCAATTAATGCGAGGTTGGAATAATTAGTGGGTTAGCAATAATTAAAAATGTAACAATTAGGGGACTGAATAGTCAAGAGTGCACTTTACCCTCAATACAAGGGCCAATTGCACAATATTTTGACGATAGAGGCAAGTTATCAATTCATGCTTTCGAAAAATTGGAAGATTAATAAAATGGGGGTTGGAATAAAAGCGGGGTTCGGAAAAAATCTCAAAAATTAACAATCCGGGGGGGACGATTATTCGGTACTCTGGAGTAAGTCTCTTTATTTTTCTGAGTACTTTTGAGATTTAACTGTGTTTTAAAAAGGTATTTCTTCCATTTTCAATTAAGTTGGCATGTACAAAAACCCTCTACTAATCACTTATTGATTCACTTATGTCAGAGTCGGACGTCTATCCCTAATCAGCACAAGGAGGGATGGGTTGGAAAGAAGGGGGGAATTTCACAGTCTTAACTCCTAAAATTGGGGGATAAAAAATTAACTCCTTTGAAAATAGCGGGGGATACAATTATTTTTCACCTGAGGGTCTTTGAGAACAAGTTAAAGAAAAGTTTCTAAATATTTATATGTGTCCCTGACCCAAGGTTATGGGGCTCAATTCAAGAATTTTTTTAAAATTTCATACACGTTTGTTCCAAGTATGTATTTAACTCCTCGTGATGATTGGAATAGCAGGTAAATGTTTGTAAAATTTTTGGAATCTTGTGGTAATGTTCATTGAGTGCTATTGTTATATGAAAAACCACTTATCATTTCTTTCAGAAAAAGAAATTGGAAACCGGAATGAAATGGACGCACAGCAATACGATAGAGAAAACCATCAAACTATACCTGATCATCTGTGGAATAACCTCCCAGAGCATGGCCAGTACTTGGTTGAAATCATGAAGTTTTCGGGTTATCGTAACCGGGCTTCTATCTTTAAATTAAAGGATCAGGATGAAATGAAGAAAATGTTTAGTTTTGCTGTGGAACATTCATATTTGATCGACGATGCCGATCGAGAAAAGACATTTGGTATTTTTCAGCGAAAGCCAAAGGATGTGAAAATGTTACCAGGACTGGAATCTGACATGAGACGCTTCATTAGTGCTGTCGGAAAGCCTGATACAAACAATTCATTCTTCCAAATTGCATAAACAACCAAAAACTCCTATGCAAAAATCATTAAATCGCGATGTTACCTCAAAAGTGGACGGTGCATCCACAGTCACGGTTGACATATTGCGTGAAAGATTTCGCAAGTGGCTTCAGACTCATATCCGAAAGCAGAACAAAGACATCGATATAGATGTCGCAGTGAATCACTTAGATATAAAGAGCACTCCAAATAATGGTGTCTTCTCAGCGAAATGCAAACAACGTGGTTGCAGCCAAATGTTTGTCTTACGATCAAATGGTACAGTTTGCAACATGGGCAACATCCACCGCCATTTAACAAGTTCTTGCTGGTTAAGTAACAACTGCAATACCCTAGCAATTGAACCAACAAGAGAGCCATCACAGACCTCAATTCCTGCTCTGTTTGTCAACTCTAGTAAGTCTGGTGTGCCATCCAAGCGGTCACACAAGGAAATACTTCAGCTGGAAGATGATGGGAGTTACTCAGATCACTCAATGCTTGATGTTGATTTTGCAGCTAAAAAAATAAGTCCAAATCCGATGCAATACTTTTTTTGACTCTTTCAACGGGTTCTGAATCCAGTTCTTCACTTCAAAACATTTCGTCAGCCCCAAAAAATGTCTGAGCTCCCGTTGGTCTTCTAGACATCAAATACTTCAACGGGCGTTAATGATGGACTCAATTAAACCTGGCCAGAGAGCTATAACTGACTATTTTGATTTTGACTATATTTGTAATGTGGTGGAAAAAATGTTGAAATCCGAAAAATTGTGAACTGTACCTGTGGATGACCAAGTGAATCTGAAGTCGCTCCACTCTTACAACGGATCTATGAGAATGCACAGAAGAACACTACTTCCGCCAAGTCTGGACGACGCCATGATCTTTTGGTGAAACAATTTGCGGTCTCGCTACTCATTCTAATTGGGAAAAGTGGCTATGAACTTTTGCAAGCCAACTTGGGTGGTGGTTTACCATCATACACAACAGTGCGACGTGTTCTTTCCGGCATACAACGGTCTGTCGAAGAAACTTTCTATTTTGATGCACTCCTTCAGCATCTGAAAAAGTGGGAAGATCCACTTTTTGTACATGTTCAAATTGATGACACGCGTATCATAGGTCGAGTGGAACACGACTCTCTAGCAGACAGGTTCGTTGGATTTGTTTTGCCCTTAAAAGATGGTTTGCCAGTTTGTGACAGCTACATTTTTGACACATTTGAAGGTATCGCCAATGCATGTAGTTGCTGCACGATAGCAAAGTATGCACATGTTATTTTTGTTAAGCCATTATCCAATGTTGCACCCACTTTTGTTTTAGCCGTCCTCGGCACTGATGGAAAGAATGATCACACTGTCATATTACAACGATGGAAATACATTAAAGAAGGGCTGTCCCGTATCGGTGTCACTGTTGTTAGTAATGGTGCTGATGGTGCAGGTCGATTTATGAAGGCAATGATAGAAGAAACGCGACTTTTCAAAGTATCTTCCTCAACAAATGTCTGTCCATCATGGACTTTCTATCTTATGCCAGATATCCCAGATGGGAATTTTGCTGGCAGGATGATATTCATGAGTTAGCAAAACGTCGAACCCGACTCTTGGGCCCTTCAAACATCATTATTATGAGCGTTGAAAATGGCGGAGTTGCCAACCTTCAATGTGTTCATGACAATTTACCTAAAGAATGGCATGGACTTACTCAAAAAACAATCAACAACAAAGACAAGCAAAACTATAGCAGCATTGCCACCCTTGTTAGCAATGATCTTCATGAGTGTCTTGTGGAAGTGAATCCAAAAATGAGAGTAAAAGGAACAATGGTATACTTGCATTTGATGAGGTGTATTCGAGATGCTAAATTTGACAAAACCACCACCCCCTCTTAAACGTATCTCATTGCTTTGGGAAGTAACTTTTTTCCCTCGAATTTGGAAGAAGTGGCTGAAGACCAACGGTTACGAAGAAACAGAGCATTTTGTCACTGGCAATGCATACTTGTGTGTTGAATTGAATAGCCACTCACTAACTGGCATTGCTTTTAATGCAATTATGGGAAATTTACCAAGTGATTCTTTGAGAATTTGGCTGGCTGGTTCTCAAGGATGTGAGCAACTATTCCGTCTACTACGGTCGATGACACCCGTTTTTTCAACCATCACAAACTTTACCATGATAGGTATCCTTCAAATGATACATAAACTAAATTATCTTGCATCCATCGAATCATGTGATGATATTGTTTTTTCCAGAATAAAATGACGACTGCTGCATATGAACGAGGAATCTGCATCCACTTTTGAAGTTCCAAAATTGGAGGACATTAAAGAAAAAATTTTCGCAGCAAAAGCCAAGGCTGTTGCTTTAGCAGAAGAATGCGAGATGGTGTTAGAATCATATGCTGATGATGACGTACAGGGTGACTCCACCGAATTAATTGAGCAGGCTGTGTTTGTTGATGAAGAGCCAATGGAAAATGCTTCTCCAGATTTGGATGAACCAGAATTTCGGATGACATCAAATGACGTCATGACAATCCGGGAAGACCTATCCGTTCTGACAGTTCGGAAGGAAAACGATTCGGGACTGCCAATTTACAAGCCAGTGCATGAAAAGAGGACAGTTCTAAAAAAGACTTACACAAAGAAAACACCGTTTATTGAATACAAAGGAGCATTTATCAGAAAAACAACAGCGCTTTATCTGCTGCAGGAAAACTGTCAAATTTCAAATGACAGACTTTTACGTGTGCGTGGTGATCAACCATCTCATCTGTATTCTGATGTCGGAAAGGAACGTGATGTGGCAACTATTGTTCGAATAGGAGATTTGTGCTTTTTTCATCAGGAACAGAGGGAAAAAGTTTTAGCTGGCCGTGTGGTTCAGTTTTCCTACATGGAAGGTACTAAAAAACAAAGGGAATATTTAGCTACATATGTGGATATGTCAAAATATGAAAGGAAGAAAGCATCTGGTGACAAAACATTTCGAGATATTGGCGTTTTTGCCAATTATTTTGCTAGACTGGAAGAGATAAAAGAAGACCTTATTGATTTCTAGGTGCTTGATTTGATTTTTAAGGCTGGCTACTTGTCCATGGATCACTATATTGCAACAATAAATGAAACGTCTGTGTCTCCTACGGATATAATTGCTACGCCATTTTCAATTCCTGTTTGTGATGTGGAAAACCTTATCCCAGAATGAAGGGATTCCTTATGCACGATATCTGATTTCCTCCATTGAAAGTTATATCTTATGCATTTCACATGTGTGTATTTTTCTTGTGACATATTCACTTTCTTGCAGATCTCGTTTTATTCATTTTGTTTTGAAGCACGTATCGTGGTTGTCTTTCAAAATAATTCAAAATCAGAAAAACTTTCTTACTTAATCACAATTATATGAAATCGTAGAGGTGATCAAAGTTGTGTATTTCTGTTTATTTATCAATAGGGAAAACGGGGCAGTAAAAAATTCCACTCGTTTTTTCATGAGAGACCTTCTGACGATTCTTAAGTTTGCTAACGCATGCCATCTTCATTATCACTTAACATTTCATAAGTTCATATCTTCATGAATTATTTGTACCAACAGTGATGGTAGGGCTTCGGAGTACGTTTTATAAAGGCTAGCGAGTGTCCTTATCTTATACACTGTAACTCCAAAACTAAAAGCACGGGCAAGGTTGAACTTTTATTTTCTCTTGCTGTTCTACTTTTGATTCCCCGACTTTAGGAGGATTTGGCGCCTCAGAATTCGTCCTCGGTCGTTCGTTCGTATGTCTGTTTATACTATTCTAAAGAACCACGCATTACATTTTTTTGAAATTTTACAGGAAGTTACAACTATATAAGGGATGAAAAGTAACATTGCCGGATTTTTTTATAAAAATTCTCGTTGGCGCCTAGATGGTCAAAGGGGTCATTTGTAGGGCAAAATGGTCAAATTTCCGCTATTTGGAAAACAACTTTTGACCCATCTATTAGATATTTCTTAAGCTTGATAAGAACTTGGAAATAATTGCTGCGCATATTCATCAAGTGTTGCGGAACTCTGGGAAAATCAGGTTTGAGATCATTGGGAACTAATAACTCCCAAATGGTCAAAACCATACTTTCTGACAAATAATGTTTTATTCACCTATTAATTCTTTTGTAAAACTGGGTAATAACTTGGAGCACGCCTGTCGATTGACCCTGTCAAAAATCCGGCCCTCTACACTTCGGGCTTTTTGGGCTAAAATAGGCCCAAAATGGTAAAAAGCGCAACTTGAAAGATAAATTCTGATCCATCCATTACTTTTTACTGAAACTCAGTAATAACTTGAAAATAATTGCTACACAAATTGATTTAGTACCGGTGACCCTGGAAAATTCGGATTCATGACCCCTGAGGCTTTTGGGCTTAAGATAACCCTTAATTGACCAAAACGTCACTCATTGACAAATACCTTCTTTCTCATTCATTTCAGCTTTCTGAAAATTGGTAATAGGCTGCAACAAGCTACACATATTTTACTCTTTGCATTGCCGAGAGACCATATTTATGTTACGGTTGGTTACTGCCTTAAATTAGCCATCCCAATCTAAGCCCTCCAGTTCTCAAAAGTTCTAGTGGAGCATTGATGGCCTACTAACTGTTTTGTGTTGACAATTCTCCAAACGAAAGTAAAAGAATAATATTGTTCAGAAGTCAGGAACAGCTCACGAAGCATGTGATTCCCATCTACGTGTTTCCCAGCATCTTCATGTGCAAAATGCCGCTGTCTTGTGATTTTACTGACATCACATTATACAGACCATATATTTTACCACTTTCCCCACAAGTAGATAAGTTTTCAAAACCAGAACTAGATCACATCAAAATATCTGGGTACTCTTACTCTTTAATAAGCTTGTGTTCTCAAGAATTTCAGATCTCAAATTCAAAAGATGATATCCCTATTTTGATAATTGTCACATTAGTGATCGTTTTAAGTAACTATCAATAATAACCAATCATTGTCGAAGACTCACATATTCCTAAGTATTCACAATAATAGCAAACAACTCATAATCATTCTCAATATATATAACAATAATAATTATAATAATAATCATAACAATAATAATTCCCAATAATTCTTAATAATTCTTAATAACTCTCACAAACTATAATTTCCAATAATTCTTTATAACTCCCTATAAATTCTTATACTTCCCATTAATTCTAATAACTCCCAATAATTCTCAACAGCCCTTATAATTCTTCATTCTCAAACACTTTTGTTAAAGTGATTCACCCCTCGACGTAGCTAGCATTTCTGCAGATATTACAGGTATTTTTCCCTCGATGAAGAGGAAAGCCCAAATGGGTAAAAATGAATTTATTACCTTCCTAATGAGAGCGGGGCTTTCGTAAATCTTTTCAAAAATTAATTGGCTGAGCGATGACTGTTGGACACAAAGATTAAGGAGTATAATCAAATCTAAGTTAGATGAGTGAAACTCAAAATTTTATCGTCAAAGTCATGCTTGATTGCTCATGAAAGCACAGATGGATAAAATATGCTGGTGATTTTTAAGCCAGGCTATTATTTTCAATGAATTCCTAAATTTTACCAATGGAAATACCCCATCTAACTCCATAAGACTCTATTTGATTAAATTCTTTGATATGGTTCATTTCCCTCTTAGGTGAAAAGTCAGAACTTAACCGCCATGCTACTAACTTTCACGAATAATTAGTACGACGTCATCTAACATATTTTGCAACAGGCAATGCATCACAAACAAAGGCAAAGGTGAAGCAATTTTCAATTGACATTTACTCCTTCGCTTAAAAGAACACACAAGAAAATGTACTCCTGTGTGTGAACATTTTCACAGTTGTCAGTCAACTTTAAACTTCGACGAGACAGAAATTCTGGACATATCAACAAACTTAAGTCATCTCATGACTCTTGAAGCGTTATGGATCGACGACATAAAGCCTGAACTCGATACAAGAGACGAATATCGAAGCCGGACCCTAACAATAAAACTATAACTGTATTAATTACATTAATCGTTCTACAAACTTTATAGATATATATTATTTATAAACATGTTAACATTGTAGATAAAGTTTTATATGGCTTTTCTTTTTAGTATTTTTCGTTACAAATTGCAATGAATTTTGGATTCAATTTGTAAACTGATCTCTGTACCAATTTTTTGTTGAGTGTTTTTTTGTTAATTACTTTCATAGCTAGTTTTATTAAATGCCAATTTATACATTCTTACAAAGGATAGTGGTAAAACTCAGCTGATTGCAGAGCATAAGTTGAAACAGAATGTAATTGTTTTGCTTGAATAAGCGTTGCCAACAACATTAAGGGCGTGGCCCCTGGAAAAATCTCTTAGGGACTAGCAACTAATATTGCCTCCCAGCCGCTCTTGTTGACTTGACTTTGACATTATGTGTATAACGATCCAGCAGCATTTTCTTTCAAAAGTATTAGCATTTAGTATTTTCATGACAAAGGGGTTATAGAGGGGTTATTTTAAACTGTAAAGTTGCTTCGAGATAAAAATTACTTTAGTCTTTCTAATTGTATTAGCTTAGGAAGTGATAGGGTAAAAAACATAATCTGTGAAGATAATTCTTTGTGGTCTACAACAAGAAACGAGTTAACCAACTACATACAAGTACTTAGCATATACCACAGTCTGGCATTGTATATTCTAAGGAGCTTTAATTACATTTTCTTATGGCACCAGTGCATCAGGCACCGAAACCTACAACTTCGTTTATTCTTCACTATTTAGCTCACATAGGACCGATATCTTTCCTAAACCTGTTAAATTCTGTTCTAATAAACTTACATCCTTGATCTCTGCTGGTATTACATTTTCTCATGGCACCAGTGCGTCAGGCACCGAAACTTACCACTTCGTTTATTCTTAACCAATTAACTCATCCATTCGACTTTCCAACTCACATAGGACCGATATCTTCCCTAAACCTGTTAAAGTCTGTTCTAATAAAGTTACATCCTAATTCTCTGCTTCGTGGCAGTATCATAGATTAAAAATAAGCTCTTTGTTCGGATATTAAGTTCTCACTCTGCTTTTGATGACATCAAACCTTTACTTTCATAACTTAAGAAAAGTTTGCTGCAATCACAGCGTGCTTGGATCCATCTATAGCAAGGGAACTTGGTGGTATAAAGCTATTGTTCCTCAGAAGTCCTCTCCTGAGTTGTCAATTATAGACTAATTAGACTACTTTCAGTCTAACTCAANAAATTAATTGGCTGAGCGATGACTGTTGGACACAAAGATTAAGGAGTATAATCAAATCTAAGTTAGATGAGTGAAACTCAAAATTTTATCGTCAAAGTCATGCTTGATTGCTCATGAAAGCACAGATGGATAAAATATGCTGGTGATTTTTAAGCCAGGCTATTATTTTCAATGAATTCCTAAATTTTACCAATGGAAATACCCCATCTAACTCCATAAGACTCTATTTGATTAAATTCTTTGATATGGTTCATTTCCCTCTTAGGTGAAAAGTCAGAACTTAACCGCCATGCTACTAACTTTCACGAATAATTAGTACGACGTCATCTAACATATTTTGCAACAGGCAATGCATCACAAACAAAGGCAAAGGTGAAGCAATTTTCAATTGACATTTACTCCTTCGCTTAAAAGAACACACAAGAAAATGTACTCCTGTGTGTGAACATTTTCACAGTTGTCAGTCAACTTTAAACTTCGACGAGACAGAAATTCTGGACATATCAACAAACTTAAGTCATCTCATGACTCTTGAAGCGTTATGGATCGACGACATAAAGCCTGAACTCGATACAAGAGACGAATATCGAAGCCGGACCCTAACAATAAAACTATAACTGTATTAATTACATTAATCGTTCTACAAACTTTATAGATATATATTATTTATAAACATGTTAACATTGTAGATAAAGTTTTATATGGCTTTTCTTTTTAGTATTTTTCGTTACAAATTGCAATGAATTTTGGATTCAATTTGTAAACTGATCTCTGTACCAATTTTTTGTTGAGTGTTTTTTTGTTAATTACTTTCATAGCTAGTTTTATTAAATGCCAATTTATACATTCTTACAAAGGATAGTGGTAAAACTCAGCTGATTGCAGAGCATAAGTTGAAACAGAATGTAATTGTTTTGCTTGAATAAGCGTTGCCAACAACATTAAGGGCGTGGCCCCTGGAAAAATCTCTTAGGGACTAGCAACTAGTATCGCCTCCCAGCCGCTCTTGCTGACTTGACTTTGACATTATGTGTATAACGATCCAGCAGCATTTTCTTTCAAAAGTATTAGCATTTAGTATTTTCATGACAAAGGGGTTATAGAGGGGTTATTTTAAACTGTAAAGTTGCTTCGAGATAAAAATTACTTTAGTCTTTCTAATTGTATTAGCTTAGGAAGTGATAGGGTAAAAAACATAATCTGTGAAGATAATTCTTTGTGGTCTACAACAAGAAACGAGTTAACCAACTACATACAAGTACTTAGCATATACCACAGTCTGGCATTGTATATTCTAAGGAGCTTTAATTACATTTTCTTATGGCACCAGTGCATCAGGCACCGAAACCTACAACTTCGTTTATTCTTCACTATTTAGCTCACATAGGACCGATATCTTTCCTAAACCTGTTAAATTCTGTTCTAATAAACTTACATCCTTGATCTCTGCTGGTATTACATTTTCTCATGGCACCAGTGCGTCAGGCACCGAAACTTACCACTTCGTTTATTCTTAACCAATTAACTCATCCATTCGACTTTCCAACTCACATAGGACCGATATCTTCCCTAAACCTGTTAAAGTCTGTTCTAATAAAGTTACATCCTAATTCTCTGCTTCGTACCATCTTGCAAATACCAACTTAAATCTTATTCATCATCATGAGTTTTTTCTGCCTGTGTTGTTGCAATTTACCAGTACCATTATGATAATTCTGTAACAAAATACCCTATTCCTCTCTCGTAGACAGTGTGAAGCTGTTATTTGTAATGCTTAGTCAGAATATTAACAGGGTCATATTAATGACTGAATATCCTCCAAGAAATTTTGTCACGTGATTTTTGCCAACCATCTCATGTATTAGAGTTAACAATTAGTCTTATATGGTTCCTTTTTCAATAGGCATGAGGTCTTGGCAGTATCATAGATTAAAAATAAGCTCTTTGTTCGGATATTAAGTTCTCACTCTGCTTTTGATGACATCAAACCTTTACTTTCATAACTTAAGAAAAGTTTGCTGCAATCACAGCGTGCTTGGATCCATCTATAGCAAGGGAACTTGGTGGTATAAAGCTATTGTTCCTCAGAAGTCCTCTCCTGAGTTGTCAATTATAGACTAATTAGACTACTTTCAGTCTAACTCAAATCAACAGGGGGCTGGTTGAGACTTCTATTTATAATTCTCTGATAGGACATTCAACCTCAATCGTCGAACAATATTTGGCATGCAGGACTTTTGAGGAAGCTCCAGTTCTTTGGTGTTTCTAGTGACATTGCGAGACAATAGACCTTCTGTTTTTGTAATCGCAAGATAAAGACTGTTCTAGATGAGCTGTCCTCTTTTAGCTATTTCATCAGTGCTGGTGTTCGCAAAGAATCTATTCTAGGCCCCATTTCCTTCTTTTCAACAATACTTTCTCCGATCATATGACTCTACTCAATATTGTTGCTAAGGTAAATCTGACAATTACTTTGATAAGATTGAGATGGGTGCTAATCTTACGTATGAGCTTCGATTTGATGTTGAATGGCTTGTAATGTTAACTACTCAAAAATTAATCTTCTTTTAATTAGTCATTTCAGACATCCTTTCTTTCCATTTTCCTTGTCGAATTCTTGTAACTTACCCGTGAGCAACCTCTTTCGCATCCTTGCCATTGCTTTATGTCGTGATTTCTCTTGGAGGGCTTACACTCAGCCTACTGCTAAGTCGGTTGCAAAAGAGGTTGTCTCGCTTTTTCCTATGTTCCAGTCGTACCTCACTTCAAAAATTGTACGGTACCTCAAAAGTCTGCTATAGCCCTTGAATCTAATACTGTTGATACAGGTGGGTAGGTTGCTCCAGCTGATTGTCTTCGTCAGTTGAATCGCACTCAATTTCGAATCTGAAAATCCTCTGACCATGATATTTCTTCAAAGTTCAATTCTTTCTCTCATCTTTGTAGCGTGGCTTCATTTTCTGTTTTCCATTATTTCTATTATTATTATCATTATCATTATTATTCATTATTACTATTTTTTCCCTGGTATTTTTACAGGCAATTTTCAGTAAAGTTTGCTTCACTAGCTCCATCTTTGAGAATTTCCATACTAAAACGAGCATGAATTTTAACGCTTTTAAGTACCTGTACAACAGAAATATCCTCAGAAACAAACCAGATGCACTTTAACTATGATTTGAAAGTATGAACATCATAAACCATTTTAACTACTAACTAAGGTATCAGCTGGAATAGGGTGGACCGTGCAACTTCCATATTTAGGTAATGGATTATTGTACCCTTTAAAATATACTCATTTTAACTAGCTAGGAATAACAAATTGTTACATAAACGAAATAACACAATCGTTCAATCTTAAGGAAAATTAAAGTCAGTCTCTTGACATGATTGTTTCTTGTAACCAACTGTGACTGCCCTCCTGATGATTGTACTCCTGATGAAATTTGGACACCATCAGGTGTACTGGCCATAGACGATTCATCCCTTTTACTCACTGATGATGTGTATTCAACTGGACTACTACGTGTGTCATTAGTACTTTGAATGTGATGTCGACTCTTTTGATAATTTCCTTTCGAAGTTCTCACTAAATACGAATGTGACTTGGAGTCTTCATTCTCCTTTCGTAGCCCAAGGTTTTTCCTTTCCTGTTTAACTTTAATTTTCTGCTCGATATCCAATCCCGTAGTGTTCTAACATTCTAACTTAATTTAAAGTGGTGTGTATACTTTCTCTTATGGTCTTAATCGCGCTTTTGAAGGATTTTCAAATTCCGCCATCTTGGAACGAGTTCTTCCGTTAAGCTCAGTACATTTGTTCTTATTTGCATTCTAATAATTAACTAATGAGCACTAATACTCGTTGAACCAATGACGTTAGATTGGGGCTAATGTGGGCCAGAACATATCTGGGTAAACCCATGCTTGTTTGCAAAATCCAACAATGCTCGAATAACAAATTGGGATTTATTGTCCAACAAGAACGATTCTGGCACACCCTAACTTGCAAATATTTTAATTTGAAAATAGTTTGCCTATAACAAAACTGCTGGTTGTCCTTTCCATGCAGATCAATTTCAGTTAGGCCGAATAATAGTCCATTACAACTAAAAAGTAATCTTCTTGAAATTTACAGAGATCGACAGAAATTATTTGCAGTAGATGGTCTTTGATAGGTTTTTCCTCCGAGTAGGCCAAGGAGTCTGACAAAAATTGCGGTCTATAGCTTTGTCTTCGATCTTCTTCTTCTTCTTCTTCCTGGGATTAGACCTCGTCACTTTAGTGCGAGGGGCAATTTACAGTTGTTTTGGTGGTTTCCGCCAGGTCAATAGGCGTGCAGTTTGGCGGCATGCTGCAAGTGAGCAAATGGTCCATTGTCTGTGTGGTTTCACATGGGCATCGATCTGTTCTTGAGATCCTACATTGTTCACGTGATACCTCTACAATGGTCAACCGGGAGCCGGTTGAGCGATTTCCATACTGACCACGGCTCACCGGCACACCCTGCCATTTGTTCACTTGGCCCATGCTTTTTTCTGTTGTTGGTCATGTTGGTGCTTTCTATGACCGAGTTCACGAAAATCTGGTAGTCATCCGGCGTGTGTACCATCAACATTGTCTAGAAGTTCATCAACTTTGTCGGCATAGTCACTAGAGCTGGCGTTCAGATTAAAACGTCGCCGGGGAGAATCCTGTTGTCTTCGCTATCATGTGAGATACCTGGCCACTATAATCTCATTGAAGCATGGTCGCAACAATAAATGAGACCAAGATTGCCCTAGTGTACTTTCACCAAAATTTCTTTCCAAATCATTTTTGGGAATATGATTATGTCGCTATAAAACAGCTATCCTCTCAAGACTGAAAGTTAATTACAAGCTAAAAAGTAATATTTTCACCATCGACCACAGAGTTTTGCGAACTGTACACCCATACTTTGTGCTCTATACAGCTTTCTGAGCACCATTATTTTCCTATTGCTATTGTTGGGATGACTCCAATTGTCAATCAATGATGGGTCTACAAGCATCAATTGAACCCTTGGTCATAGCTATTTCTGCATCATGCACATCCCCTTTGCGAGGTGACATAGGATTATGAGACAGTATGTCTGTCCCGGCTAACAGCTTTCTCCGTACGTGTGTCTGTCTGTAACAACACTAAACGCATAAAGTCTCATCAGAAATTGTTTGCAACATAATGAAGTTTGGTTGAGATCCTGTGTATTAAACAGGGGTACTAGTGGTTGTGGTTGGTCGGTAACTTAGTAAGTAGTTATTCAAACCCATCAGATAACCTGCAAACTTTCTGCATGCCCATGTTGAGACCAGGGAATCCTTTTTGAACCCTGCTTATCTTGTTTCTGCTTGTGTAAGTGTAAGAGAACAAAACTCTATTGGTTTAAGTTCATTTTCATCCAAATAAAACAGTGCACCTCCTAGACCAAAAATTGCTGGCATCTACTGGCATCTACAATTATTACAGTACTCCGTGTTACACGATACAAACTCAATGTTGGTGCTTCATAAAGGCACAGTATAATGTGCCTTAATGCTTTTTCCTGCATTGTGGTCCAAGTCTACCAGGTAAAAAGCTACCTGAATTGTTAAGCATTCTGAGAGTGCAACTAATTCAGTAACATCCTATGGAGCTTTAAATTTTCTGTTTAATAGTCGATTTCCAAAATTCGCATTTCTTTTTGTTGAGCTTTAGACCTGAAGCCTGAATTCTGCCTATAACCTTTCAAAGTTTCATATCATGTCCTTCAACTGTTCTTCTGAAGATATGTGTATCATCTATAATTGTCTTAACACCACCCAATCCAGCAAGAAGTTTTTCTTTTACATTCGAAAGATTTCCGGGGCCCAAGGTAATACTGAATGGTTCTCTTCGAATGCAGAAACGTCGGAATGACGTAATGAATGTTGTCAATTTTTAACTGTTTGTGTGTAACAGTGTGTGATAAAAACCGGTACTTCCATCCAACTTAGAAAGTACTGTGGTACTGACAAACTTAGGTTACGCATCACGTAGTATTGGTATCTAACGCTTTACTCTTTTTAAAACCTTTTCAGGTCAAAGCATATTCTGATTTTCCAATTTTTCTTGACTACTGGTATCATGGGTGCACACCATCCTGTCGATTCAGTGATTTCTTCAATAATTCCCTCGGCTTTCATACATTTAAGTTCTGCAGAAACTTTATCAAGCAGCAAGAAAGGCACATGTCAAACAGTAGTTTTAACTTTAAAAATTGTTGAATATTGTTTTGTTTTTCACCTGGAACTGGCACACACAAACCCACTCCGCCATGGTTTAAGCCATTTGGAGGACACTTGGGAAGACACGAGAAGTAGTAACACAACACTGTGCGGCAGTATCTTTCAGTATTTAATAACGACCGTTTCACAGTTCAATATATATATATATATATATGTATGCGTATGAGTTAAAAAGTATGAATTTTCAACTATCAAAAAAATCATATTATAAGGTAAAGTTTGTAAATTGCAGCCACTGTCGAAGCTTTTCGCCAATGGCTCTGCAGTGTAGCACGTGCTCTGATGTTTACCTTTTCCCACAAAAGCACTGGTTGCTCTGTGCTAACCCGATTCTGTACATGAGCTCTGCATACCTTCAGTGGCCTGACCTCAGTCTGTTAAGCAAAACCCAGGGCGCTCGAGGTAGATCGTATCCTGGAGGTTCAGCTGGCGGCTTTGGTATGTACTGCTTCAATCTACACTCGGTGCTGTCCCATCTCTCCTGCCACTTCTCTGCTATCCATAGATCCGGAGAACTGTCGTTTGCGTCACGAGCAATGTCTTGCATTCTTCTGGGTAGAGGACGTCTGGATGCGAGCCTTTGTGGGGCCTGTCTGTGAACAGTTACTGTGGGGTGCAGTAGATGAGCTAGACTGTTGAGCGCTCTGGTGTAGGTCTTAAGAATGATGTTTTCTCTCCTCAAATCAGGTGGCTGAATTCCTGAGAGGATGGGAAGCAAATAAAGAGGTATAGAGCGGATGCAGCAACTGATGTTGCGTATGCTGTCACTAAGGGCAGAGTCCAAATGTTTTACATGCGAGCTAGCACACCAAACAGGGGCATAATACTCAGCAGTAGAGTAGCAGAGTGACAATGCGGATATTCGAAGGACGTCAAATGAAGCACTTCCATCGATTGGTTGCAATGCGACGAAGTAGATTCGATTTGGTGCCAACTTTTTCTGTCGCCTTCTGAAGATGCTCTTTGTATGTTAAAGATCGGTCAAGTGTTACACCGAGGTACTTCGGATTTTTTTCGAATGGTATGGTGTTTGTGCCGACTTTAACCTTTAGTCTGCGATGAGCTTGCCTGTTTGCTAAATGGAAGACGCTTCAAACAGTTTTGGCGCTGTGGAGTTTTAATCGCCAGAGATGGAAGTACTGCTTTAGTTCATTTAGATCTTCCGACAGGACCTTTTTAATGCACTCGAATGTCTTTGCATAGTACAGAAGAGCTATGTCATCTGCATATATGTATCTCCTACTGATGCAGGTAGGGAGGTCAGCTACATAAATATTAAATAGCATTGGTGATAAGACTGACCCTTATGGTATGTCATTTATAAGTCGGTGAGGTTTCGATTTCTCATCAGCAAGGTACAATGTAAATCCACAGTTACTGATCCTTTCCATGATCGTTCTGACCCTTTCTTTGCTAGGAATGTATTGTAGCAGCTTAAGTGTTATTCTCGATGCCACATGGTGGGTGTCATATGCGGCCGAAAGGTCCACAAGAACAGTTCCCGCCTTTTTCTTGGCAAGAAAAGCGGATTCAATGTCCTCCATAAGAAGGCATACCTGATCGAGGGTACTTCTTCTTGGTGGGAATCTAGCTTGCTCTGTAGGTAGTTGTGAGTCGACAATGCCTTAAATTCGGTTGCAGATGAGGCGTTCCATGATATTAAAACCGATGCAGAGGAGGCTTACCGACATGTAGCTGAAGGTTTGTGAGGCTTAAGAAAAGCAGCAACCTTCGCTTTTCTTCAAACCTTCGGGAGCTCCTTTACTCGAAGGCAAGTGGAGTAAGGCTAACCATTCGACACAGTTATCCTGGAGGTGGTTGTAGAATTCAGGGTGACGGGAGCCAGGACCTGGACTCTTACCGGATTTCTGGAACTTTTGGCCAGTCCTCAGTTCATCTACTGTAAAGGGGTAACAGAGGTCTTCATCGGGATAAGGGGTGTGCTATGCTTCCTTAGGCTTCCTGTTTACGTCTCCAGTGAAAGCCTTGTCAAACTTCTTCTATTTTCCATTGTCGACAAGGCATTTTGCAATAGAATTAGCTAAGACTGCATTCCTAGTGGTGGCTCGCCTCTTCCTACCAGTCAACCGATTGAGCTTTGACCAGGCTTTCCTGCTGGAGTGCTGGAGCGATCAACATCCTCAAAGTTGCCTGCTGGAAGTGTTTCTGGCAGAGTATCTGTAGCTTCTTTGAAATCGGACCAATTCGCGTTGTGAAAATTCCATCTTGGTAGAGGGGTTGTGGTGGAGGAGTGACTTCGATGATAGCAGGATGCGAAATTATTGTGGGGCGATACTGCGATGGTGGAAAGTTATCCCCAATTATGTGACTTGGTTGTGGTAGAATACTTGATGTGTCATGGCTCTAGAATGTCACATCAGGNCTTATCAATGTTGGTTACGGCAGAGATCCAAGACTCCCGACGGCGATGGTTAGCATGGTCTAACAAATTGCTAGCTGCTTCCTCTTTTTCCACCAGGGTAGTGGCTTGGGCGTGTACTTCAGCAAGGTTGTCACACTGGCGATCCCAGCATGGAACAAATCTCTTTCGGTGTCCTCTTGCTACGTTTCGCTTTGCTGTAATGAGAACTTGTGACTGGGATGCTCGAAAGGAGCGATCAACATCCTCAAAGTTGCCTGCTGGAAGTGTTTCTGGCAGAGTATCTGTAGCTTCTTTGAAATCGGACCAATTCGCGTTGTGAAAATTCCATCTTGGTAGAGGGGTTGTGGTGGAGGAGTGACTTCGATGATAGCAGGATGCGAAATTATTGTGGGGCGATGCTGCGATGGTGGAAAGTTATCCCCAATTATGTGACTTGGTTGTGGTAGAATACTTGATGTGTCATGGCTCTAGAATGTCACATCAGGATTGGTGAAAGTATTCCAAATTGCAGAATGAAATGTTTTGGGTAGCTTGTGGTCATAGAGGAGCTTGAGATCAGTATGGGATGACCATTGAGTGAGTTCCTCGCCATCTGAGTCGCTATTTCGATAGCCCTATGACGTGTGATGACAGTTAAAATCTCCCGAGTAAATTACGGGGTGATGGAAGACTGGAAGACCGCTAAACATGGCTCTGGGTGGTTTGTACACGTTTACGATACTGATCGAGCCAGAGCTTAGTTCGATAGCCGACCATTGCAGTGGGCTTGTTGAGGTCGATCTGTTAATCTTTGAAAAAGTTAAATCGTTTCGTACAGGGGTTGCAATGCCGTGATGTGGGTGATGTAGAGCACCCGCAAGTGTGTGTTCCATTCAGTTTGATACTATCATCGTACTGCGAGTGTGTTTCTTGCAACAAAACTACCGAAACTGAGTGCTTGCGACACAGGTGTTGAATGACCTCACACTTGGCTCTGGTTAGACCTTCAACATTCAGCTGTAATATTGCAGCATCACTTGGTAAATATAGATCCGACTTGTTGCGGGGATTTCGCTTGATGACGACCTGAGGGGCCCTGCATCCTCTCCTGAGGGGCCCTGCGATATCTTCAGCAAGGGAGCTAGAGATACTGTTGACGTCGTTATCCATATCTGTAGTTGAACTTTTCATATTGCTCGGGTTGTTGGCATAAGCTTCACCGATGTCTTACGACATCGGCTACTGACAGAGAGGGCCACGACAAGGTTGCCAAGCCCTTCCCCTCACAATTCAATAAACCTGACGATCCAAATAAAGATTTTTCACTGTTTCATCCTTCTCAAAATAATGCTGCGTCAAGGCTAAGCAAGTTATTGACGAGAAAGAAGTTAATACTGTAGACGATTCTTATCAGCATAGTGCGTCCATTTATGGGTTTACCTCAATATCTGGTTGTGGGGGATTCCTTGTTTGCTTGTTCATCTAAAAAATGAATTTGTTCGAGACAACTAGTTTGAAATTTTTAATGTATTTTAATAAGATATTTTACAGAAAGTCAGTTTCAAGGACTTGATTTACAAAGTGTTTGTTTTCCTAAATATCAGTAACAATTGTGAAAATTGAAGCAGTTCTGAGAAAACCCATTGTGTGAAAAAAAAAAAATTTCAATGGGAATTTCTCAGTTAACTTCCATATTCCATGTACTCATCACGAAATTTTCTGCAGCATGGCAGGCATCCAAGTCACAGAGTGGATGGAACACAGAGGAATAAAAGATGGAACATGTACACGGGGATAAAAGAGTAAGACAAGCTCCAGTTTATCTCACCGGAACTTCATAAGATTGACATGTCTTCACTTCATAATGTTGTCGTTTTATTGAGGTATGATAGATTTTAAGGTTTACCTAATTTATGAATGTTTTGAGTTCAACAACTTGTGTTTCTGAAGAAACGAAAGTCGAAGAAATTATTCACTGGTTGAAAATGAATACATGTTATAAACCTACCTAATTGAGCGAACTTGAAATTCCTTCACCTTTTTCTTCCACTATGCCCCGTATTCATCAATGCAGATAGATCTTTTGCTTCACAACTACTATCATCTGCTAATTAGTTATTAAATGTTTGGCTAATTCTACCAGTTGTTTTGTTTCCTTACGTAGGTTGCCAAAGAATCAAGTCACTTCCCAGTTCCTCTCTCTTTTACTGTAGCAATTCCCAGTGAATTTGGTTTTTATCTTACAATAAAAGATAAAATGGAGAAATGCGCAGCAATAAGACTTTTTGTGATGTTATGTATTATATATGTAATATGTTGTATAATATTTTACCATATATTGTATAACATATGTTACTTATGGTGTAATATATGTTATGAATTATAATAGAATGCATCCGTTTGCCCCCTTTCCAGCAGCGCGTTACTCACGCGAAATATTCCAAACTGTTCTCAGTATTTTGGTATAGGCACCGTAAATGGTCTTTCAAAGGGTTTTCCGTAGTACCAATAAGGTTTCTCCATGAAATTAGAGCCGACTCAACAAATTCCCCAAAGAAGCTTCTTTGGAATTAGCTGTTTATGCTTATTTCCACATGTTATGCAGTTTATTTAGAAGAATCAATGCTTTTTTCAGGCTATACTGACATAAAGTCCAATTTCACTGGTGACTTTCTATTTGTTGCAGCAGTATTAAAAATCTTATTACCCAATACGGTTTGTGCATGGTTCTCGTGTTTGTTTGTTTAATATGTTGACAACTGTCATTATATCAATAGCCCACAACATAGAAAGTAAGCATTTTTCTGTGGATCATCCAGGCTTGAGTAGTAACCTTGACAACATTTTTTCTAGTAATACTCAACTATTAAAATGAAAGTTAAATTGCACAGATAGCGTGTATGTCATATTGTAGGTATTGAACTATACAGCAGTACACAGCTCCAGGGAAGCATTGGTGAGAACGTGTAAGTACAGTACAGTTATATCACTTATTTATAGCACTTGAAATAGTTTAGGGAGATATAACTAGGCTACTTGCCTAGTTATATCTCCCTAAACTGTTTAGAGTTTGTTGAGAACTAGTAACTTTATATGTGTAAATCAACCCTCAGTATTCTCTATATAAGTGTTTTTGAAATTTGTCCTATAAAATTTAAAAATATTTATTTTCATATTTTTAGGTGAATTTTGACAACTGACTTGTCTTAATATTACAATGGACAGTTCATCATTTGGGTATTGCAAGTTGGATAATAGTGTGCCCATTGCACACCTAGACTATACTTTTGTAGGGAAATGCAATGATGAAAAATACCTAGAGAAGATAGTTAAAATTTTAAGGTAAGACAATGCAGTTTCTGAGTATTATTATGGTTTTGTGAGCACAATTTTTGTTCCCATTCTGAGGCTACCCTGTGAAACTATCATCATTAATACCAAAATGTGAATTTTGAAAGTGTTACTTGATAACACTGGCCTGCTTTTAAAAACTCATTTTTAAAGGTCAAATGTTTTTCAACTGATTTGTGTATTTTGTGGTGTTACTAATATAGCACTCAGTTCAAGGAGAACCTGGATCTAGCTGGCCCAATCTTTGTCTTAATATAGAAAATGGAACTGGACCAGCCATAATCTAACACCAAAACTACACCAGTCTTTGAATTTAAGAAACTGAAAGTTTTCCTGTTTGCACCTGGATGGTCATTTGTTGTTAGGCAGAGCTGAACTCCAGTCAATGTGACTTGAAATCACAAGGAACAGATGTAGTAGGTTTTTGTCTGGTTTTTTGTGTTTGTTTTAATGTCATTTCCCCAGCAATTGAGTCTCAGACAGTGCCCTTCAGAGGAACTTTGTATTGGCAGTGAGGAATTTCTTGGCCGGATGCCTTTCCTGATGCAATCCAATGGATTTTTCTTTTGTAAACTTCCAAATTCTTCTCACCTGCTTGGGGAATTGAACCTGAAACCTCTTGGTTACTGTGCAATTGCAGTAGCCATTAAGCCTTGGCTTCTCATTTCTATTTACTATTTTAGATCAAGGAAGAATGGATCACATATGTACAAATCATATATATATATATATATGTATATATATATATATATATATATATATATAGTCAATCTGCAGACAGTACCGTTTTGCCCTTTNTATATCAATAGCCCACAACATAGAAAGTAAGCATTTTTCTGTGGATCATCCAGGCTTGAGTAGTAACCTTGACAACATTTTTTCTAGTAATACTCAACTATTAAAATGAAAGTTAAATTGCACAGATAGCGTGTATGTCATATTGTAGGTATTGAACTATACAGCAGTACACAGCTCCAGGGAAGCATTGGTGAGAACGTGTAAGTACAGTACAGTTATATCACTTATTTATAGCACTTGAAATAGTTTAGGGAGATATAACTAGGCTACTTGCCTAGTTATATCTCCCTAAACTGTTTAGAGTTTGTTGAGAACTAGTAACTTTATATGTGTAAATCAACCCTCAGTATTCTCTATATAAGTGTTTTTGAAATTTGTCCTATAAAATTTAAAAATATTTATTTTCATATTTTTAGGTGAATTTTGACAACTGACTTGTCTTAATATTACAATGGACAGTTCATCATTTGGGTATTGCAAGTTGGATAATAGTGTGCCCATTGCACACCTAGACTATACTTTTGTAGGGAAATGCAATGATGAAAAATACCTAGAGAAGATAGTTAAAATTTTAAGGTAAGACAATGCAGTTTCTGAGTATTATTATGGTTTTGTGAGCACAATTTTTGTTCCCATTCTGAGGCTACCCTGTGAAACTATCATCATTAATACCAAAATGTGAATTTTGAAAGTGTTACTTGATAACACTGGCCTGCTTTTAAAAACTCATTTTTAAAGGTCAAATGTTTTTCAACTGATTTGTGTATTTTGTGGTGTTACTAATATAGCACTCAGTTCAAGGAGAACCTGGATCTAGCTGGCCCAATCTTTGTCTTAATATAGAAAATGGAACTGGACCAGCCATAATCTAACACCAAAACTACACCAGTCTTTGAATTTAAGAAACTGAAAGTTTTCCTGTTTGCACCTGGATGGTCATTTGTTGTTAGGCAGAGCTGAACTCCAGTCAATGTGACTTGAAATCACAAGGAACAGATGTAGTAGGTTTTTGTCTGGTTTTTTGTGTTTGTTTTAATGGCATTTCCCCAGCAATTGAGTCTCAGACAGTGCCCTTCAGAGGAACTTTGTATTGGCAGTGAGGAATTTCTTGGCCGGATGCCCTTCCTGATGCAATCCAATGGATTTTTCTTTTGTAAACTTCCAAATTCTTCTCACCTGCTTGGGGAATCGAACCTGAAACCTCTTGGTTACTGTGCAATTGCAGTAGCCATTAAGCCTTGGCTTCTCATTTCTATTTACTATTTTAGATCAAGGAAGAATGGATCACATATGTACAAATCATATATATATATATAGTCAATCTGCAGACAGTACCGTTTTGCCCTTTGTGGGCTCATCAGTGCAGCACAGAGCTTCTGAGACATAACTCTCTCTCTATATATATATAACATAGTTTCCTTTACACTTCTGCACAAACTTATTCCCATTCCCTTTTTTACATTGTTTCTTTGATGTTGTTTGGACCTTGTATTTGTCTTATGTCCCATTTGTTTGTCCTATTTAGTAAAATTGCTGATATATACTTAATATATATATATATATATATATATATATATGCTTACTTTGGAGTTAAGCTTGAAGACTATGACATCATTTGCACCCCATGTTAGTGGGAAAAGATGTGTTAAGAACTTTTGTAATTGGAGGAATAACAAGAGGATAAAAGTATGGCATTTGTGGTTCCTGTGGTGTGGAGAGAAGGTAAAGATCATGTGACAGACTACTTTGTTTTGCATGACTGATCTTCAAGGAATCCATTACAAGAACAAGCATTGTGTTCAGTGCCCTGGTGTTCTGTCTGCCTTAACACGTTGATTCCCGACACTTTTTGAGGTGTACCTCATCAGACCCACGGCTTAAAATGACCCTGGTCATGTCAGATATCAATTTTTTTGAATTTTTGAGGAGATTTTGAATATTTTTATAATAATTTGAAGTTTGACCATGGCTCACAGGTATACACATTGTTGGTGCTGGGTATTTGATATCTAATACCCAGGACCAATCACGTGTATACATGGTCCACAATACAAGCGTGTTTACACGTTTTTGGGTCTTGGTATTAAAAATTTCAATACCGGGAGCCAACCACATCTATACACATTGTCTATGATGCATTAAAGTTGGCCAATCAAATGCAAGTTTTTTAGGTCATAACCAATCAAACAGCTGTTCTTTGGGAAAAACAAAGAATTCTGGTGGGAATTCTTTCTTTTCAATCAAGCATTCATCAAGTGAGGATGTCTCTGATGCCAAGGAGGAGTTGCAATGCACGATGGTTCACAAAGTATTCAGTGCCAACCTGAAAAGCAACAGAGATCTGATTCACTTGAGAACCACCATTTTCAAGAGAATTGGTCACAGCAACAGAATGAGGAACCTAATCCAAATGATAACAGTAACGATGAGGGAGAGGAGGCCGAAGATGAAGTATATGAATGGTTGGATGAGAACCCCACCTTGAAACAATTCAACTTTGATGAACATGCAGGATTAAAGATTGAAACTCCTAATGGTGACAACCCCATGTTTTTTTTCAATATCTTTGTAAACAATGAATTATTACAAGACATTGTTGACCGATCAAATGAATATGCTGCCTGTGTTATCAATAGCTCCCACCCTTTGAGAAGAAGTAGCATCTTGAATACCTGGAAGGATGTTACTTTGGAAGAAATGAGAAAGTTCTTTGGTCTTGTTTTTCACATGGGCCTTGTTGCTATGCCTTCTTATCATTTGTACTGGTCCACAGATCGCTTGTATAAAAACAAACTTTTCCAGTCAGTCATGTCCAGGAATCAATTTCAGTTGATTATGAGGTTTTTAAATTTTGGCGATGAACCCGCATTTCAAGACGATCGGTTGCAGAAGATAAGATTACTTTGGAATCATCTCAACAAAACAACTGCTGAAGCTTACACACCAGATAAGAATTTATCTTTAGATGAGTCTGTGATGCTTTGGAGGGACAGATTAGTTTTTCGACAGTACATCAAAAACAAAAGACACAAATATGATATAAAGTTTTTTGAATTGTGCACCAATGATGGTTTTGCCCTGAAAGTAGAAATTTATTCTGGCACCAAATTCGTAGATGTTAAATGGATGGGTCAGACTGCAGCTGTTGTTCTTGATCTCATGGGTCCATACATTGATAAAAGCTACCATGTCTTTACTGATAATTGTTATAATTCAGTACCATTGACAAAGACTATGTCAGATAGAAGAACTTATCTTACTGGTACCCTCAGAACAGATAGAAAGCATCAATCAGAGGCAGTGTCAAAGAAGAAGTTAAAGAAAGGAGAGACGGTGTTTCAGTCATCGGGTGACACGACTGTAACAAAATGGAAAGACAAACGAGATGTTCGAATGATCAGCAATGCCTTTGTTCCTGAGATGACTGTGACCGTCAACCGTTATGGGAAATTGAAAGATAAACCAAACGTTGTTGATGTGTACAACCAAAGCATGTCAGGTATTGATCGATCTGACCAGATGCTTTCGTACCATTCTGGTTTACGAAAAAACATCAGACGGTACAATAAAGTTGGGGTGCATAGGAGATCTTTATGACGAACGCTTTCTATCTTTATTCTAAACAAACCTTAGCACCACGATGCTTAAAGTCAGTTTGAGACTTTAAGGAAGCCATTATAAAAGATATGATCGGTAAGCCAAAGGAAAAGAAATACATGCAACCACAAGCAGATTTTTACTACTTGGCTCCAATACCACCAACCGAAAAAAAGAAGAATCCTTGCAAAGCCTGCAAACACTGTTTATCTAATGGATTTCAAAGAGAAAGCAGATATCTATGTGTCAGATGCCCAGAACAACCAGCACTTTGTGCCAACCCTTGCTTTCTCATCCACCATCAAAAGATTGGTATTGCACTTCCTGATCAGGAATCCAATTCATCTGATGAAGAATAAATATTGTTTTATTTCTCTATACCTTGTAGTTTTATTTCTGCATAGAGTTCCACATTTGAAGTTTGAAAAAGATGAATATCTGAGGCAAAATATGTTCTTACTACTTCCTGAATTATTTATACTACCTAATTAGACATAAGTCAGAACTCAAAACATTCTAAAGACCTTTATTATTCGCTTTACTGCTGCCTTTGACTTAGTAAAGTCAATTTTTTTGCTGAAAAAAGCAACTCTGATTTAACATAAAAATTTAGATCACCTAAATGGTTATGATCCTCTATGTTGAAAAGTAAGTAACCTAAAGCCTATTAGAAGCATTTTCAACAAGAAAAAATTCAAAACCATGCCTAAATCACTTTTTTCCCCAACCGTGTTAACATGTGGCCGGGCCTCAGTGGAAGATTGCAAAATGTGTATACACGTGATTGGGACTCAACATGTTAAGATGAGTCCTTCATGGTCCAGGCCTACCTGTTCCTGATCCCAATGTTGGAATGGAATCTAGCTTTGCATTGGTAACATTGATAACACATATGACAGAATACATGCCAGAAGAGAATGACCAGCCTATGCCACTAACACAAGCAGTTCTCAGTTGTCATACACAAGACCTAAACCTCTCAAAGGAATCAGCACAGCTTCTGGGTTTTTTCTCTTCATGAGGACAATTTGCTGGCACCTGAAACAACATTCTACAGGTATCAAGAGCATGAAAGAGAATTTAGACAGTTCTTCATAACTCAGAGAGACTTGTCATTGGTTTACTGCAACAACATTGCTGATTTGATGAAACCAATGGGGACAAACTATGTTGCTATGGAATATTGACTTTGCATTGACTCATCCAACAGAAGTCTCAAGGCAATTCACTTTCATAATGGGAATAAACACTCGTCAATTCCAATTGGTCATTCTGTGTTAATGAAAGAAATCCACAACAACATGGATCAGTTGGTGTCTGCTCTGAACTACCATGAGCATGGTTGCTTGATCTGTGGAGATCTTAAGGTTGTTGGACTGATTTTAGGACTACATGGTGGGTACACAAAGTACCCATGTTTTCTGTGTTTGTGGGATAGTTTGGGCTGATGATCAACATTATATCAGACAAGAATGCCCACCAAGACAAAGGTTGGAACCTGGTTCACACAATGTTCCATCTTGCCCTCTTGTTAAACCAAACAAGGTATTACTTCCACCCTTACATATCAAACTGGGACTTATAAAGAACTTTGTAAATGAAATGGACAGGAGTTCCTTCAGCAGAAGTTTCCTTGAATGAGCTTTGAAAAACTTAAGGCTGGCATTGTTGATGAGCCTCAGATACATGAACTCTTTAAGGACTCAATGCCCAATGATGCACTGAGTTGAGCTGAGCTGTCTGTTGGGTATTGCTTAATTCAGCAATGACAAACTTTCATAGAAACAACCAGAGCCCAAAATACTGGAAGGAAGTGGACAAACTCCCAAAGAACTTAAAAAAATTAGAGGCTCGCATGGCAGTCAAAATGCACTTTCAATGGACTCACTTAGAACATTTCCCACAGAACTATGAAAACTCAAGGGAGGAACAGGGAGAACATTTTCACCAGGACATTCATGTCATGGAAGAATGCTCCCAAGGCCAGTGGGATCTGAACTTTGTTACAGACTACTGTTGGTGTTTGAAACAAGATGTGGTGGGTACTCACCATAGAAAAACTGTAGAGTAAAAACGCCTTTTATCCATGATTAGCTTTTGTGTAATGTATAATCTTTATTTTCTGAAGTTTGTTTGATAAAATGCATGCATTTTGTGTAGCACTAAAACCAAATTTAAGTTGAT
This sequence comes from Morbakka virulenta, assembly GCA_003991215.1. NCBI lineage: Eukaryota > Metazoa > Cnidaria > Cubozoa > Carybdeida > Carukiidae > Morbakka > Morbakka virulenta. Next base: position 1,475,922 of record RDPX01000122.1, read on the forward strand.
AAATAACACTAAAAGGCATTAATAACAGATCTTTTACAACCTTGTATCTCAAAAACTTGACCTGGTTAGAGAAAATAGTATGATTTTTGGATTTTGCATAGCAAACTACCCTAGAATCAGCTATCACTTGCTTGACCTTCAAAACTTAACAGGCTAGTGTAATTGATTCCTACTATGAAACAAGTAGTCCTGAGACTTTGTTAATGTATAGGAGACTTTGAATGATATACTTGTTGGAAAGATTCAGTCATAAGATTTTATTTTCCAGACTGAGATGAACTTTCAGTATTGTTCCTAGTACCTTGAGTTGTAGTACAGAGGTTAGTGTGGGTACCAAGGGGTTCCATCTCTAATTGTTTGGGTGAACTAGAGTTTGTTCTTCAAACTTCAGCTTGGTTGGAATGGGAACATACATATCTAGACCTGGATTTATACTGAGATGTTACATAATTTATATGTCTTCCATTATGATTTGTGAAAGAGCATCATTCTAAAAAACTTTTATGATTCTGAACTAGGATGTGGCATGATGGCATTGTTTCTTTCATTGATTTTGGTTGGTGTATTACACAATGTATATTTTTGTAACAATGGACAACAGAGTTTTGGAATGATAGAATTTAGGCTTCTGGTTTCTTAATTATCTTATGGAAATAATGCAAATTGCTTTAAATATGGCAACCTCTAGTTGGTAAGATGCTGTTCCTGTAATGAATAAGGACACAAAGATTGCCATAAAACTAGGATCTACTGAGCTATCAATGGATGCTACATCATGAATTTACAAAATGGTGGTTGATACGGTGAAACAGCTGATCTAAATACAAGTCACAACAGGAAGCCCAATGGACTAAATTACAAGTTCAGAGTTCTTGGCAAATCATAGTTCATAATAAATCATACTTCATAACAACAGTTCATAAAAATAAATCACAGTTCATAATAAATCATAGTTCAAAACCGTTCCAAAACAGTTAATTAGCTTCATTGCATGTATTAAGTGTAGAAAGAACATAAATTTGGCAAACAAGCTAACACCACTGCACCCAAAAACTAAGTCAATCCAAGATAACTAATATCTTTGTTTTGCTTACTAAAGACTAATTGCTGGAATGTGAGAACCATTCAGCCTGGAATTTCTTTATAACCAGCAGACTTAGAAAATGCAAGAAAAACTGTGGTCATAGACAAATTGTCCAGTTGTTTAAATGGAAAAGGATATCAATATAGTGGACCATGTAAAAAGGACAACTGCACATTGTACTGGAAGGGTAAATCCAAGGCAGAAACATGTGAATACAGTGTGAGCTTTGGCATCCAAAGTACCCTGACACTTATGATAGAAGCTCTATCAGAGAGATAAAAAGGATTCTTTCTCAAAAGCTATGCATAGAAATGTGCTGTCTATGATTGGTTTTTTTTGACAAATTGAAGCTTCAAGTTTAAACAAGCCCTATAAGTATCATGGAGACAACTTATCTCTTAACATTGCCATTTTCTGGACCTCATTGTGACAAGGAGATCATCGTAAAAAGTGTGATGGTTACAAAGTCATATTACAGTGCTGACTGTGACACACACCATTCACTTGTGTGTAGCAAAGTCAGAATACAACCCAAAAAACTGCGCCACGTGATTTTATATTCCTGTTTACTATTGCGTCCGCATTAAGAAAGGTTGCTTTTGTTATTTCATGGACGTAGATAGCGTTTGATTCTCATGACAGAGGTTTAATAAATATATCTTTATCGTATAATTGGCCTGAGTTTGTTCTCAACTTCTGGCGTGGTGACAGCAGCAGAGCTTACGCCTCGAACAACCAAGTTACAGTTATTACACAAAGTGTGAAAGACAACCCAGTTTACTTTTACGTCGATAATACTGATTTTGTCGATCCTTTGTTAGCCTCTGATCATGGCTGAATCATTCAAACCTCCGAAACAATGGCAATTAACTGAAAACGAAACTATAACCAGCTTTGCCAACTGGCAGTCAAACATTTTGTACCACCTTTCTCTCAACAATGACTTTGGTCAGTTTTTGGACACACAATGGTCCAAGAAATCTGTACCGAACAGAGGTTTGGCTACAGCTGGCGGGAAAACTTCAGTGCAGCGCAACATTGTTCTGGAACGTATGCTTGCACTGATTGCACAATTTGTGCCTTCTTTGTTACGAAACGATATCATCAAGAAAAGCACTAGTTTACACTGGATATGGCAACGCATAAGGAAGCACTACTCTTTCTCCCAATCGGAAGTCAATTTCCTCAAACTTTCCACCATTAAACGTGACAGCGACGAACGTTATGAAACATTCTTTCAAAGGATTATGGCCCATCTCGAGGACAACCTCTTAACCACCGATTCAGGTCTCATTCACGACGGTGAGCTACCAGACACAAATGAAGAAATGTCACCTACGTTAGAACGCTTAGCTGTCTACATGTGGCTGAATCTCATTGATGAACGCCTACCCGCTCACGTTGCAAGGGTGTACGCACACGATTTACAAACCAAAACGTTGAAAGAGATTCAACCGCAACTTGCAGATGCAATGGACTGCCTTATTGCGGAGTTATCTGTCCAGGAAGACATCTCCATCAACTACTCAAATTCACGACGTTTCGCCCATCAAGGACAAGCATCATCCCGTGAACGCTCATTTCCATCTAAACCGTCCTCGTCAAATACAAAGTCCTGTATCCTGTGTAAATCTGCTGGTAGAAATCATCAAGGCCACAATATCTCTGGCTGTTGGTTCCTGTCGAAATTTGACAAACTAAACATTGCCAAGGCTCTTGCAGTAACTGTTGATGAAGAGCTTCCCCAATCAGAAACATCTGCCCAGGAGACTGCTATGTATCAAGTCATCCCAGAATCAGATGTCCAGAAAGTACAATGTGACATTTCACCTTTTTTCTACGCTTTCTGCAAACATCATCCTACACATATCGTGATAGATACAGGAGCTACTTCATCCCTTGTCTCACGCACCTTCCTCAAACGTGCTGGTATTTCAATCATGCCAACCCAACATTCTGCTCGTTCCGTCGATAAAACAACCTTGAAGATTTGTGGGGAGGTTCACTTACAAATGAACTTTGGCTCAACGCTTCTCCCAATTACTGCCTTAGTCGTCGACACACTGGATTGTGACATCCTAGCTGGCGTACCATTCTGTGTTCAGAACGACGTCCACGTTCATCTTAAAGACAAGATGATAACTATTGGCAAATCCAAGATCCCATATGGTTCCAAGCCTACACCGGTCTCTGACATCTTCCTCGCTGAATCATTCATCCTACGCAGTGATTCAACTCTTACCATCTTCCCTGGGGAATATCTTGAGTTCCAAAATGACACTTTGAAAGAATATGAGGGTGAAATTGCTATCGAACCCCACCGATCTTCTCCTTTAAATGGCATGTGGCCTGAACCTGACATCTCAAGGGTAATTGACGGCAGCATACGCATACCGAATGACTCCAATGTTCCAGTCACATTAACAAAATCTCAACATTTTGCACTAATCCGTCGCGTCATGTCACCACTTGACATTAACATACCCAATCATCGTTACAGCAGTCCACCATCGAAGGCTCCTACCATACCTACTGCTCAATGCTTTTCCGACACGATTTCATTAGATCCTGATGGCCAACTTAATAAAACACACCTGCATCAATTCCGCACCATCCACCAAAAATATGACTCAGTATTTAATCCTGAATTTGGAGCATACAACGACCATAGTGGAACCATACGTGCCAAAGTGAACATTGGTAATGTTCACCCTCCACCTCGGAAAGGCAAGCTTCCATTTTACAAACAATCAAATCTACAGCTATTGCAAGAGGAGGCGGATAAACTTGAGCAACTAGGTGTTTTAGCGAAGCCAGAAGACGTTAATGTTGACGTTGAATACGTCTCTCCCAGTTTCCTTACAGCCAAACCCAACGGAGGCTACAGATTGGTAACTGCTTTTAATGTTCTGGGCCAATACACCAAAATTCTCCCAACGGTATCAGTGACTTGCAATGACGTCCTGCAAAAACTCTCTAGGTGGAAGTACTTAATCAAGTCAGACCTTACAAAAAGCTTCTTCCAAATCCCTGTTTCCAAAGCATCCATGAAATACCTCGGCACTGTTACACCCTTCAAGGGTTTACGCGTATACACCAGATCCGCTATGGGAATGCCAGGTTCTTCAGAATATCTTCAAGAGCTTATGCATCGTATCTTCGGTGACTTTATTCAACAAGGTTTTGTCATTATTATGGCTGACGATATTCACGTCTGTGGCAACACCATCGAAGAACTGTTAGACAACTGGGAAAAAGTGCTCTATCTCCTCTCCCAGAATAATCTGAACCTGTCTGCATCCAAAACTGTGATTTGCCCAATTGAAACCACCATTTTGGGTTGGAAATGGAAGAATGGTACCCTCACACCATGTGCCCACAAAATCGCCCCTTTAGCCACTGTTCAACCACCAGCTACCTGCACCTCCATGAGATCATTCATTGGTGCATTTAAGGCCCTCTCCAGATGCATCCCACGCTACTCATCTCTCATAGCTCCTTTGGAAGACGCCATCAAAGGGTTGCAAGGCCAACAGCAAGTTGATTGGACAGACCAACTCCGTGCACAGTTTGCCAGATGCCAAGAAGAAGTTCGTTCCCCCCATACAATTACCATTCCGCGACCAGATGATAAGCTCACTTTGACTGTTGACGCATCTCCGTTGAACCACGGATTGGGTGCCACTCTATTCATCAATCGGGATGGTCATCGCCATATCAGCGGGTTTTTCAGTTTCAAACTAAAACAGCATCAAATTGGATGGCTTCCGTGTGAGCACGAAGCACTCGCCATTTCGTCAGCCATACGAAACTTTGCTCCTTATATTCGCGACTCCCATCACTCTACCCAAGTCCTCACTGACAGCAAGCCATGCGTGGAAGCATACCAGAAGCTGTGCAAAGGACAGTTCTCCACTTCTAATAGGGTTTCTACATTCCTATCCACACTGAGCGAATTCAATGTCACTGTTTGCCACATCCAAGGAACTTCAAACCAATCTAGTGATTACAGCTCGCGACACCCAAATCAATGCCCTGATCATTCATGTCAAATATGCAAATTCATCCAAGAAAGCATTGATTCTGTCGTGAACCACGTGTCAGTTGCTGACATCCTTTCCGGCGCAGTCCGTATGCCATTCCTGAACAACAATGCCTGGCACTCTGCTCAACAAGAATGCCCTGCACTGCGTCGCACCTTTGCTCACCTCCAACAAGGCACTCGTCCTCCAAGAAAGGCCAGGCATGTCACTGATGTCAGGCGATACCTACGCATAGCTTCCATCTCAACTAATGGTTTACTTGTAGTCACAAAAAACGATCCATATATCCACGAACGTCGCCTCATCGTAGTTCCTGCTGCCTTGTTACCCGGACTACTAGCAGCTTTACATCTCCAGCTCAGCCATCCCACCAAAAGTCAGCTTCAGAAAGCATTCGATCGCTACTTTTATGCCTTGGATAGCGTTCAACACATTGAAGCAGCTACATCACACTGTCACACATGCCAATCCTTAAAACGCCTACCGCTCGAAGTGCATGCTCAACATTCCTCCACAACACCACTCCACCCCGGACAGCAGTTTTCCGCTGATGTCTTGTATCGTACCAAACAGAAAATCTTTGTTTCTCGCGACATTTTCTCCAGCTACACTGACGCTACATTTATAGCCGATGAACGAGCAGACACCTTACGTTCCGCAATTTTGTCCTTAACACACTTCCTACGATCAAAAACCACTTTGATTCGCGTTGACAGTGCAACTGGATTCCAATCATTGAAAAATGACAAAATTTTGAACTCCTATGGTATTACACTGGACTTCGGCCGCATTAAGAACAAGAACAGTAATGCCACAATTGATAAAGGGATTCAAGAGCTAGAACTTGAGCTTCTAAAAGTCGAGCGTACTGGCAGACCATTGACACAACTTACATTAGAAAGCGCTCTGAATAATTTGAACTCTCGAATCCGAACACGAGGTTTGTCAGCTAAAGAAATTGTGCAACGCCGAGAGCAGTTGTCTGGCAGGGAGATAAACATCAATGACAAAGAACTAGCTAGTGCTCAAGATCATCTTCGAAAGCAGAATCATAACTCCAGTGCAATTTCCAAAGCCCGCGGGGGAAAGCCTGCTACAAGCGCCAACGTCCAGGTTGGAGACTTGGTTTTCATTAAACATGAAGGCTCAAAGCATAAATCTCGCGAACAATACATAGTCGTAAATGTTGAAGATACCACTGCTATTGTCCAGAAGTTCAATGACAGTACCTTTGCATCATGCAAGTACCACGTACCTCTGACGTCAATATTCCCAGCTCTTCCTCGTACCTTCCACCCGACGTTTCATGATTGAGATTTACGTGATGATTCGGTATTTCCTGATGCCTTTAGCATTGACGAGCTACCCCACATTGACTCTCCAGCCGAACGGCTGGAAGAAGAAGAAGAAGAAGAAGAAGAAGAAGAAGAAGAAGAAGTACCAGACGTACTTGAACAAGACAACACACGTCCAAAACGATCTGTTCGCACTCCTCAGTATCTGGCTGACTATGAAGTTGATATTTAAAGGGTGACGTGCTAGTAACCTCTCCCTTTCTTCCCTTAATTTGTTTCATGGTTTATGGACAGAAAGTGATTGCGCCATGCAACTTTATCTTCTCTAGCTAGCAGGAACTATTGCATTTTAGAATTTGATATTTACGTTTTATTTATTTCATTCTCATGGTTTAAGGACAGAAGGCGATTACGCCACGTGATTTTATATTCCTGTTTACTATTGCGTCCGCATTAAGAAGGTTGCTTTTGTTATTTCATGGACGTAGATAGCGTTTGATTCTCATGACAGAGGTTTAATAAATATATCTTTATCGTATAATTGGCCTGAGTTTGTTCTCAACTTCTGGCGCTGCACTACAGAAAAAATGACTTCAAACAATTCTAGCACCCAAAACTTCCTAGAATAGCCATGCACAATGCCGCTAATAATACTACTTACACCATGCTTGAAAAAAGAAAGCATAGAACTCTCAAAAAAATGTATGAGAATCGGCTGAGATGACCACCAATCACAAGGGAGAGAAAAGCATACATCAATAAATAACAAAATCTCATAGAAAACTAGACACATAATTAACGCTCATTACTTCAGATCTAGTCACCAAAACCATTGCATAACTAAATTTTCCTAGTAAGTAAATGTAAATTCTTTCTGATTTCCAAAGGAGACCTCCGCTCAACTGAAAATACCATATTTAGCTTGGTTACATTTTTGCCCTGTTTATTTTCTATCTACCACATTAAATAATCTGTCAAGTTGCCAACAATCTAATTGCACATCATCTACCCTCTGATCATTTTGTTAAACCCCCACCCCACCACTAGACATTGGCTACAGATCTGTAATAATATTCAGCAAACATCTGACATTGAACAGAAGACCAATGTATGATGAACCCTCAGGTTTCCCCAATGAAGACTACTTCTCTCTGAATCCCCAAAACAGGTAACACTGCCACAGATCCCAATAAGAAGATAGAAAAGAGGGGTGAAGCACTACTTTGATGTATTTGGGACAACAAATGTCATAGAGGAAACAATTAGTATCCTGCCAATGTTCAATTATTGTAAAACTTGGTACACAAACAAACAAATGGTCAGTTGTATAGCACTAGAAATTAACAGAGTTTCATAGAAATTAATTGAATATGGAAAAACAGTTTTCGTAGATCACCATGACATCCTGCTTAGGCAGATAAATGTAAATACACAGCAAATGCATGACTTTAGTGACTAATACCTTCTGTGATATTTCTTTCATTGTTAATGTTGGGAATATATTTGCCAAAGTGTTGAATTAAAGACTGGTTTTTGGGTGCTAGGCTTTACTTAGAGTCACACTAAACACTGATTAGTGGTGGATATGATATTTTCTTATTTCATATACAAGGGAAATGTAGGAAACAGCACATCTCCCTATATATATTGCCTTCATTGACCCAACACAAGGCTTCTGACCTGCTAAGCAGAGAAAGACTCTTCAAAATTCTGAAGATGATAGCTTGGACACCAACACTACTAAGTATTCTAAAATCATTTAATGAGAGTAAGCACAGTGACTATGAAAATAGTGATTGGTCAGAACCCTTAGAATCAGGAGTGGAGTAAAGCAGAGTCTTATTTTAGAATTGACCCATCTTGTTATATTGACCTGTATTCTTTTGTTTGGTTTTCAAGATGCAACAGGTGTCTGTCTACATACCAGATCAAATGGAATACTATTTAACTTGCAAGACTGTAAGTAAAAATGAAAGCCAGGATAATTCTGGTATGCAAGCTTCTTTTCACAAAAGATGCTGCCTTAATGACACTTAAAGAAAAGAATTTCCAATAATTGATCAACAAATTTCTCTTTGCATGCAAAGAGATTGTTCTCTTAGATCTTAAAAGTTGCTGACAAGTTCATCTAATTTTGCTCATGCAGCTGATTGTCAAGACACTAAATACATCTGCCCAACACATAAAAATGACTGGACTTTTTTGGATTAGACTGCCTAGTCACACATGCCGGAAGGCTCACTATGGTAATTTAAAACAGAGTCTGTCATCCTCTGCAGGTGAAGGCATGTTCACTAATATGTAGACTCGACTCAGTGGTGCTTCCTAAGGAGTAGCTTGAATACAAAGACCATAGAAAGCTGATATACTAGAAAAAAAGCTGATATTCTAGAACATTTAATGGACTGTAACTGTAACAATTCTTGTTTGTGTGATTATTGCTTATACCCATAATTTTGGCAAGTAATCTCAAGTGACTTTTTATGGCCACAGATATTTATATGGATTTTTATGGCCACAAATATTTATACATTTATGGATTTCATGTTTTAATGTTGATAGAATTCCTTTTATTTTGAAGATCAGGCACAGAAGGCCATTACCCTGATTTGGTTAAGGCAGCAGAGCAAAGACTTGGAATTTTGAACCCAGAAAGGTTAGCCTAATTTGTAGTATTTCTAAACTTTTATTTATGTTTTAAATTTGATATTTATACACCTTGGTGGTGATATTTTTTCATAGAAACCAAGAGTTTCTGGGTTTGGTTTGTCAAGGTGGAAAACCTTTGGGATTACAGTAACTGTCATAAGTTGGCACTTAATAGCACATCAAGCCAAGAGGTTCATACTTCTCTTATAAAAATCGCCCATGAAATTTGTGTATCTGAGGTGTTTTTACCATAATGAAAAGAAAGATATAGAAAAGAAAAGTAACCAAATTTAGGATTCCTCCAGTCCATTTAAATGGATAAATAATCTAATATGTTACCCATTACAGGGGTGTTATCCATTTGTTTCAATGTCATCTCAATAAAAAAATAATTCAAGCATGCTAAAAATCACAGTCCCAAGTCCTAACTGACAATATGAGTTGCTAGTGCAAACAATACTGGATAAATCCTCTGTAATACAAATTGCACATAAACTGTGGATTTCACTTGGAAGAAGTATGTAGTGCTTGGACATATTTGATAATGTATTTAAAAGGCACCAGAAGTTTAATTAAAAGTAAATAAAAGAAATCATATAGTTTATGAACAGCTAATGTATTCTTTATTAGCTCTCACTGACAGACTTGATGTCTTGAATAAAAATGGGTAACATGTAAGAAATTTATCTTCATTTCAAGTTTAAAGGTTATGTCAATTACATAAAGGACTAGACTAACAGGTGGTTTGCATGAAACCAAAAAAGAGTTCTGAATGATTGTCCAGTCAAGAAAACTTGTCAGAGAAACTGCCCAATTCTCATATGTGAGAAACAATGAACCATAAACTATGTACTAGGTATATGTATGGAAATCCACTATTGTCTTATAGCCAGTGAATACCCAGTGGTTTAGTAGTTTTACCATTTCAGTCCAGGCGTACTAAATATACCACCCAGCCAAATGAGTTATGTTATTTATGACGTTTTTGCCCATTGTCAAATGTTCAGACCCATCTTTTAGTTTCAAATTACTTATCACACACCATTCCTGCTTTGTCATGTACTTTTATAACACTCACTCCACTCTTAGTAAGCACTATGTTATAGCCATTACCCTATGTGTATCCACTGCAATCATTTTTCTTTATTTTTATTCATAATAGTTTCTCTAATTTCTTCAAATAAATACTTGTTTGCTCTACTTTGTTTACATTTTTAGTAAATTGCTCCTGAAAGAATCACCAGCAATTTTAACTAAGGAATTGGGAACAGACGATAAAAATAATCTATTGAGTGACATTGAGGTAATTTCCCTTCAAGTTTGATTTTGGAGTTTTCACCCAATTTTACATTTAACTTTCACTTTTATTAATTATGCAGTATATGTACATGTTACATCAGCTGAAATTGGGTAATCTCAAGACCTGTAGTAAACATGTAGTAACAGAGGCATTTTGTATACTTACTTTCACTGTACACATGTTGTTTTTCCATTAGCTATGGAATTAGTCTAGGTCTGTACCACGGAGAGCTTCAGATCAAACCAAGACTTTAGTAAATTAGTATCCTTCCAGCAATATTAGCAGTGTTAAGCAAAAGTGAATAGACCTATCCTCAACCCTTTTATCTTTTTACCCCATCATATTAGAATTAATAAAGACAAGAACAACAATATAATTAATAAAGTAAACATAAGAGAAACAGATCATGCTCACTGCCTGATACACCACACTCCTTTGATATAAGAACTAATAAGAAATAGATATTTTTTCAAAAGGATAAAAGAATTATAATATTGTGGAATTTGATGGAGGTTAACGTTTTAGCTTTTGTTGTTGGAATTCTGGATATCATAAATGACTGACAGAAAATAGAATATTTTAAGGAACTACTACACACAAACTGCCTTTGCATATTTTTAATTGGTTTTATTTTCGTCTTAAAAACAATTATAGAGATATTTGCTTTGTTCTCTAAGTATGACTTGACCCACAAATAGAAGATCATGGTCTTCTCATGTTTGACCTTTGTTAAGTACTTTTACATTTGAAGTACATTGGTGCTAATGCATTGCCCATATTTTTTCTGTAGCTATTTTAATTGCTGTTATTCAATGACAGTTTTTTAGAAATTCGAGTAAGTTATATCAGAATAAGAAGACTAAAAACATTAACCAATAAGTCACATGGATTCACCAACCATATAGTTTTATTGAAATGTTGCAGACATTGAAATAGTATCAATAGAAAGCTAATTTTTAGATGATTGGAACAAGTGTTGGTTACAGTTAACTGGCAGGATCTGTCGTGATGGTTTTGATATGCGAAAATTCGCCAAGCGATGCATTATAATGACTTTCCACACACTATATGCACTCCTGCACTCCACTTAAACAATATTTTATTTCTCAGTAGACTTTATCTTCCAAAGGTCCCCAAACCTTGAAATACGGGATGGCTTGTTTTAGCCTTTTCTACAAGTAATACCACGGAAAGTATTCTGATGGCATTTCCTCGTTGGTGCCAACTCAGTTAGTTGGACCTCTTGTGATTTGTTTTCTTCGCCTTCTTCATCCTCATGTAGTTGTTTACATTCAATGAATAAATGCTTCTATGATTGTAGTTTTTAGCCACGAACTGCAAGATTGTGAAACTCTTTGGGTTCCTAGTACTTTCGTACTTCATATAACTTTTTCGTTTAGTTTAAGGTTATTCTTATCGCTCGACATCTTTACTTAACCTTTTTGTTTTGGGGGGCTTGTTTTGTTCCTTTTTGTTGCAATCATTTCTTTTCAGTCCAAACACGTAGCGGCATTATACCACAAAGTGAGACACAGAGAAAGAGAGAGAGAGAGAGAGAGAGAGAGAGAGAGAGAGAGAGAGAGAGAGAGAGAGAGAGAGAGAGAGAGTGAGAGAGAGAGAGAGAGAGAGAGAGAGAGAGAGAGAGAGAGAGAGAGAGAGAGAGAGAGAGAGAGGGTGAGCGAGAGGAAGAGACAGAGACAGAAAGAAGGACATAGAGAGAACATTAAAATGATCCAGAAAAGCCAAACTCTTGTCCATTGTTTCGGTCATTTTACGTGTTTACCTGGTCCTTCATTTTTTTTACTGGATTGTAGTGTGCCTTTAAAATGTGCGAACTACTTTCATCGCCATTCTTCGTTAAGGACATTAAGCATTAACAGGAGATGGATACTTTCTTAAGGTTCGATTTTTACTTCAGAATTCAGAGGTTGTGAGGTCCAGTCTTGTTCATAAATATATGTTGTCATGCCAACGGTTTGGTGGGGGATCTCTGTTTCTTTTTACTGCTTTTTACAGTTGATTTACTTTCAATAGATATTCAGATGATTCTTCTGGTTAAGCGTTGCATATGGGCAAGTAAAAAAGGGAAAGTCGTTAGAGACATTTCTGCGCGAATGCACTAAGAGAAAGTTTTAGTTTGTCAAATGACTTGTATGTTAGCCAATGGCCTGGAGTGTCCCGTAAGGGCTATTAAGGGTTAAGTATAACTTATAAAAATTATGTATGTATATCATTCTAATTGTTTTTTTATTTGATGACTAATATGAAATACCAAGTATCTGAATTTTTGTGTATGATCAATCTCTTATATTTTGAATTTAGAATGTATATTTGGTTTTTTTTCTGCCAAAGTTTTGGTTTCACCAACAGTTATTCTTAAGCATTTAAACATTTTTGTTTTAGTCTTGGGAAAAGAGCATTTCTGAGGTAGATAAAACTCTTCAGAACTATTCAAAAAGTAGTCTTGAAAATGATGTTGACTTACCACCAGTTCGACAAACAACCCAAATGAAAGAAGATGATCGAGAGGTACACCAAAATATATGTTTTTATTTCCAGTCATTGTGGAACCATAGATTTTTAGACACCTAAATTCTTATAAAATTTTAGGAAAAATGCCTTATAATACGGAAGTTTGGCAGCGTATCATTGGGTAAAATTTGCTTACTAAACTTACCATGATTTTCATGATCGCTGCATGCTGTAAAGTTATGTGTAGGTTGTAAATTGAATCACCTATTTTTCAATAGTTTTTTATTAATTACATTGTTGTTGTTTATTACGTCTTGTGTACTTCCTGTGATAAGAAGTAGAAAAATATTTCTTGAATTTCGATCTTGTGCAATCCACAATTCAGATTAACCTCGCGGCAAATTCATTCCAATTGTCACAAACGGTGGCAACTTTATCTTGTTCTCTCTTTTCAATACTTCGTTTTACTGGTGTGCCAAGAACTCTTCTTCGACCCTTTTTTCTCGTCCCATTTATCACATGCTTATACCATATACAGTTGAAACTCGATCATCCAAACACCGATTATCCGAAAAACATCTTCTGGTCCGGGTAAATATTTACTTAAACGTGTGTTCTAACGTACATGTACATGTATATCGAGTAAGGTATCGTTTGTTTACGGATAATCAGTTATCCGAACAAATTGCTTCCCGCCCCTCTTAGGATAATCGATTTTCAACTGTATAAAGTAATATATAGAGAAAGAAAGTGTCAGACAGGAAATTTTTGCCCCTCTAAGAGTAGATAAAGCTAAATGGCAAACTGAATACTAAAGGTAAATGCAGTCAGGAGCCTCAGAGGGCTGGAATTTGTTTTGGTTGTTGTTTTATTATCTGCTTACCTTAGCAATGCCCCATATGACTATTGCAGTTCTGTTTTCCCCAACAGTCTAAAGAGAGGATAAGAGCAATAAAGACGGTCTTACAAAACTGTTGCATCTGGTGTCCAATCGTAACGCCAGGATTAATTTTTACTATTTATTCTCATATTTTATTAAAGTGCTTCTTGAATGTAATTCATATGTATGTAAATTGCATTTTTAAAGAGATACATATATAGATATAAGAGATATACATATGCATATATAAGCTACAATAATAGATAAATTTGTATAGCAAACACAGGCAGCAGTAAACCCTTGAAACTAGAATACTTGAAACTAAATTTCAGTAAGGTACTGTGCGTGAATGTAAATGAAACAAAGCAGAAACTGGATTAAACAAGATACGCGATTACCCGTTGAGAAAATAGTTGTATCAGATCACCAAGTTTTAAGAAATATAATTTTACGTTTTTATTTGGAAGATATAACAGCAGTTGACTATTCGTAGTTGCCCAAAACAAAGGTATTAAGCTATTAAACGTCAGGGTAAGCTAACAAGGACTCGTGAATACTGTCATATCGAAAGGAACTTCCTTGAGTTTGTTAAAAGAGCATTGAGTGGAGAGTGTAGCAAATAACAATTACCTTATTCAGACTCGAAAATCTAACTACAACTTCATCTTGCATTAAGATTGTTCTGATATCTCTGTGCAAATGGGGTTAATATTATTCAAAGCGATTGTAATGTTTAAGACTGACAGTATCTTTAAGATCACATGTAAGAAAGCATTTACGTCTAGAAACTTTGTAAGTTACATTGAAAGACGTTTTTTCAACTCCAAATATGTTAAAGAAAAGAAGAGCTTTACTAAAGTACAGTTTCTAGGAATCTCTTTTTTCTGAACGTGACAACCGAATAATGGAATAAAGCAACATATTGTTCAATTTGGAGAATTTAGAAGGATTGATGCATATGACTTTTGAATAGCTTTTGTACAGATCAGTATATATTTACAGATCACTAAATCATTATGATGTTCGCGAACTGGACATTTCTATAACAGCTGTCCAAATGTTCTAACGTAAAGAATTTTAACCATGTACATTTACGTCTGTCATATGATTTGTTGACTATTTTTGAGAATTTTGATTTACAAAGCATGTGGGAAGATAAGCATGCAGACGCTTCTTACAGCAATGGTACTGTAAGGTGTATAGGTTCTGTACAAGAAAGTAACTTGGCAATTGGTTAGCAATTTGCAGGTTTTGGTGTCATTATTTTGCATAATTTCGTTGATTTTGGCTGGTTCCTCTGTATTTCAGGTTCCAACTAAGAAGTGTGACGAAAACCCGAACAAATCCACAGTACCACGAAATTTTTCTGACTGGGATAGGTGAGCATCACACCTATTGTTTTCCTTGTACATCAATTTTTTCTATTGTTATTTTGTACCAACAACTCAATATTATATCAAAGTTTCAAGCGTAAAAGTGTTTTTAGAACAGAATGCCTTACGTTTAATGGTGATCGCTAATGTGCAGTGGTATCAAAAGTACCTAAAAAACCAGTAAGACAGTCATTCCATTGTACACCGGTTAGCAAAAAAAAGTCAAAATATATGATGGAACCATGGTATTAAATAATATTATCACTTTCCTTAATACTTTTGATTGCTTCTTGACTTATTAATATATTTGAAAGCTCAGAATGTAAACAAACTGAGAAGAGGAATTGCCACTGGTGTTACTTATAGTCTTTGCTTCAGGAGTCGGTAGATGAGTACTTCGGGAATTTATCCCGTTATGGGCATGTTTTACGTGGCAGAGTTTAAAGCAAAGGCGTAAGGAAGGCGAGAATGGAAGATGTAAGGCCAATGAGAAAGAGAAGAATTTGAATGCCCGACAGAAAGAAATAGCATGCCAAGAATTAAAAAGGAAAACAGAAGATTTAGATGTTTAGAGAAGGTCGCTGCCAAGGAACTGCCTTTACGGCGAAAGTTTAAAAAAAAGATCACGTCAACACGTCGGTAAAATACATTGTATCAGAAACAGTGGCGAAATATTTACAGTCACTAGTGTTTGGTCATTATTTAAAAGATAAGAAATAGTGTAAAGTAGAAACCTATAAGTGTTTTTCTAAAGAAAACATTTTGAAAGAAAACATCAAGAGTGATAGTGGGTTTATGCTTCGATTTTTACCGTTTGTATAGCCAATAACCCAGCAACTATACCGTTGACCAGATGGCGAAATGCAGCAATTTTCCCTTCCTTAATTAAACCTTTCTTGGAATGAGTGCCTCCAACTGGAAACATAAAGTTTACTAGGCTTAACTCATCTTTTTTTACCTGCAAAAATTAAATCAATACCTTTGCGGTTACTTGAACAGGAGTTGTTTGTAAGTCTGATAAGAACATGAATTTTTATTATCTTCTATGATTTTTTTCTTTTTATATTTTATGTACCACAAGGCCCACAAATGCTTTGTTTTCGGCGAAGTAAGGAAATGCTTCTTCGAAAATGTGTCTCATTTGATAACCCGTAATTTAGATATACAATCGTGCGTGAAATGGAAATATTGGAGTATAAATTGAGCTTAGATATATTACACAGTTTATCAGAGCCTTGTTTGCTAATAGATCGCACAGACGTCAAATCTACATTAAGCCTCGTTTTTTTCTTTAAATAGATTTGACGTCAAGGAAGAATTAAAAAAGGTAGATGACAATGTTAAGGTAACAAAGGAGCAAAAGCCACAGCTCTTGGACCATAAAATCAAAGATGACGTTCAAATAAATAAAGATGGTAATGTAATAACTTGTTTTTTACATTCTCTCCTTTTTTCAAACCGAAGCTTGGATTTTTTCTCTCTCGTGTTATCTACCAGTGTGATTCTTGTCGCCCTTTAAATCACATTTGACCTGTACTTCAAGTCAAGGAAAGACATTGTTGAATTATTAAAGTAGTAGAAGTCACTGTTTTGACCACATTTACCCTAGGCCCACACAGGTAGGATTCTGGACAAAAAGTCCAGGTTTCTGTATGGGGGTGAATACGAAACTCAATTTTTGGGGGGCTTGGACTAACTTTTCTAACCCTGGCCCACAGGTTTATGCACGTGCAGTAATGTCTGGGACTTAAATTTTTGCAAGGATGAATAAAGATGCAATTGTGAAAATACTATGATATAGATACGGTGAGTTTGGAATTGTAGAAAAGTGAGAAAGACGTGTTCACTGAACTGGATTCAAACCAATACCCATCGCTGTCATAACCACATGCCATACCACATGAGCTATCTAGTGAAAGATAAAGTTGCAAAAATGACCTGGTGAAGGGCTGGTGCTTATAGCTAGGGTGGGAGCATGTGGCCTTGATAGCAATAAGCACTAGTTCGAATCCAGTTTGGTACAATAAGATAAAATTAGAATCTGCAATTGATATGGTTGAGAAGATTTTGTCTGTACAATCGGTTAGGATTCAAAATTTGTCCAACACCACAACACTGAGATACGTGCCTGTTTAGTATGAGCTTGCCCTATTTTAGAAAGACTAGAAAGTTGGTGCCAGAAGACGCAAGGTATTGTTATTTCAAAGTTTGTATTTTATTGCCAATCAGTCTGGATGAAGTTTTGACTCTATAATAATATTTGATTATAAACCTATATAAATAAATCAGCTTGGGATGCATTGCCAAGGTTTGTTTCATATGTGTATGTCTCGTGAACTAAAGTAAGTTTTTTTCTCAAATTGGCTCCCGGTGCCTGTTTAGATTAAGACAAAAAGGGTAACACATTTTTAAAGCACCTATGTTGATATATTGAGTTACGTATTATTCAATTTTTGAATCATTCGTTTTTATATTATCTCACCAAGGGAAATTTAACTGCATTAGTGGCAAAAGCTCACATAGGTTTTCTGGATATACGTGTTTTTTCTAAACTCGGGAAAAATAATACTAGGTTACCACTTAAGGTTTAATAATACTTTTGAGTTACTTATTCTAGAAATGTACTGTTACTACCCGTTAGCTAGCAGATTTGTTGTAACTCCTTTCTTGTACCGTTCATTGAATATCTTGGCAGGATTACCAAAGGCAGAGCTAATGTCTAGAGCAATGCATGAAAAAGGAAAAGGAAATGAAGCTTTCAAGGAATCCAATTTCGAACATGCCTTAAGCTACTATAACAGGAGCCTTTCTTTGTTTCCACTTACTGAAGTCTTCAATAACAGAGCCATTACAAATATAAAGCTAGGGAAATTTGAGAATGCAATTATCGACTGCGACTGGGTATTGAAATTGGAGCCATCAAATCTTAAAGGTTTGGATTTTGAAATATTTTATACATTTTGGGACATAAGACTACACCTGTTGGTTAGTTTTCTTTATTGCCAGATAAACGTAAAAGTACAGTAACATCCAGGTAGGAAGCAGAAATACTTGGAGCTGTTTCGGTAATATAGGGATTTTAGATTTAATAAGATGCAGCACTCATCCCCTTTAAATCAGGAGGAAGCAACTGAATATTGTATAAGACCCTGACAGACCGGCTGCAAAGAAGACACCAAACTTGTTATAAGCTTTTAAAAGCACAGAAAGCGAACGATCCCATAAACATTGGTATTTCTAAGATAAGCGCCTTTTAACGACCGCGTTTTCTAAGAGCAGAAACAAGGAAGGATAAAAATTAATAATTCAAAAACTACTAGCATATCTGTAAATAAGTAATTGTTTTACCCAACAGTAAGTTAATACAATGTTTATGGCCAAGTCATTTGATACTACCCCTTTTTGTTAAAGAACGCTATGGTGTCCGAGCATTGACTCTCCATAGTGTTATTTGACACTCTCCGTCCAAGATATAGTCAATCCAAGACAACTCAAGGCCAGGGTGACCCATTTTTGGAGAGGCTCTCTACAGTCTGATGCAATGAAATTTTGGGGAGTATTTGCTGGTGTTGTAGCAGTAATTTTTAAAGGAGTTTTAATGCATCGACTTCAGAAAGTTCATTACTCATACTAAGGTCGAAGTAACAACGTACATACTTGAAGGGTACTCCAATTTTTATTGCAGGAACACGATCACTCTTGATCTAAACAGTTCGCTCAGCTTGAAGTGAACAAATCGAAGATTTCTTTATTACAACGTACTTTCTCTACTCGGGTCATCGTTACTCACTAGACTACCTTGTAAAACAATTAAATAAGACCTGTTTCTCTTATACTCCAGCAATAATAGTAGCAACAGCCGTGAGAAACCAGTGTATATGACTAAATAGCTGGTCATATATATCAAAGAAAAAAAGCTAAACTGACTATCTGTTTGGGTCTTAATATACCCAATAATTGCATTAAAGCATAAATCAAATGGTAGGAAGCCATATAAAAATAGAATGAAAGGGGTAATGAAGTGCTTTGGTTGATGCAAGTTTTAAAGCATATATAAAGACGACAAATTAAGGAAGGGACATTCAGGAAAATAATGGTTGACAAGGAATTCTTGTACAAGGTTATGGTGAACCTCACCTTAGCCATTTTTGAGATCAAGTACAGATCTTATAAGTGTTGTTTTTAGTGCGAGCTTAATTTATTACATGGCTGGTCATGCTTGTATCTCCTATAGCACCTAAGATTTTAGAAGGAAATCCTTTTTGGACATTGTGATTAAATTACTGATGAGGAATTGAAACACTCAGTCGAGTAGAGATGATTTAAATACTTTTAAAGGAGTACGTTGAAAAGCTGTTTCGCCAACTTTTGATGTGAACTAGAAAGTTGCAAGCACCTTTTCATTTCGAGAGGAGAGAGCTGGGTACGCAGATAATACAGATGATTTCGGTTTAAAAAGGTCGTAAGTAAGAGTAGGTTATGAAATATGTATTTTTTGCGAGGGTACCATAAACTAGAAAGCATATTTTTTCTAACAGAGTTGATGATCTGTTGATGAGACGATGAGGGCATTTATTATGAAAAGATAGGTTTTTTTAGAGGGAAATACCGTTAGCGTCGTAAGGGAAAAATGACTGAAAATTATTTGGATAAGTATTGTGTACACCGACCCTTGATAAAGGTTGGAAGAGAAGCTGTACCTTTGCTGAGAAACAGTCAACATTACGCCAAGCTTTTTATTACAGTTTCTTTGTAATATTCCATATTGTTTATGTTAGTATGTGAAGCTGATCGGCAGGACAATTTTTTTCTGTATGACCCGTGACACAAATTTGATTTCACCAGCAACTCTATACGTTAATATAAAGTATCTTAATGTTGTTTTCAACTTCTATAGTATGCTATGTTCATAGATATTTATCAAGTTACTGGTTTTCTGACTTTCCGTAGTTTAAAAGTAGAAGTATATTTTGTTTACTGTTGTATTCATAGCTTAGGGATCGATGGGGTGTGAATTAAAAAGAGCTTCTTAAAAGTAATCGTTTGCAGGCATCCCTAGAGTGTCATATTTTCTTAGTAGAGTTCTAATTTTTTAAATATATAGTCCAAATCAGTTAAAAATTCGAATTCATGACGGTGTTTTATGGACACCAGGTTGACCTGACTTAAGTTGTTTGAATGACTCTTGCCCTCAAGCGGTATGCTGTTTTCCTCTTGAGCTGTTTGGACTTGTTGAGAAACACTCTTTCTAAATAGAGCATGCCGGCGAAGCCTACGAAGGCAGGTGTATAAAACGAATAGGTGATCAAATGTAAAAATATGCAAAGAATAAGTTAATGAAGCATAGTTTGTTGAAAAACTTTCACATAATGGAATAAACAAATCATCCTTAAGTTGTAACTACAGATAGCTATATTTCTAAAGAACACAAATAAATCTTGATCCTGTACAAAGCAAGTGTACACTACTGAATGATAATGATGATGATAATTCCAATCATAACGTTGGTAAATTGAAAATGTGGTCTACGTAATATCCTAAACGGTGCACGTTCAATATGCTTTAAGCTGGTTTACAAAATGCTAACAACAGAACGTTGTGTGTATATGGATTAAAGGCTCTAGAATGTGCCAAGTGGCAGTATTTTTTTCTCGCTTTTTCTTCAAAATAACAAATAAAGATATACTGTAAGTAGGTGAGGGTTACGAGTTGAGGATTACGTCTGGTAAGTTTGGATGCAGTTTAAAATGTGGGCTAGAAAATGAAGAGATTAGAAGTAAACGTTTTGTTTTTGCTCAGAAACGTGATCTGTTTCTTTTTAATAGCATATCTACGACGAGGTTGCGCGAATCAAAGTTTAGAGAATTGGCAACAAGCCCAAATGGATTTTCAGAGTGCACTGCAAATTGAACCTGGAAATAAAAGAGCGAAGGTAAAAATTGTGTATATAAATATGTACAAGGTAAAAAATCGTCTTATATCACAGTAGATTCCTCTTTTTTATTGTGATAACAGATAATTCCTGGTGAATGTATTTCCTTCAGCTCCTTGTCGCCTTCAATATTATCATCATTATGTTTATATATTTAATAATTGTTGTATCGTTTGGTATAGTATGTATAATTTTCATATTCTGTTTATATTATTCTGGGGGAGAGAGATTAAAGGAAGGTCCATCACAAACCTCAGATATGTTGACAATGTAGTATTGATAGCGAGTAGATAGGAAGAACTAAAAGACCTTGTTGACAGAGTGTAAAAAAGCTCGGAAAGTGCTGGGCTCTCATTTAATGCACGTAAGACTAACTTGTAGAAAATCCTTTGCAAAGAAAGCGATGATGAACGCAAAATATTTATACCCTGATAGGGGAGGCTAAGTGGGTGCAGTCCCTTGCCCAAGGGCAGCCCACGACTATGCAGGGCAGGGGCGTCTATCCCCTGAGGTCTCCATGACCCGCATACCCGAATATCTGTAAATAGTCAACCATTGGAAAATGTCTGGCAAGTCACATATTTGGGAGTCGTCTTTACTGATGATTATGACGATACCCCTGAAATAAAGAAGCGGATTTCTGTCGCGCAAAACGCAAAATCAGGGCTCGCAAAAGTCCGGAAAGACATATCAACATCAAAGAAAACGAAAGTTAGGTTGGTAAAAACACCAGCCTTTCCTTTTACAATCTATGCTAGTGAGACATAGATTCTCAAGAAGATTGATTGGAGACGACTCTGCAGCTTCGAGCTGTGGTGTTACAGGAGAGATTTAAGAACAAGTTAGACGGAGAGGTTCAGTGTCACAAGCGACTACTGCAGACCGTAATGAACCAAAAACTCTTACGTAGGACACATACTAAGAAGCCATACTCTGGAAAGAGAACTGATTATGGGCATGGTTGCGGGGCTTAGGAAAAGAGGAATGTCGAGAACAAGGTACAGGGTTACAGAGCAGCGCAGGACCGAGTCAAGCGGAGAGCCATGACGAAGGAAGCCACGGCGGCTCAAATATGAGCCTTCCTTACATGATGATGATCATTTCATCATTATGTAAGGAAAAGAGAGAGACACACATAGACAGAGGGGTGGCGTGGTGGAATGTTAGGATTGTATCACATTTATGTAAAGCTTATTTGGGTTTATTTTGCCACGATTTATTTTGCGACCAATATAGAGAANTATATAAATATGTACAAGGTAAAAAGTCGTGTTATATCACAGTAGATTCCTCTTGTTTATTGTGATAAACAGATAATTCCTGGTGAATGTATTTCCTTCAGCTCCTTGTCGCCTTCAATATTATCATCATTATGTTTATATATTTAATAATTGTTGTATCGTTTGGTATAGTATGTATAATTTTCATATTCTGTTTATATTATTCTGGGGGAGAGAGATTAAAGGAAGGTCCGTCACAAACCTCAGATATGTTGACAATGTAGTATTGATAGCGAGTAGATAGGAGGAACTAAAAGACCTTGGTGACAGAGTGTAAAAAAGCTCGGAAAGTGCTGGGCTCTCATTTAATGCACGTAAGACTAACTTGTAGAAAATCCTTTGCAAAGAAAGCGATGATGAACGCAAAATATTTATACCCTGATAGGGGAGGCTAAGTGGGTGCAGTGCCTTGCCCAAGGGCAGCCCACGACTATGCAGGGCAGGGGCGTCTATCCCCTGAGGTCTCCATGACCCGCATACCCGAATATCTGTAAATAGTCAACCATTGGAAAATGTCTGGCAAGTCACATATTTGGGAGTCGTCTTTACTGATGATTATGACGATACCCCTGAAATAAAGAAGCGGATTTCTGTCGCGCAAAACGCAAAATCAGGGCTCGCAAAAGTCCGGAAAGACAGATCAACATCAAGGAAAACGAAAGTTAGGTTGGTAAAAACACCAGCCTTTCCTTTTACAATCTATGCTAGTGAGATATAGAATCTCAAGAAGATTGATTGGAGACGACTCTGCAGCTTCGAGCTGTGGTGTTACAGGAGAGATTTAAGAACAAGTTAGACGGAGAGGTTCAGTGTCACAAGCGATTACTGCAGACTGTAATGAGCCAAAAACTCTTACGTAGGACACATACTAAGAAGCCATACTCTGGAAAGAGAACTGATTATGGGCATGGTTGCGGGGCTTAGGAAAAGAGGAATTTCGAGAACAAGGTACAGGGTTACAGAACAGCGCAGGACCGAGTCAAGCGGAGAGCCATGACGAAGGAAGCCACGGCGGCTCAAATATGAGCCTTCCTTACATGATGATGATCAGTTCATCATTATGTAAGGAAGAGAGAGAGACACACATAGACAGAGGGGTGGCGTGGTGGAATGTTAGGATTGTATCACATTTATGTAAAGCTTATTTGGGTTTATTTTGCCACGATTTATTTTGCGACCAATATAGAGAATTTTTTTATAGTTAAATTTTTGTGTAATCTTGTGTTCATTTTGGTTTTTATTCTTTGTTGTAGATGTCGTAATTAGGAAAATATGGTAATTAATAAATTTATAAAGTTAAAATAGCGTCACGCTTTCCTCTCAATAACTGAATATCAATTGATTTACAATAATCATATTTGCAGTACTTAACTTAGCTGCAACATACAAATGTTTACGAGTTTTTGGTGCGTCTGTTCCTCTAATAGAATGAATTTTGGACAAAAAGACGTAAGAAATAAAACTCACCCAGATAACAGTGGAGTTTAGCTACAGAGTAGGTAACATGCGGCCTTTACAATTGGTGTAGTTGAAATATTTTATCAGTAGGTGCTGGTATACATTGTATTTATGATCAATAACAAGAAAACTGGAAGAAGCAGCGGCAGATAACGAGCAACTGGAACTATAATTTTAAATAATTTTCTTTTTAGGCACTGCTTCAAGAAATCAAGGGACATATAACGTACGTATTATTGTATAGAGCTTAACCAGACGTTGCTGGGTTTTTTTCTTCTTGGTTGTTGTTAGTCACCCTGTAAAACTGCGTAGTGTGCTGTGGATTGTTTTGGTATTTCAGGCAATACCTTGGCTCAGTGTTATAAAACAACTATAATTTGGAACACAAAATAAATTGCTNGGTCACAAGCGATTACTGCAGACTGTAATGAGCCAAAAACTCTTACGTAGGACACATACTAAGAAGCCATACTCTGGAAAGAGAACTGATTATGGGCATGGTTGCGGGGCTTAGGAAAAGAGGAATTTCGAGAACAAGGTACAGGGTTACAGAACAGCGCAGGACCGAGTCAAGCGGAGAGCCATGACGAAGGAAGCCACGGCGGCTCAAATATGAGCCTTCCTTACATGATGATGATCAGTTCATCATTATGTAAGGAAGAGAGAGAGACACACATAGACAGAGGGGTGGCGTGGTGGAATGTTAGGATTGTATCACATTTATGTAAAGCTTATTTGGGTTTATTTTGCCACGATTTATTTTGCGACCAATATAGAGAATTTTTTTATAGTTAAATTTTTGTGTAATCTTGTGTTCATTTTGGTTTTTATTCTTTGTTGTAGATGTCGTAATTAGGAAAATATGGTAATTAATAAATTTATAAAGTTAAAATAGCGTCACGCTTTCCTCTCAATAACTGAATATCAATTGATTTACAATAATCATATTTGCAGTACTTAACTTAGCTGCAACATACAAATGTTTACGAGTTTTTGGTGCGTCTGTTCCTCTAATAGAATGAATTTTGGACAAAAAGACGTAAGAAATAAAACTCACCCAGATAACAGTGGAGTTTAGCTACAGAGTAGGTAACATGCGGCCTTTACAATTGGTGTAGTTGAAATATTTTATCAGTAGGTGCTGGTATACATTGTATTTATGATCAATAACAAGAAAACTGGAAGAAGCAGCGGCAGATAACGAGCAACTGGAACTATAATTTTAAATAATTTTCTTTTTAGGCACTGCTTCAAGAAATCAAGGGACATATAACGTACGTATTATTGTATAGAGCTTAACCAGACGTTGCTGGGTTTTTTTCTTCTTGGTTGTTGTTAGTCACCCTGTAAAACTGCGTAGTGTGCTGTGGATTGTTTTGGTATTTCAGGCAATACCTTGGCTCAGTGTTATAAAACAACTATAATTTGGAACACAAAATAAATTGCTCATCCATATACAGTTTTTAAAACATTGTCTGTGCACTGGAATAATAATTAGCTTAATAGTAATACAAACATTCCCAGGATCCTTTATCTGTTTTCTTTGACTCATGTAGATATTGCGTATTTTTACCATATTTTTATTACATGATCAATTGGGAGTTTTACTATTTGCCTTGTGAAGGGAAAATGTATGGTGTATCAGAGCTTGTCGATTTTTTTAAAGAGTTTCCCTGTTGAACCCCTTCATGATAGTATTACAATTTGCAGTACGAAGTTGTCAGTGTTTTCGAAAGACAAACTAAATGTATTTCACCTTGACTACTTACAGAAATGGAGGGACTGCAATGGCGTCGGAAAATGGAGCTGATAAGCCAAACAGTTTAATCAAAGGTGAAGCGGATGGATTAGGTCTTACCAATAATACTGTAAATACTGAAAACAAAGGTTCCCGTGAGGAAGGATCTAATGAAAATAAGAAAACTTTTTTAGAAGAGTCACATCCGACAAAACAGCGCCCGAAAGGAACAAGACTTAAAATTGTTGAAGTAGATGGGACTGAAGACAGTAACAATACTGTACCATTACCAGAAACAAAAACAGAAGTCAGTAAGAATACAGAACCTGGCTACTCTGAAGAAGAGAATATAGCTCAATCAGACCAGGATCAGAAGAACTCGCAGCAAGAAATACGAGGTGAAATGTCGACGAAGCGAGGAAAAAGAATTAATATCGTTGAAGTAGAGGATGAAAGTGAGGTTACTGATTGGCATGAAGCTAGTGATTTAAAGAATATGCCTAGCACACCAAAAACTGTTGACGATTCGTATGATATCTCAAAAACGTCAGAAAAATGCTGTAATGTTCCAAGAAAAGAAAATACTGCTGCACCATCTTCATCACAAGAAACGTCAGTTAAGGCATCTAATGAGTCTCAACCTTCTTCCAGTTTTTCAATGGGGAATGACAAGGTAATTAACACAATGCCGGCTCCGCCCATACCAGCTGGGGTGTTAAGATTAACAAATGAAGGTAATTCATTTCTTAAAGCGGGGAATTATGCTTCTGCAATGGATAAATACTCTGCAGCTCTTGCTACATTATCAGAAGGTAAGTTAGATATCAAATAGTTATAGAATATATGTTACATAAATCATTTTTGGCTTGATTTAGCTATAAACGATCAAAGTACCAATCATATATGGAAATCCATATTTACACACCACATATTTATTGTTTTAATACCCTTTGTTAATTGCTCTTAGCAGTTGGCCAAGCAAATATCGGCCTGTATTCATTATTTAGACTACAGTCGTATGTCAAAGAAATTGTTTTTGTGCCTAACCATTCATATTGTTTAAGTCAAGTGCTCTTTTCAATCCGTTATGTACAAAATAAGGAGCTTAATTTTTGATTTCATAGAATTTAAAGTTAGGAAGAAAATAAAAAGTATTTATGTTGTTATCTGTACCCAATCTTTTGAAAGTCAGAGAGAGTAAGTCCAAATATTTCCGTTCTTTCTAAGATAGGTTTCAAGTGTATATTTCCAGTTGTTTCAGTTAAACAGTCTTGATGTTCTAATTTAGCTAATCTTCAAGATTCTCATACGTAGCTTCACTGTCTACTATTAAGCAAAACTTTTACGTTTTTGTATGGCTATCTAAATGTAAACAAAAAGCAGATGTTAAGCAAAGCTGTATTTTTTCCCTCCCTCTTATTTCAGGTGTCTATTTGTATGAAATCTTTCTTGCTCCCCTGTGCTTTCCTTTGTCTTATAACAGTAGCAGTTGCCTGCTAGAAGCATCAAATATGTGAAGTTCCAGTTACGAGCCTCTCAATGGAACTACCCAAAACGCTTTCTGTTAAAATGGTAGACTTCCTGGGTACAGGCTTCTGGATTAGTTATTGGGGATACGGAGACACAAACAATTAAGATATTTTAATTAGTGTACAAAATCGTGTAACTCTTGACACCAGTTTAGCGTCTCAGAACTACCCTTTATCATATGATACTCAAGAAATATGTTATCATGGCTTTTCTTTATTTTCGCTGTATGAATAAAGCGTTATGTAGAAACTATTAGTTGTTTCAGTGGCTTTGAAGGTCATCAGAGTTTCTTGAGTTAGCATAAGTATGCTGACTAATTTAGTCAAGATCATTCAGAATTGCATGCTGTCACTGAAGTAACGCTTACGTATTGTATAATTTTTGGTGTTGGGTTAATAGAATTCGTAAAGTTAGTGATCATTTTGTCTCGTTTCTGGGAGACTCAACTAATTCTATGTTGCCCTTTTCCTTTTTCTATTAAACTCTTAATTGTGTAGATGACAATCATTGCTTGGAAACACGTGGAATTCTCCTTAGCAACCGTGCAGCCTGTAAGCTTCGAGTAGGAGACTGTAAAGGTTGCATAGTTGATAGTACAGAGTCAGTCAAGCTGAAATCATCTCCTAAAGCGTATTTGCGGAGGGCTGCTGCCAACGACACATTGGAGAGGTAAAACCTGAAAACGTCTTAACTGATTCGAGAACCTGGTTTAGTATTAACATGAAAGTTCACCCAAGTGTTATTTTTGTCACAGTGCCGACATTGTGGTTAATTAAAAATAATGCAATTTTGTGCGCATGCACCTGAGCATTATACTGTACCGTAGTTTTTGCTCAGTAACACTTTAAGTAGACGTAGAAAATAGAATTAAGGCTATTAATGTATGCAATAAACCCAGAACCATAAGCCATTGAATTTTTGCGAGTAAATGAACTAAACAAAGTACGACGTAGAGACCATTTAAGGGTTTAACTACTTAAATTAGAATTTTAAAGAGCTGAAAATGTCATACTCTTATATTTTGATAAGCTCGTATATGGAGATGGAACGTGCACCCTTAAAATGGAGAGGTGTATAGAAATGGATTTGCCACATGACCAACTGAAAAGAGTTTGTACCAGCCTTGAAAACAAGGTGGCCAGTGAACAACAACAGAAGGATTCAATGGAAATTTCTCTGAGTAGTTACCTTACATCTGGAAGAAATGATCAGTGAGAACATACATAAACCTGGCAGTTCGAGGAAACTTTGCCCCTCATGTCATTAAATAAATGGAAAAGTAAAGTGCCCAGATATTTCGCATAATGGGGACCGCTGCACATTTTCGGCACCAGCGTCTGTTTTTGGCGTTGCATTTTACGACAACAACCAGTCCTATAAAAGATAAATTATAAGATTGTCAGTGGAGTAAAAATTTTATTTATGCGACCGTTGAAATGCACCAGGTACGTTAGGAGCTATGCTAAATAGGTAAGGGCATAACGTCAACACAGAAAAATAAGTATCTGAGCGAGTGATTGATCACTTTCCTGATTCTATTTCGGTGCTTGTTTGCCATTGGATTTGCGATTCTACTACAGAAAGGTCTACGCATTGTTTTAAACGAAACCACATGTAAAACGCCATTATTACCACGTCCATGGTTGATCTGAAGGTATATATTTTGAGAATGATTTGTCAATCTATCAACAGCATAAATAAAATAACATAGTAAAACGTACAATTACTGTGCAGCACTTAAATTTCATAAATTTACTGGCTAGATGTTGTTGCTGTAATGAATCATAATATCAGCTGTGTAAATAGAATTTTGAGACCTAATCATTTTCCAACGATTTGCTCCAATACACATAAGTGGCATATTTCCAATTGTTTTTATAGTTACGTTTTTTACCATATCTAACTTTAGGAGAGAGCTTACGAACACCTTCTTTTACAAGGGAATTCATCCGCGTGATATTTCTGAGTTTACTCCTGAAAATGATAAATCTTTCAAAAATAGTTAAGAAAATTGCGTTTAGTAAGCTCTATCGAATTCCTCTTGTTTGTGTTTTGTCTATTTTGTCGAAACAGACTTGAAATGTCGGGTTAAGTTATATTTCAGCAGACTATTCTACGTACTTCTAAATTTTGTTGATCAATAAAGGGGATTATTTGAGTACTAAACCTCAAAAAGTGGCAATAATGGCCAAAGTTACGAAAGTTGCACCCCTGGGTTTTCGCTATGGTCATTGCCACGTTATTTGGTCTTCATTCTTTTCCTGTAATTCAGGCATGGTAAATTGAGTGCCCCCACATCCCACATGGATGATGCATGTATTGTCGCTATGGCTTCATATCAAAACTGGTTCTGCAGAATACAAGGCAAAGAAGTATTTTAATAAAATTTATCGCGCATGCTTTTTATTACATAAAAAGCGCAAATTATTGTTTTGCGAGCAATGAAGAAATTAGGAGTGAGTTAGCTATTTAGTTGGAGAATAAGACCCTAAATAACTTCATATAAAAGAAATTCATAGTTCGGATACGAAAAAGCACTTGCAATCTTTACATTTAAAAGAGATCAGCAAGATATTTAAACATTACATGGGGATTTTTTTCAGTCAATTGCATAAGGGTGTTATTTTATTTTGAAAGGGAAACTGCAAAAACTTTTTCCAATAAAGCAGTTTTATCATATAATATTAACGTAGTTTAATGATTTTTTATTTAATCATTTAATTATATTACTTGCTACGTTTCTTGTTTGCATTTCTGGTAATATATGTCTTTGAGTTCCATTAAATGTTTTGGTATTCTTTACTGTTTTTGAGTAATTTTTGCACAGCCTAGTATTTGGTTTCTTTTGATACACCTGAAACGGATATTGATTTGAATCATAAAATTTTGTCATTGTGTAATTAGATATGAAGACGCTTATGTTGATTATCAAACAACACTCAGACTGGATCCTAAAAATAAATCAGCTTGGGATGCATTGCCAAGGTTTGTTTCATATGTGTATGTCTCGTGAACTAAAGTAAGTTTTTTTTTCTCAAATTGGCTCCCGGTGCCTGTTTAGATTAAGACAAAAAGAGTAACACATTTTTAAAGCACCTATGTTGATATATTGAGTTACGTATTATTCAATTTTTGAATCATTCGACCATTTTATGTTAAAAAATTTCTAGAGACTCACTGCACTTATATTTGCCATTTACTCTGATTCTGTATACCAGTATACAGTTCTTATAGAAAATTACATGACTACACTCAGGGCTCGGATGAAATTGTATCTAAAACGTTATCTGTTTACGATTTGGCAAGTATTAATCAAAGTACTTGATGAGGTTACCAAGTATTTCTGAGATGGCTCAATGCAATGTTGTAAGTTGAGTCAGAATTTTTTTCTTTATGTGACTGTAGTCCTTAAAACGAGGCCTCTTCACAGTAAATTTAAATTTGAGAAGTAGAAAATGTATACGAAGGAAGCTGTAGTGAACTTAAGAGATTGGATCGCAAAGTGAAAAAGGAATTAGTAGAGAACTGTTGTTCCATCGTAGCACTATATACTGATGTATTATGGCACAAGACACTCGTGTTCTTGGCCAACGGATCAGGTACATTTTTTCTGATAGTTTTCCGCAGTCGTAAAACGCCTTACGTTACTTGATGGTTAAATTTAGTGCCCGAGAGGATAAAATGTTTTGTACCCTGTACTTGGTGTCAAAAGGCCGGAACAAGCTTTGTTTTTCTTGTCGATCGTCTCTTCGCTACCTCCTACATTAAAAAGATTAAAAATATTTCTATTAGGTGAGCAAATTGTTTTTTATCAGTTTTAAATGTACACGTAAGACTCATCCCCAGTGATAAGACGACAGGATGACCCAGTTTGGATATCAAAAGAGAGCTTTTCATCAGCTGATGAAATAGAAGTTGGGAGTACATCTACGCAGCAGCGTTTTCAAGTTCGTAACAATTTTATATGATTGGGTGAACTGTAGTTTAATTAAAACAAGAGCTTAATACCTGATCCTTAGACGGTGATCTGACATGGGTAGGGCCATAATCTGGTCGGTGGACAGTTATTGCCTGGGTGTCCTCCTTCTGACACTTGCTTATTCCCATTTTGAACTCTGATACTGTCTGCACGTGTTGTCATAAAAATGGCATCATCAATCAGAGCCTTCAGTAACATTTGACATGTTCAGATTTTTTCTTTCATGTTATTTTGGAGAACACCACTTTGAGGTTTTGTAGTACTTCTCAGAGGACGTTTGAGGGAAGACGCCCATAACGAGCCTCCATTTCACAGTTATCTTGAAATGATGTAGTACACAAGGGCCAAAAACTGTGATGGTCGTATAAATCGTGTGGTAATTGGTTATCTCAGAACATGTGACCAATGACATTAAGGAACGAAAAGTAAACCAGGATTGGAAAATGGGTTCCAAAAGCAACCTCTATCAGGGTAATGACAGCGCATCGACTCTGTTGGAAGAACTGAAAGGACTTGATCGGGCGATGAAATATTCCAAGAAGTCACGGAGAAAGTTACACGTCACTTAAATATTGTAATATTTATACAATTTTGCCTCGTATCAAAAGCTAGCACCATTACTGCTATTTACTTTTACCCGTAAAACAGTGGATCCACACTACCTCACGCGTGATTTGGACACCTGATTCACTATGTTAATGACATCGACTTCCTTTCAGATTTTATAATTCCTTAATCTGACCATTCTGGTCACTTGCTAATTACTTAATATTTTCATTTCTATTTTGCCGAGCATTCCCTTCTCCGTTTTCCCCAATACCCATGACTACACGGCTCCATTTAGCAACACTTATAACAGGGGCATATATTTTTTCTTTCAAATTTCTCTGCATACGCCTATCGTATATTAATTATGGCGATAAATTCACTGTTTCTCTTCACTCTTGCTGTACAAATTCTTGTTCGGACCGCTTCTTTAAGACTCCCTAGTTCACGCAGGGTAACTCCAATATATTTGAACTTCATGACTTTGTTCACCTTTATGCCATCTCGATAAGTGACATCATGTCATTAGTTCCAGGGCAATGTCTTGACTGTATTTACTTCCAGGCCACGACTTGCCATACCGTTTTGCCATCCAGTCTGTTTATGCTAAACCTCCACCTGCCACCACCACAAGGTCATCTGTAGACAAAAGTTCCCATTAAACACACCTTGTCTGAAACTGTTACTAATGTTATCTAAGATCACAGAAAACAGGAAGCGACTTACCGCAGAACCTTGATATGTACCCCTACTTCATTTTTAGACGATAGTGCTTCCTACTGCTGTTCGTACTCTATTTTTTACGTTCTTGTACGTGGACATTATCAGCCTGACCATTGGCTCTGGAACACCGCTTTTTTTGAGACACCAATATACCAGGTCAACGAAAGTGAAATGTAGTTCCATCTATTTCTCACTGCATTTCAAATGTAACTCCTGAGCAACAATTACTGCATCCGTAGTGCCCTTGCAGTGACCTTGCTTTTGCTACATCTGAATTGTAGCTCATTGATATTAAAAGGCTGCCTAAGCCTCTGCTCTGTGATACCCTTCAGTACCTCCAGGAAGTGTTCCAGAAGTTTGACACTCCTTTAACTAGCACATTCATAGCTGTTTTTTCCCCATTTCGTCCCACTCCATTGGCATTTGCTATGCCCCATGATTGTCCCAAACAGCTCCAGCACGAAATAAATGCCTGTCTGCTGCAGGGTATTTACTAGATGTATTTCGACTCTAATCCAGCCACCTGTTTTTCCATTTTCATCTTTTTGTTGCTCCTATTACCCCCTCTTTAGTGATGCTATGAACCAGACCCACAGCTTTGTGTACTTTCGTTAGCTCTCCCGTTCATTCTTCACATTTAACAGCGCATTGAAGTACTCACTCCACCATCCCGTGATTTTTTGTCATCGCCCAGGCTTTTTCCTGACATCTCACAAATGACATTGGGGTAACATCCTTTCTCGTTGCTGTCATATGTCTTGCAAAACTGTAAATTCAGCATTCCCTGCCCCCGCCAAAATCCTTATAAATTTCGTTTTATGACTCGTATCTTGCCTTACCCACAGCCTTTTTTGCTTCGTTCTGGAGCCTCTTGTATTCTACTTTGTTGTCCTTATCTTTTGTTTCTCTCACTCTTTCAAAATCACTTTATTCATGTAAATCTTTTCTCACATCTCTTGGCCTTGCCACCAAGTCTCCTTTATTTAACCCCTTCTGCTCTTTTTTGTTTTTCGACACAAGTTACCCGCTGCTATCTTGATAGTATCATTGATTTTCTTCCACTGTTTATTTACTTTACAACTGAACTTTGTGTACTGTGCTCCATGAATTTCTCGTTTGGTCATGGAACTCTCTTGTGTTCTCATCTTGCTTCAACCTCCAGCATTTTGTTTTTTCTTTGACGTCTGAACGTCTCCATCTTTATCCGGAGTTGCATTGAAAGAAGTAGGTGTTATGTAACTATGCCTCTTCCGGTATGACCTTCGGGTCAACTACCCACTTGATATCCCTTCCCTCCGCAGCACTATCATAATATTTTTGAGAAGTGTGGTTGCATTATTTTCTTCCGCTTCCTCACTCTTTCTGATACACACACGGGTTGGGGCTAAGCTTCTCATTAATTGATTCTATGAATTCCTGAATTTGTCCGATCTGTTATGATAGTTAAATTAATATGCCTAAATCAGGCAGTCTCATTGAAAATTTATACCGACAAGATAGAAAATACCATTTTTTGCGTATGGTTTTGCCAATGAGAGTCAACCGCCCTGTCTCTAAACCAATATTGATGCAAAGGAAAATATTTAGGTGTGTTTTTTTTCTTTCGTTTCTTAAAGCCACCTGCGTTCAGATATCTTAACTCACAAAAATTGTTATTTCGTATTATTGATTTTTGTTTATTCAGACTCGCAACGTTTTTAAGAAATAAACATGGGTCTTCTTGGAGAGACAAGCTTCCAAAACTGCCATCAGTTTTTCCACATGTGTTTATGTCACCCCAAGGAACCAAACATAACCTTGAAAAGGAACCACAGACTGAAAAAGAGGAAAATTTGTCAACAAGTGGAGTTGAAAAAGTAGCAACTGGTAGCGCACCACAAAAGGATGTTGAACAAAAGCTAGAAACACGCTCTGTTGAAAAGGTAGCGAAGGATAATTTTGCAAGGGCAAAGGAGTTGGGCAACCAGCTTGTCAAAGAGGTAAAATTACCATTCTGATTTGTTAGTCTGTTTGTGAAAGGGTATATTCAGGCCCATCTAAATCAGTTACACTTAATTAAAACTAATTTCTTACCAGTTGTTGTTTTTGAGGGGTGGAGGTGAGTCGAGGAAAGCTGTTTTTTTGTTTTTGCTTACTGTCATTTTTTCTATTTCTTAGCCTCAGATGATGCCTTTCCTGACCCCAGTCTTTGTTTTATTGTAAAGTTAATGAGATTTTTCATGAGCTTTTTTTTCACTGCATTAGGACTGAGCATTAACCTCTGGCTGCCCTACACATCCCGGCCCCTGGGCCGCATGCTGCCTGCGCCTTTGTGTGCGTTGAAAGATTTTATAACCCTTTTTATCCCACGTCTGCAGTTATTGTTGTAATAGCCATAACCTGAGATTAAAAGCTGTCACTGTTTTTAATGAGTTAGTTTTGCACATCACAGTTTTGGATAACGACCAAGCGTCATCCTCTGGCTTCTTGTCACCAAATGCCATTCATTTTTGTTTTTGGAGGAAAAATATAATAGCATTAGTCTTGTATTCAACCTGTGAGCCAATGGCAATCTCCCTCGAATGTTGGTGCTTCCTGTGAGCAGATTACTCCTTTCAAGACTAAGTGCCCCTTGCCCCAAGCAATCTGCCTGACTTGTGAAGACAGTGTCTGTGCCAGTGCCTTCAAGGATAGCAGTTTGAAGAGACATTACAAAACCAAGCATCCATTTTATGAGATATTTTGTAAAGGAGGAAGGAAGTCGAAGCTCAGTGAACTAGATTCTGTCTCGAAGGTACAGCAAAATATTTTTCTTCAGCCTTTAGTCAACGACAGATCTGCTTCGAAATTTCTGATAACTGACCAAAATGAGTTAAACCATTTTCAGACGGCTGGATGATCAAAGAATGCATTCTCATTGCTGTAGAGAATGTCGCTCCTGAAAAGGTCACTTTACTGTAGAACATCTCTCTTTCGAGAAAAACAGTAATACAGAGGATTGAAGGTATTGGTTCAAACTTACAACAATAGTTGCTGCAGAGATGCCAATCTTTCTAGAAGTTTAGCATAACTCTTGACGAATCTACCCGATATAGTAGACACAGTGCAGCTGGCTGTCTTTATCCGTGGTATAGACTCTGACTTCAATATGACCGATAAGCTACCTTTGATTGGAAGCATTTAAGATACCACAACGGGCAAGGATATCGCTTACCAATTAAATAGGAATAATGTGGACAATTTATATCTGTCGAGGCCTTAATGTACTTGTGTTACTGTGGATGTTGCACCTGCAATGGCCGGGTCTCTTTGCGGACTATTTGGACAAATGTAATCGAAGTCAGAATGTTCTAAAATTATTTTTACTCGTTGCAAAGTACTTGAGAAAAATCTCTGCACAGAAGTCCTTAAAATGGACGATGCGATTCTACAAGTTATGATTTCTTCCCGTGGACTGAATCATCGGCAGTTCAGATCACTTCTGGCGGACGTGGACTCAAAGTCGAAGACATATCTTACTTTACCTTGGTAAGCTGGTTATCACGTGGCACAACGTTGAACAGTGTGTGGCAACTTCGCCCTGAAATAGAGCAATTTATGGAGATGAAAGACAAGCGCATCACTGAATTTTTTAAAATGACTTCGCGTTTTTGATAGACATTTCAGGCTACCTAAATAAACTCATTGCCAAACTTAAGGTGAAAACTCAGCTTTTTAGCAATCTACTTGATATTGTTAATTCATCCCGCCAAAACCTTCAGCCTGGATTGCTCAGTTTGAGTAAAAGCTTTGCCACATTTTCACACGTTGCTGTCTTGCCAAAATATTTACTTCGAAAAGTATGCAAACTTGCTTGGATCTCTTAATGATGAATTTTTAACTCGGTTTAAAAAGTGTAAGGAAAATGAGCTCAGTCTAAAACCCTACGGAAGCCCAAAAGCAGCTGGTCCTTCTCTTGTTTCCCAGGAGTTACTAATGAAGATAACTGACTTTCGAAATGATACCGATTTTGTCAGCGGTTTTTATGAAGGCAGTACTGTGTTGGAAGGATACAAGATGTTTCCTCCAACATTGTATACCGGACTTCCTGCCCATGGATACTTGTGTGCCTCGCTCTTGGGAATCAGATACGTATGTGAACCAGTATTTAGTCGTTCGAGACTGCTAAAAATCGTCATCAAAGCAACCTGACGGACAGTCACTTGCTACCTGCTCTACGAGTTGCATCTACTCGCTTGACACCCGATTGCGATGACATAATTTCCAGCAAACAGTGCCATGTGTTACATTAACGTTTTAGTGGTAGTTAATTAGTTATTTTAACATTAACTCCCTTTTTTTATTCAATTCATTTTCACTTGTCTTCAAAAATTTGCTTTTTGAGGGAATCGCCTTCTTTTTTTGAGCTGAGATTTTTTTGGCAGCAGAAAAAAAATTTCGTCACACACCGGCTCGCGGTATGATTCTGAAGTTTTAAATAGCCCGCCGACAAAAAAGGTTGCCCACCCCTGTTTTTGGTTAAATTTGATTTTGAATAGGGTGGTTTTTCTCTCTTTTTTCCCCCGCATTCATTTTTAATTCTTCGTTCGCATAGGGCAAGTACAAAGAAGCAGCTGAACGCTATACGGAATGCGTTACCTATCTACCTGGAGAAGTTGTCAGTTACACTAACAGGGCCTTGTGTTATCTGAAACTGGATAAGGTAAAAGGGCTACTTTTTTGTTGTTGTGTCTTAAAACTAATACCGTACTGTGATAAGTATAAGAATAAATCACTACAAGGAAGGAGGGGCTAAGAAATTAAGTACATTAGATTTTTGTTTCTTGGTCTCACTGCTGTCGTCTTTGATTCTTTTACAATTTAAAGCTGCATGCAGTAAAATTGGAGGATTTGCTTAGACTTCAGTTTTAGACTTCTTTTCTAAACGTTTTGTAAATCATTTCAATCCCGCTGTATTTCTTGCCACATATGTATTTGCTTTTAATTTTGCCGCTTTAGCCACAGAATATAATTGTTAAGATTGCAATGATCGAAATTCTTAAGATATTAAACGAGTAGAGGCCAGTTCAGTTTTGGTAAAGTTATATTACCCATTATTGTATTGTAAAGTTATGCTGCTTTCACAGAGTGTAAGCTGAAGTCCGTTTATCTTGACTGTACTTTAAAATTTGTTTTGGCATACATTAATGACATGCCACAATTAAATCAAGAAGGCTATTTTTGTTATTTACTCAGGGTGGATTATCGAATGAAGATAGTGACATATGAGACATTGCGTTTTTTCGTTGTACCGATTATTTAAATATTTTTCTAATTTACTCTTTTACTGCTAAATGAGAGTTACAACGGAAATACATTATTGATCGATTAAAGTTCGTATGTTTGAACAAAGTACAAGTTTTGAGTCACATTATTTTGCGTTCTCTTTCGTAAAGGCCGACAAAGCTGAGGAGGATTGTGGAAAAGCTCTGGAAATACAGCCATCAAATGTAAAAGCTTTGTTTCGTCGTGCGCAAGCAAGAAAGGTAAGAATTTTTGAATTAGTTCTTGATGCCTCATGTTACGACCTAGTTTTTCAAAGTAGCAAAATTCGTTTAAACACTGTGACAAGTTGCTGTTGTCAAAGAGAATTGCCTCGTGACAGTTCAGACAGCCTTACTTGAGTTAACTTGGGTAGAATGGTTAACGTCATCCAAAGAGAATTATTATAAAATCAATAGAGATCCAATTTGAACCATGTTGTCATTTAATTGTTCATCACTAGCAAGGATGAATGGCACTTGAGTGCAAACCGTTTCGTGGTATTTGGCGGATTTTGTCAGCCATTGTTGCAATTTATTCTAGGTCTCAATTACTCATTCTTACGCCAATTGTGGTGAAGGTTATTTGTACCTGATGATGATTTAGCAGTGAATATCTGCCTGGTATTTATATTATTTGCAAAGGTTTAAAAGGTTTTAGATTCTTATGAAGGATAACTATGTTACACCGTATTCAATATGGGTACGGTTTTTGTTCCTTTGTTTGTATTTGTTTGTAGTTCCTTTGCAGCAAAATGACTTGTTTTTCAATTGTATCTTTTATCCAGAGAGATGAGGTCATATTTAGAATGGGTGCCTATAAAATATTACTTAAATTGTGTCTATTCAATAACGGGAACGTAATCAATTATTTGCGGTATTTTAAAGAAGCTTTTTAATGAAATTTATAGTAGACTCAGAGAAATTGTTTGTGGAAAACTGCCCCACGTAGTCATGACAGCAAAAATAATGAAAGGGCCACTCGAATAGCTTTTATTTTGTAAGCCTTGTTTTAGGATATATTCTTTGACCAAGTATAAATAATGTTGCGGAAATAAAAATAAAACTCAACACAGATAACTTTTTTCATTAGAATTCGATCGTAATGAAAGAGAATGGGTGTATATGAGGTAAAAGATGTAATATTTGCCAGTATTTACTGACACTTAAGCAATTTTTTTACTTTTAAATTTTGAATCACATTCTTTGTCGGCCTAAAAAATGCCCTAGGCACCTACTGTAGTGCGTTCTACAGAGTATTTGAGGAAATATGCTGGTAAAAATGGATGCATTTTGAGAATTTTATGCGCTCTTCTCAAGGATTGTGTTGGAATTTACAAGGCAGATATATTTCTAGTGTAACAAGGGAAGGCTTTCGTATACTTTGGGGTAATTTTGTCTTATGGAGTGGAGTTAGGAGTTTTGTTTGAGAAAAACGTTCTGATAATGGCACAGAAAAGACATGTTATGGCAACAACTATACTGATCAGTGGTAGAAAGCAAGAGGAAGTTGCCCTTTGAGGGACTGCTATTTTACATTACGCTTGTGTGCTTTGCAATGGCACACAGATGCACACTTCATTTTTAACGAAGCCATGTACTGTATCTTGAGATTAACCACACTTTTCTTTATTGATTTCTTGTTTTTTAAGGCACAAAATAAATTGCGGGAGGCCACGGCCGATCTGATAAACCTTACGAAAATCGAACCTGAAAATAAAGCAGGAAAAAAGGAATTGGATATTGTCAAGGAGGCCTGGAGAAAGGTTAGATTTTGGATTTCTGAGAATCAAGAACAATTTTAGTTCTGAGAATTTAATGTTTAATAACCGTTGACTGTAGGTCAACATTGGTTTTCGTCGAAAAAAATTACAGGAAATTTATACCATGTGATGTAGAATTTGTGCCTTTTCGTTGTGCGGCTGTGATGGGCAGACTAGGTTGAGGGTAACGTATTCCGAGATATTTTATTAGCCCGTAGAAAATTTTTGAAATGCAATAACGCATGTTGCTTTGCCCTTAATATTTAACGATATTTTGTTCAGTCAGTCATTTAAAATTAAGAAAAACATTAATTTTTGTTTTAAAGTAGTTATTGCTTCATTTACTTACCACACCCAAAAACCTGATCTTGTGATGGCAGTGACTTGTACTTTATACACTGAACAATAAACTACACAACAAGACTGCAACCTTACTTTTTCAGCAGATTTCGTTATTTAGAAAAATATATAAGAATTCAAATTTTAGGGTTCGAATTAAGTAGTGACATTACTCAAATATTGCTAGGCAGGCCAGATGAACGGTGACTACCAAAACGTTTAGTGCTTCACTTAAGAAAAGTATGAAACTCCTTCTTTTGAGCTTGTGTTACCAATGGCCATAGAAATGGTGTATGTCTAGTAATGGCTTGAAGGAGATATTTTAATTGCAATAGTACATAAACAAATTCTGAATAAAAAATTCAATGGATATAATAATTGAAATGTTAGGACATCATTTTTTTAAAACGAAAATGTATAACAAGAGTTTGAATACTTAAATTATTGTAGTTGGATTGAAAAGGGTATGTGTATGTGTATGTGTAGTATGGATGTTCAGAGCGTTGATTAAATTACCCCCTACCCTTTTTTTTCACTTACTGATTTAAGGAGTAAGTGAGTAAAGGGTTTAGATTTTACCAAACCAGATTCCGTTTGTTTTTTTTGTCTTTTTTTATTGTTTCATTGTTGATATGAACCCATTCTTGAATAGGCGTCTCATTAAAAAAATCCTGTGCGTTCTTCTGCAATCACTATGCTATGCGTTATACCTAACCCATTAAATCTAACAGTATTTAGGTTGTACTTTTTTGACCCATAGGAATTAAGAAGGATTCAGTCACAGCAGAAGCCTAAGGAAACAGAGACCAAAAAGTCGGAAAAGATTTTGGATAAAAAGGTTTGCCAATCGGTTTTACCACAGTCTTCCCTTCAATATTTTCTTTAGGGATACCGTTCATAATGATCTAAAGTCGGCTTATACGGGGTCAAAGGACGGAAAATGTGGAAAAACAGCAAGACTGAGGAAAAGCCTGCATTTTTAGTTATATTTTTATTCACGAGATAAACATCTGCACCCAAATTTAAGCAGGGAAAGCCAGAACAGTCTGTCTGAAACACGCCACAGCCTGCATGGACCCAGCTCCACCTACATGCCTTTGGAGATAGTATTGGGAGCGGTGAGACATCAGTAAATTAAAAAGAGTAAAAAGTACAAAGAAAAAAATAAATAAGTAACTGTCAACACTAAAGTGGCTTCAAGCCTTCCTTGAGGTGAAACGCCGAAAGGAAAAAAGGAAAAAAAGAATGTCATGAGCAGATGGAGTGCTTTCTATCAGTTCGATGACCAGATTTTCGGAGAGCTGTCGAGTCCTCTATTTCTCGCCAAAATTTCCAGCAAACAAATACCCTCCCAATAGGTTATCAAAGTATCAGAGAGCAATTGCTTTATCTATAAAACCTTAAATTGTGGCATTTAGTTCACATTTTACTTTTTTTTTTCTCTGAGTATTGTCATTTAATATTTCAATGACATTAGTTTTTTGATGGCATAAAATGTCAAGGCTCATGCTCTATTGCCACTGTTTGTTTTTAGAAAAATTGTTATTTGGGACTACGGACAAGTACTCTAAAAAACATAAAGAAAAACATTAAATTTTTCACAGAGAAAAGTTGACGTTTGGTTCCATAATGAAAAAGATGGGGAAAAGAAAAGGATGTCGAGAAACCCACCATTTTTTTAATTATTATGCAGATTTAATTTTCATAGCATGTATGTAACCTATGTATATTTTGTTTAGGCAGCAAAAAAAATTTACCTTTAGAGTTTTATTTATCAAAACCTTCCCGCTAGGCATCAAAAGAGAAGCATTCACAGCAGAAACAAAAGTCGACAAGTAAAGAAAAGAGTACAACGTCTACAGAGCAAAAAAAGGTTCCAATTTACATATTTTTATTATCTTTGCCTGCTTTTTGCCGTATGATTACAAAATTTTGTTTGATTATTGCTGACTTTGAATTGAATATTTTTTCTCATCCTGCACTGCTAATATATACTGATTTTAACACCCGCCTTTCAGTAGCCCACCATAAACCACCAGTTACATGATATGTTGAACAATTTCTTATGCCTACAAGATCGTCAGAACAATTATTTCTTAATTCAGTTTGTATTTTATCATATGTTTTGACAGATATGCATCGAGACTTCTTCCTGGCTTGCCACAGCACAATGTTTGCAGGTTCTGGAATATCAGAAAAAGCCATTAGTTGGCGTAACAAATGTCGCCTGGCCAAGAAATTACTCACCGCTTCGACAGCCCTTCGCAGGGGAACACTGGTGGTAGTAATGGACATTAATAGGCGGGATGGGGATAAATTGTAAGAGTAATACGATTATTATATTGTTCGAGCATCTTCCTACAAAGCCCATTGACGAAGATACAAATTTCCTGCAAGTAAATTCACCTACTTTGGTTTTTGTTTTTTGCTAATAAAATTTTCATGAACTTTAAATCCCCCAAAAAGGTTATTTCGGGGAGGGAACAACGCTAAATGTATCAATTTGCTAATGGTTGGGCTTTTCATGACTACATTTCATTAAGTAATAATTTATTGTTTCCTGTATTTCTATGGTCTGTTTTGTAGGCATCACAACAAAGTACATGCGGTCAAACTGGAAATGATACGACCCCAGATATCAACACACTGCCAGTTCTTAACAAAGATCTCATATTGCCAAAGGTATGTGATGACATTTCAAAATTTCGTATCAAATAATGAACTGCAAGCAAAATATATAATGGACCTATAGCCTCAACCACAAGAAATGTGCATTATATGCAAGAGTAACTGTCTGCAGTTGTTATACGAGTTTTTAGGGAATTTAGACCTTAGACCCAGTAGCTTGTTTTAACTCGAAGCATGTTAATTGACTGATTTCATTATTCAAATGATATTTATTTTTACTATTTTAACATCGTTTATGTATACAGTATTGTAAATATCTGACGGTAAAACAGTTTTCAATGCGGGGAAAAGCAAGGTATCGGATAAGAAGGGACATGCGTAAAGTGCGTAATTTTTTTTTCATCTGGGGCTTTGTTGTTTAAATTCAAATTCATTCAAATTTCTGCAACCTCGCCTTCCGCCTCCTCCTTGCTATCATAAGTAATATTTAATGGTGTGTTGCTTGGTATACACAGCTTGTGAAACAAAGTCACTTGATTTCAAAGAAGCTCTCAATCTGTCTCGTATGGTCTTCCTTTCTTAAGCATAAAAACTACCCTTCCTTGCAGCTGTTAATGGTAGAGTTTAATGGATGGTCTTTAATTGAAACATTTAATATGCTTAGTTCAATTTTTTTGTAAAAGGCAAATTTTCATTCTTTGCAATGGGAAAAAAACGTTTCAAATATTCTTATTTGGAGAAACTTTAAATATATTATTGATGTTGTTTTTTTTATTGAAGTCAATGAATATCAATGAGTCAAAATTGGAATTTTACTTTCAAAGTGAAAAATGTGTCGGGAAAATAATATATGTATTAACCATTGAAATTTTGTTGTTTTACAATGATCATGTTGCGTAGAAATGAGTGAAAGATTTTGTTGGAAATCAAATGGTATTTTGCCCTTTCTCATTTGAAGAGGTCAAGGGTGCTGTAATTTTTCTGGGCAATGTCTTGACCTTTTGAAAAGGGTACAAAATATTTTATTAAATTCGTTTATACGAATTTATCAGTACAATATAACATTTGCTTCTCATTTTGAAATACCTAGTCAACATTTTTATTATACCAAACTTGGCTGCTTAATTAGTTTCCTTAGTGTTTTTTTATTTTTTGTCAATTTATCTCTTCTGTGAGCTGTGGCTGAATTGGAACTTTAGCATTTATGTACAAGGTGTCAATTTAATGAGTTCGAGTTTTTATCCATTGTCAGGTGACGCCTTTTGAATTTTGGCGAGCATGGAATAGCATAAAGCGAAAGGATGATTTAAAATCTTATGCAAAGATTCTTTCCCAGATTAAACCATCGGAGTTATCAAATGGTAATTAACAAATTTATTATTTTTCGTATTTTTTAAATTTTTTTATTTTAGCTTACTAAGTATCAGTACTCTTTTGTCTAAGTGATACCCCTGACTGATATCTAACTCTAAAGGACAATATGTGCACAGGATAAGAAAGACTTTTGAAAATAACGGTATGTTAAACAGCATTGCTTAAGTATTGTTAGGACGCCTCAAGGTGCTATCAGAGCATTGAATCACCTACTTTCAACAAGTCATTGACAGGGTAACAATTTACATGAAGTTTGGAGGGTATAAATAGAATTTGAACAGAGGGTAGGCATGATACTTGCATTTCATATTGAATTAGAGGAACGCTTGAACATCTCTATCTGGAAGGAACCTATCAGCTAATTTACACGTGAAAACCTTGAGACTAACAGAGACTTTAAAGCGTTCACCAGCTACATCAACAAAATTTCAAGCAGAAAACTGAAATACTACTCGGAAATGAAAAAGTTGAATGGGAATTACGTCAGCAATCAAAGCCATTGGTGTCTTAGTTGTTAATATCAATACAATTATTGCCACGTAGAATAATAATGTGGCTCCTTGGGTGATCTCTCGGAACACGACGGTTCAATCAAACGAGAAATAAACAGTAATGGCGAACGTTTCTTGGCATAGTGCTCGTAAAACCATGTGGAAATTAGGCATATTTATTTCAAGTGTTTGATTGGCTGGTTGTTTGAGTTTTATCATGTGAGTGTGTCAGGTATTGTACCTTTGCTGTACAATCTTGTATGAAGTACACATATCAGGTTTGGAGACGTGCACTGGAATATTTTCACGGAGGATTTGGCACTTTTACGAGCCCTCTGTCGATTGCAAGGATTTTTGAGTTTCCTTTCTCCTTTCAGTTAGTATATCACTATTAAATTTTCGTACGTATGCGGTTTTTATGATGATACTACTTTGTAAAATACTATTTTCGTTTTGTTGAGCTTGTTCCGCATCATTTTGCTAAGCAGGGCTCTTTATCTTACAGTATTTTTTTCATGATTTTTGGGTAAAATGTGGAGAAT
Organism: Morbakka virulenta; assembly: GCA_003991215.1. Classification (NCBI taxonomy): domain Eukaryota; kingdom Metazoa; phylum Cnidaria; class Cubozoa; order Carybdeida; family Carukiidae; genus Morbakka; species Morbakka virulenta. Next base: position 1,520,620 of record RDPX01000122.1, read on the forward strand.
TCTTTGTGATAAATTTTTGCAGAATTGTCAAAAAAAAATTATTACTTATGGTGAGGTATAATTTTATTTTTTTCAAAGTTATTTCAAACAAAATTGATGGAGATTTCATTCCTGTGATGGTATCTGCCGTTAGGGATCATTTTTTTGTTGATGGTAAGTTCAGTATTTGAAAATTGATCTTAGTTAAAGACCCGTGTATAGAAGATGTTCTTGACGGTGATGACGTTTTGTTTCATAACCGTTGAGTGAACATAACCACTCATTTTAAAACTTAATGCAGACGTTTAAGTTCAGGGCACGTGCTGACAAAGGAATTTTTTGTAATCTGTATGTGAAGTGTTTCACCCATTAAGTGTATATATATAACTTCCAGAAGAAGATACCATCTGTTACACAATGACTTGTAGATGTTTCAATTTTTCTTCTTCAGATTTCCTCTGAAGAAAAAATCGAAGCGTCACTATGTAACGGATAGCGTCTTTCAGAAGTTTTATTTTGTTTTAAGTCACCTCTTTACTGCTATCGAAGATATAAATATATATAAATATATAAATATATATATATATATATATATTGGTTTTGACGTCATTTTACCTCAGTATTTGGGGCTCAGACGATGCCCTTCATAGGGACTTTGATTTGACAGAGAGGAATTTCTTGGCCGGATCCCCTTCCTGACGCCAACCAATGGCTTTTTCGCTTTGTGAAGTTCCAAACTATATATTAGTATGTGTGTGTGTATGTGTGTGTATGTGAAATATGAAAAATAGATATAGTGCAAGTTTTTCATTTACTGTACCAGTTGCATGTTAAAGCCCAACAAAATAACTTTGCTGAGTTTTAGCTTTCCCAAAGTAGTTGTGTGAGTGTCACACAAGTGCAGACTATTTGCAATATTAGTGTCTTATTTTTTAGGACTGGTACTACAGGGCTGTATTAATAAGTAGATTCGTATCTAAAGAGAAATGTGAGCTTCCACTTACTGCCATTGGTTTAACTCATGGAAACAGACAATAAGATGTCAACGCTCAAAAGCATTTTCTATTAGAGTGAGGAAAAAAGACAGCAATATCAAACATGTGATTAAGTCTACATTCCATACCTCATTTGCACGTGTACACACATATACAAACATAAAGCCTACTAAGTAACAAATTACCTTGAGGTAAAATTAACTATCCTATGAAATAGAGGTTGGTCGGAATCAACCTTGTTCAATGCTGGAATATTCGATCTAGAGTCAATCTACAGAAAAAGGTTATGAAATTGATCTTTCAAACCGAAAAAATTATCACAAATTTCCACGTTTTTCTATCATGAATATATATTACATAATGTACTATATTATATATATATATTATATAGAAAAGTGAAAAATATTTTTGTGCCGAATTGAATTCGAACCAGTCCATGTGGCTATGATGACCACATTCTCCACCACATGAGCCACATGTCTTATTTTATTCTACAGGTTTATTTGCATTAAATACTCCTACTATGTTTACTTACTGCTTTTTTTGTACAATTCGTTTGGCTCGCATACAATAAACTGTCTTTTCGATCTTTAACTTTGCACACATTTCTTTTACAACGCGTAGTGGTTTGAATTTGAAAATGGACTATTTCTTTCCTAGACCAACTCATGCAAGGATTTCGGTTGCTAGAAGAGCTTGCAAAAGTTCATCGATTCAAAATGGCGCTGATGTTCCTGTCCGTAGAAGACAAAACTATGATAAGGATGACTATTATTGAACTTGAACGGAAATGCCTCGAAAACAAACGGCTAGCTTTGTCCTCCAGTGCCATTGAAAATCTGAAACGTAATTATGGTATCAGCTGAAGATTTAGCTTTTTATGAAGCTTAAATACAAATATTTCCTTCGGATGCCCGGGAACGGTGTCTCACTTATTTCACAGAACGACTTACCAGGATGAAGCATCTCGTTATTTCGGCCGGGCAAAGATACTGTTTCCGGCGTGCAGAAGGGAACCTTTGCTTGTCATATAAACAGATAGTCTGCAGTAAGTACAGATATCACCATAATCATATCTGCTTTTGTGACTAGAAGCATTCTCTTAGCAATAGACCACATAGCTCTGCCAGGTTTTTAATCTTTTCTCTCAGGTCTTAGCTTATTTCGTGGATTTTGTGCCCAATTAATATCGTTGGTTTCCAAAAGATTTAAACTTATTGGTTATCTTTCCCGAGGTACTTACATGTATTTTTCTTTCGCCAGAATTGAAATTTTCAGTTTATTAATTTGTAAATGACAAGCATTGATCCGAGTGGCTCTCATCGGTACATTTTTCGTTTGTTAAGATGATAATATTTCACACTTTGCTGCCTTTTTTGAATTATAGAGACATGGGTTTCCTGTATTGTACGTTCTTTCTGACGAGTGGTGTTTTGTTCTGTTTTTGATGCTACTGAATGTTATATAGTCGTTTGTTTAGTTAGGTATTATGCTTGAGACTTTTGTTATGAGCTTTAGTAATAAACTCGTTAAGTAACGTTACTTTCGAGTATTTTTGTTGATATTTTGAAGTATTTGTGTTGATATTTTGAACAAGGGTTAAGCTATTTTTTTAAAAGTGGAACAAGCCATAGCACTGTTCTCAGAATATTTTAAAACCGGAATGTTAATTTTACTTATTGCGATGGTGATATAAATAATACCTGAACATTTGTCACAGAGAGTTTCATTAAAATAACACAATATGCAACAGGTTAAAAACTTGTTCTCTTTTTTTTAAGCATCTTGACCCCTGCGGGTGTCAATAAGGATTTGATTTTCTGCCAATATGAATTTATTTGTCAGTATTTTCTCGCGCTTTCCTTAAACTTGCTATAGCTGGCTGGTTTACTAAACAAGAGAACCCCATGACAACTACGGAAAATATTTCAGTTGCACAGATAGCAGTAACAAAATCACTTTGGGTGACACACCTAACTAGCTGCGCGAAACATTGTACATAATTGCAGGTCTTTGTGAAATGCATTCATAGCCTCTACCATCATTGTAAATGGTAATTAGAAGCTTCCTTTTTCAAAAATGCTCTGCTGTTTTTGATCTCAACAAGAAGTACAAGGAATAGTAATGCAAGGAACAAATAGTAAACAAGCAAATGTTAGTCTTTTAACACAAAAATCTTTTATTTTCAAAAATATTATCTTCTTAGCTGTTTATTAAGAAAAAAAACAGGTTTCGGGATGAACGAAACTTCAGAAAGCAGTTTTTAAGCCAAACTTATATGCTTGTTGTGTAACGTTAAAATCTATTTATCAAAGTGCATTGTCTTGAAACCTTTGTGATCATACCCTTTTACTGCTATCAGTTCTGTTCTTTGTGGAGCAAGTCGATGGCATGGACCCCAGTCCAGTTTGATAAAAAATTTAGAAATATCAGTCTTTGTCTGCCCATGCTTTCTCTTCTATTTCCCGACGAGATGAGAAGCTCCAGGTTTTCCTGCCGGATAACATGGCCAAGAAAACCAAGTTGTCGTTTTCTTAATAACTGAATTCTTTTATTCATTCAAAATAACTAACATATTTTAACAACCGATTTGTCGATCCAACATTCTTATATTTTGAATAATATTGCTTTTAACTGTTGCCGTAGAAAAATAGGGTGGTTAAAAGGAGCAACGAAGTCAGAAAGAAACCGTCACAACAAGCCTCTTGGCACATCAATTCTTATCCTTAACATTGGAAATGCATTGCATGGCCAGCAAAACGTATTTGAATAGCTGCTATTAAGATATAACAAGGTTATTACCCAATAAAAAGGTAATAAGCTGTTTATATGTTAATTTGTTAAGCATTCTTTTGAGACAAATCTGTTGCACGAAAGCAGTCTCTAATATATGTTTGAAGTTAAGCAACATAATATCCGAGCAGCACTCTTATGGAAGTCTTATGTTCATAAAGCATGATGGAATGTGTCTATGCACCACGAAAGGATGTGAGTACATCACGGAAGTGGGTCAGGTTATTATTGTCATTTCATATGGTACCTTAACGCAGTTTCAAGTATATCTTTGCCTTTAGCACTACTCTTTTGACGCTGATTCGCACCAATTTCTTGTTAGTGATGAAGTGCAAACAAAGTCTTAAGTTCCCCGGGGAGTTATACCAAGAGTGATTTACACATTTGTTTTGGACTTTTGTCGTGTTATGTCGTTTATTCTTCATAGAAGTTAAGAACTTTGGTAATACTGCTCTCACATAAGCGGTAAAGAAATCTGCACCTTGATGGTCTGATTTTTGCTTTTTCGTGTTTTTTCAATGGCTCTTAACAATGTCACAATCCTTAAAGAGAGATCACAACTCCCTTTACCTTTGTGGGTTTCTGTTCCTACTCAATTTCAGGTTTTGAAAAGTTTGCAGTTATCAGTATCTTTATGGTAAAAAGAAACGGTAATAGTTATTTTTTAAAATGATTCTATTCAGAAACAATTTCTGTTTTGTTTTTTTAACAATACCTGTGGTATATGGAAAAGGTAGAAGTTACCGCCAGCGATTGTTATTGACAAGATGAATGATAAATGAATTAATCCTGTGAGCAATTTGTTTCATGCTGCATGTATTGGATTAAGCAGTAGATATTTGGTTTTTCAGAAATAGACATGCTATATCGTGGACAGATATGAAACAATTTAAAAGGCAGCTACAGGACGAGAACTGATGAAACGATAGCCCTGCGGTATTTACAGGGAAATTTAAGGGGGGAATACAAAGAGGGATACAAAGAATGACTTTCCTCAACAGTATTTTAAGGGGTACTTGCAGGGCTTGCCATGTTGTCTTTCCAAAGAAAAGGGAGAGCTTGAATTAAATGTAATGTCAAATCACTCGGTCAGTTGTTTTTTGTGCATCCGGTGTCATCAACAGCATGAAAAGGAGAATAAGCTAAAATTTTCAGTGTCAGCTCTTTAATCTGTAAGTACGTAGACCTTGTCAAATACACTACACACTGAATTATGTAAAGATTAGGGAAAATATTAGGAGCACAAATTTGTGTTTACTGGATTCCCTTTGTTCAAAGTCCGAGCTGCAGGGAGTCAAATGGCGTGCCAGTCGAAAGTTGACAACAGCACAATTTTTAATAAACGTGTTGTATATATATTAAATCTCAATCATATGTCTTATGTGAGTTTTCATTGTACAGGTAACAGAAGACAGGAAAAGAGAACGGTGTATTTTTTATTGTTTAGAAGATTCGGAGGGTTTCTTCGTTCACCCTAATCAAGACTGGAAGCAATTTCAGTGCAGAAGGATGCTTATGTTTTGTTTTGTTTTTTCACAGGGCAACAATTTTTGGGGACTCGCATGTTTTTTTTAAAAATAAAAGTGTTTCTGGACCAATTTTTCGTGCTGGATCCAAAAATGTTATCCATTTGTTCCCATCACGTCTAGTTTTTGCGGAATAGGATTCCTTTTTTTTTCACTCAACCCTATTTCGTATGGTGGTTGGCGCCACCGTCTCGGTTTTCTCCTGAATATTTTCCAAATGGAACCATCTGTGAACTCAAAACTTTTTTACTTTTATCGAGGCATATGTTTACAGTTTTACTGCAATTTTCAAGCGTATGTGATGACCCAGTCCAAGTTTATGGCCGTTTTGTCACTGGACTTTTGGTCAAAGTTGGCACTCGGCCAACATGTGATTTTTTTGACTGTGAAATTGATGGCATCATTCTTTTTCATCATTCATTGAAAAATGCATTTAAAAAGTGATCAGATTCATTTCAGGGCAATTCTGTACAAAAATTTGGTTCATTCTGCGATTTAAATATTTTTGCCAAAATCGCCAAGTTCCAATGGCCAATAAATATGATGATGTCACCGATCGTCTGATGACATCATCACCAAAAATTTGTATTTTAATTTCTTTGGAGCATTGTTTTTCTGCCACCTTACCAAGTTTCAAGACTGCAGCTAGAATAGATCCTAAGATTTTAGGGGGCAGAATCCGTGCCCATATATTCGCTGACCAAAAATGCACCGTATAGAATAGGATAAAATTAAGGCAAAGTTGGCGCCTGATCTTGTTGTCATATGAAAGAGTATGCAAATAAATTCAAGCAAACCAAACGAGAGGAAAAATGAACAAGAGACTTTTAAAAAAATTAAAACAAAATACTTACAAAAAGTTTTTTTACAGTTAACTAAGGAAGAAATTTCCTTTTCCTTGACTTCCTTCTGTGTTTGATGTCTGGGCAGTCTCTCTTAATAGACCAGCAGTAATCAGCCATCATATTTACATCCCATCTGCCCTGATATCGCTGTTCCATCACTTTAATATCTTGGTGGAACCGTTCACCTTGTTCATCACTTATGTCACCCAGGTTATCAGGGAATCTGTCCAAGTGGCTGAACAAAAAATGGACCTTAATACTCATATTGCAGCCCAATTTCTGGAATGCTTTCAACATATTTTTGACATGGTCTTTGTAGTCTACAGACTTTTTCTTGCCAAGGAAGTTATCAATAACACTGACAAATGTGTCCCATGCAGTTCTCTCCAAAACAGTCATTGATAAAGGGAACTGTTTGTCATTCTTCATTTTCCTGATTTGGGGGCCGTCAAATATTCCAGCCTTCAATTTTTCCTCACTAAGGCCAGGAAAAGATCGTCGAAGGTACTTGAAACAATCACTTTCTTTGTTAAGGGCTTTAACAAATTGTTTCATCAGCCCCAATTTAATGTGCAGTGGTGGGAAGACTATTTTCTGGCGATCTACTAATGGCTGATTTATGATATTTGACAGCCCAACATCAAGAGAATCGCGATTTGTCCATTCCTGTTGCACCCAATGCTTGTCTTTTGCACGGCTATCCCACAGACATAGAAAGCATGGGAATTTGGTGAAGCCGCTTTGCTGTCCCAGCAAGAAATTTACCATTTTCAGGTCGACACAGATGATCCACTTATGGTCATCGTAGTGTATTAGTTCGAGCACCTTCTTTACGGCTTCATAGTTCTCCTTGGCTGTCACGGAATGGCCAATAGGGATTGACCCATACAGGTTACCATTATGAAGGAGAACACATTTGAGGCTTCTTTTGGAACTGTCAATAAAGAGCCTCCATTCATCAGGGTTGTAGGACGCAACACCTAATTTTGATAACAGTCCTTTGATGTCTACGCAAGTGACAAACATGCTATCTTCTTGAAAATAATGTCTAAATTCCCTGTCCCTATTTCGATAAAATGAAACATTGACACCCGGCTTCAACAGGTGCTTCTCGCTAAGCCGAGAAGCTAGCAATTCAGCCAGTTTCTTTGATAAGCCAAGATCACGGACAAGATCATTTATTTCACTGTGATCAAAGCATTCCATTTGAGTTGATGAGGTCAAACTTGCAGCTGGTATGTCACCAAAGTCAGCATCATCACTGTCATTTTGACTCTCCGATAAATGTTTTATGTCTATGTCTTCACCTTCATGTCTTGTACAGTTCACAGGAAGAAGAGAATGAAAAGATTTCTGGAGGGCATCATCACTAGGTAGCCCATGAAAAATTGGCTGTGGAAGCTCATTTGAATGTGGTATTGGTGGAATTGCTGATGGTACACTAGGGAAAACAATTTTATGCCTATTTTTGGCACTATATCAAAATGTCTTTATCACACAAAAATAATAATCATCAACATGATTTGTTGGCTCTCGCCAAACCATTGGCACTCCAAAATTAAGAGATCGTTTCCCTTCTGTCCATTGACGTAATCTGGTAACACAGGAATTGCAAACTTTGTGTGGAGCCCAGTTTTTGTCCTGATCAGCAAGTAGAACACCAAAGTATGCCAGATATGCCTTTTTAACGAAATCCGAGATTGGCTTTCTTTGAGATGGAAACGTGAATTTTCCACAAATATAACAGAAAGAATTTGGGTCATTTTTACACCTCCTTCGTCTGCTTGCCATATTCAATCTGCATCACAAATTTGCATTATGTTGCCAAAATAGCCTCTCAAAAACAAACTGTTGACAGCTGTCACACTAACACAACCGATCCATCTCTTCTTAGATCTCAAGTGGAAACAGGACACCCCAAAAATGCAACCGAATGACTGACTGACTAAAATGTCACTTTGTTGTAAATACTCAGCCAATTAGCGATAATAGGGAAAACTGCTTGCATGCTATGTGAATAGCCCCATGAAAGGATTAACAAGGAACCAAAGAAATCCAGAGGTCAATTTTGATTCAATCAGAATATCAGCATCAATTGGATGAAGACGAATGGCAACAATCACATTTTAGCCCTCTTTATTGGTTTGAAAGGACATCCCATGATCAGAAGAAAGTTTTTCCCAATGCTAAAGCAGAATTTTTGATGAAAACTAGGTGTAGCATGGGCATAAAAAACTAGACGTGATGGGGAAAAAATGGATATCATTTTTGGATTCAGCACGAAAAATTGGTTCAGAAACACTTTTATTTTTAAAGAAAACATGAGAGTCCCAAGAAATTGTTCCCCTGTGTTATCTCTGCAAACAGACAAGCTCTTTTAGTCTACCGGACAAATGAATTTTATGAACTGAACTTTATCTATCATTTATACATTGATTACAGGTAATGATGTTAAACTGACAATGCTGTCGGCGTTGTTGATTTTGACTGAAAATAAAGCAAAGGAAATATTTGCTTTCGGATGTACTGTAATGCAGATTGAGTGTGTTGTGTGAATAGAAACGTGCGACGAGTGTTAAGGCAAGATAGAAAAGTGATAAAGAAAGTAGAGGTAGAAATATCGAGAAAAAAATTGGGTGAGAAAAAGTGAATGAAATGGGTGCTAGAAGAGAAAAAAAATTGTCTTTAAAATAGCGTAAATCAAGATATTTAGTTCACTACATGTTTCTTTAAGAAATTAGTCAACCTTTTTGTGTTGTAAAACAACACCGTGTGAGTTTTGTTCTATTTGCAACTCCGTTGCTACAACCGATTCCTTTCACAAATTAGTGGATTGCCACATTTGCAGCAGGAGGAGGTTGTGTCATCCTTTCAAAAGTGGAAAGTTAAAAGAGAGGCATTTATCTTGCACGCACAGAGTTGTCAACCTAACGTTTAAAATGAATCTAATTCAAGTTGTGTAGCAAAGTTTCTGTTTTTGTTTTGAATAGTAATCAAACTGGCAGTGATTAATCATCTCTTCCGTTGATTTCACTTAACGACTGTTGGGTTTTTAGATTATCTTTCTTGGCAAGATGCTTTTTTGCTGTCGGTTTGTTTAGATATTACACCAACAACCCTTCAAGTTCATATCCATCCTGTGTTTGTCGACGTTTAGATTACTCCGTGTTGACAAATTTTGCTTCCATTTTTATCTTAAACTGTGAAAAGGTATATTAGCAAGTTGCTATATTATTTTTATTTTGTTTTGTTTTCACTAATTCTTTTTCTAGCTTTTTCTTCTTCTTCAGGTGCCGTATCCGGTGTTGACGTAGACGATAATTTCCTGCCACATTCCTCTATTCTTGGGCTGTCTCGTTTTGATATGACCAGACATATGATCTTTTTGCAATTGATGCTTAGACATTTCTTTTCGCTATGTATCACCACAACATCCAGTTGTCTTTGAAGATCTTCCTGTGACCCAACTATAGTTGCTGTGTCATCCGCGTACCTAAAGTTCGTAATCTTGTGTCCACCAACGCAGAAACCTCTTTCCTTTTCTAAATGCCTCAAGATTAACTCATTGTAGAAATTGAACATATCTGGTGACATAACACACCCTTGTCTTGCGCCTTGCTTAGCCTGTGTGTATTCACTACAATCTTTTTCTGTGTTCACACATGCTGATTGACTTTAGTAAAGGTTTTGTATAAGACAAAGGCCCTTACTACACATGCTCAACATTCCTCGGTCGTCAAAGAGTTGTACACGCCACAGCTACTCAAAAGCTTTTGCATAGTCAATAAAGCACAAATACACATGTTTCTGCATCCCTAAAACCCTTTCAGTAATCATATGCAGGACGAACACAGCATTCCTTGTTCCAGCACCTCCCACAAAACCAACTGTTTCCTTCTTATCTTAGGTGATATCCTTTTCCTTGCTCTCAAAAGCAACATTCTCAGTTTCCGTTTTGTCACATGACTCATCAAGCTGATTGTTCGATGCTCCCTACAATCTACTGCTCCTACCTTTTTAGGAAGGACTATGAAAATGAATCTTGTCAAATCATCTGGAAAATTCCCCTCCTCATAGATCTTGTTGATAATGGCTGTTAACTTCTTAACACCATACTCCTCTAAAGCTTCAATCATCTCTATCGCCACCCCGTCATGGCCACCTGCCTTGTTTCTTTTCACTTTTAAGATGACGGCTTGGACCTCTGAAGTCACGATTTCGTGTCCATGTTTGGCCTCTGAAAGAAGAGACATTGCTCCTGGGACATCAGGGAATGGATCACCGATATATCCAACTCAGTGGCTCAGTATATCCTCTTTCTTAACGACCATGGTGCCATCAAGCGCCCGAACACAACCCGATGTAGAACAGTTAAATTTTCTCCCACTTATCTCATCGANTCCCCTCCTCATAGATCTTGTTGATAATGGCTGTTAACTTCTTAACACCATACTCCTCTAAAGCTTCAATCATCTCTATCGCCACCCCGTCATGGCCACCTGCCTTGTTTCTTTTCACTTTTAAGATGACGGCTTGGACCTCTGAAGTCACGATTTCGTGTCCATGTTTGGCCTCTGAAAGAAGAGACATTGCTCCTGGGACATCAGGGAATGGATCACCGATATATCCAACTCAGTGGCTCAGTATATCCTCTTTCTTAACGACCATGGTGCCATCAAGCGCCCGAACACAACCCGATGTAGAACAGTTAAATTTTCTCCCACTTATCTCATCGATTCGCCTGTAAACCTTGTTAGTATCGACAGACCCACTTTCAGTTTTGGAGCGTTTGTCGTCTAGTCAGGTTTCCTTGGCCTCATGGCATTTTTGCTTGATGGCTTTATTCGGCTCTTGAAATTCTCGATTGCTTCTGTCTCTAATTTTATGCCTGTCAGTCATCATTTTTAGTATGCAATTTTCACTGCATTTTCTTTCTTTCTTCGGAAGACAATCATGAGCTGATTCGGCTGAGATGGACTTTATTTCATTCCAAGTGTAATGGCCCTCATCTTCTCAGACTTATTCTTCACTGCAATTTCGTACCTTTCGCGGACATCGGGTTTGGCTAGCTGTTCTAATTCAAGCTTTCTAAATGATCAGTCCCACAGTCTGCCCCTGGATACGTTGTTGTGTATTTCACCGCTCTCTTGAAGCTGTCATTTACCGCGATGTAGTCGATCTGATTTCTCGTAAGGTCATCTGGGCTTTTCCAAGTGTATACTCTGTGGATGCAGTTTGAACCAGGTGTTCATGATGACCATCATGTTCTGGTTGCACCATTGGACCTATCTATCACCACCCTTTTTTTAACCAATGCCAAAGTGGCCTACCACCTTTCCTTCTCCATCAGATCCCACCTTAGCATTTTGGTTGCGCATGACAATTGTGATCTTATTACCTTTGAATTCATGTTTTGCTTCATCCAAGGTTTCGTAAAAGTCACCAATCAACCCATCTGAGTATTCACTCGTCCAGCCAATTACAACAATGATGGAAGTTCTGAGAGGATGTCGGTGAAGCTTGACCAAAAGAACTCTTTCACACAGCGGCCAGTATCCCATCACGCTCTTGCGCATCTCCGCATTTAGAAGGAGGTCAACACCCTTTTCATGTTTGTCACCACCAACGTAGATTGCTCTGTACTCATCGATGAAACTTTGACCACTCTTTGTCCATCTTTTTTCAGGAAGTGCTAAAATTCTGATGTTAAATATATGATATAAACAATTTTGCACTTTATGCTTTTTTCTTAATCAAAGTGCCTGAAGGCAAATCTATTCTTCATTTCAATTAAATAATTTTTATGGGATTATCTATAAAGGTTGAAGCTTGAAATGCGGAGGGTAGGAATAGTTCTTCTACTGCAGACTAAGGTTAACACATAAAGATATGACACTAGTCTATATTAAAATGGCGTGCTGAACTATCCTTACCGCCAATAATATCGAAGGGTCTTTATTTCAACAACCCCAGTACTCCTATGTTCTTTACTTTTAAAACACCCGCTGTCTTGAAATTTCTAACCATGTTCCTGCTTGAAACTAATATTTATGTGAATCCTACAATTGAATTGTGTCTATATTTTATTTTTATAAACCCTTGTATATTTGGTAACCGACATCCTAACACGTTTTTTTTTCAAGGTTCTGGAAGCTGACGATTTTTATTGCAGGTCGTTCATTATTGACTAATTCTCATTACCGCGAGAACATATTTTATTTATTGGAAAGAAATTCAGAAACCCTATACTACCTGTGGTGTGTTTTTAAAATTATTATATCCCAAAATCAATAGTGTTTATAAGTAAAAGAAGTAAAACTACAATGAAGTGGGTAATTTCTTAGACCCCCCAGAGGAAATTACGTCAGTTGGATCATTAACAGAATTAGAAACTAGAAATGACCTTGTAAATTTTTTTTCAAAATTCCAATATCACCAGAGCTATTAATCCATATAACTAGTAGCAACGTTTTTATTTTCCAAAAAGTAGCGTTGTCTCCTTGGAAATTTTTCTATAATGGTCAGCAGATGCATTTTTTTATAAGATAACTGATGCACTCTTAATCTTAGGTCTGAACAACGAAGGCAAGTTTGTTTAAGAGATTTCTGGGGGTCTTTTAAACTGAAAGATACTGTAGAATGACCTTAATCGGCTATTTTAGTTAGCAGACAACAAACTAGTTATCAATGTACGAATTCATCATAATTTTTCAATATTTTGGCCTCAACTATTTTTAGTTGTAGAACTTTATTTCTTTTCGACACATCGACGCGCTAACAACAAAAAGTCACCTCTGAACTCGGATTGAAAAAAATGTTTCTTTAAAAATACAAGGCATGTATTCTTTGACTCGGTGCATCAATCTTTGCGCCACGACTCATATATTTGAGAAAGAAACAAGTAAAAACCCTTTAAAAATAGCCTTTTAAGGCTGAAAATGATGCAAGGCTCTTCATGGAATAAGACCTTTTCAGTCAATTAAATTAATGTCCTTTAAATTGCACTTTTATTCGATCTAAAAGTACCAGATATTTACTGCTTTTAGACGTTTTAAATGGAGAATGACTATTTTTCAAATTATCTAATATGTTCTGCAAAGCTAACTTTGTTGGCAATTACCTTCTCTCACTCATCGTGTATTAATTAGATTTATCGGGAAGTTCACTTTAAGAAAATAAACCTCTGTCGAATATTGGTCCCTTTCGGGCTTGCCTGGGTGTAGGTGTTTTCTCAAACAAAACCGGAGGCAAGAACAGGAAAAATGCTGATGACATTTAATGTTTACTTAAAAAACATGGTTGCAAAAAATATGGTTGCAAAAATATCAGGGATCAAAACGAGCTTCTGTAGCTCAGGCGACAGAACATGTGGTCATGATAGCCATAGGCACTGGTTCGAATCCAGTTCGGTGCAACCATACTTTTCACTTTTCAACATTTCTGAAGTTTACATTTAGCTGTTTTCTGAATAGCCTGGCAAATAACTGCAGCTCATATCTTTGCAATCAACTAGTGTGTTTTTCATTCCAGTAGTTTATGACTATTCAATTTCAAATTTATCAATGTTATTGGAGAAACGTAACTTCTTTGTTTTTGATGGAGTTAAAACAGCGTTTTTCTACACAAACTGACATTGAGTAAAGTGAGTGAAGGAAGAGAGAGAGAGAGAGAGAGAGAGAGAGAGAGAGAGAGAGAGAGAGAGAGAGAGAGAGAGAGAGAGAGTAAGAGTAAGCACCTAGGTAAGGAGTTAGGGAGTTTCAAAATTAAATTTTTAAATATAAAACATTCAGTATAAAAATTATTAAATTTTGCAATCTTCAAAGGCATAAACTTTGTAAGCAGTAAATTTAAGCACAATAATGGTAATGGTAAAGTAGGCTTTTTATAACTCGTTGAATGTCATTGGTACTTCCTTTTTCTTTGCTTTTATTAAGTCCATCCAACAGATTTCTCTGATTAGAAAAAGAATTATTTGGCATTGTCTTTTATTGGGTTTGACAAGAAAAACTACGTCATAACATGCTAAAGGAACCTATTCTTTGCCTTTCGGCTTCTTCCTTCAGTTATCTTAACAGCCAATCTTTATTTTCTACTTCGGGTACTCCATGCAATCTTAACTTCGCACTCCAGCGGTTTTCATATTCTCCAGTATTGCCACCATGAATTTCCTCTGTGATCTTCCCCTTTTTCTCCTCACCAGTACTTCAGCCGCTAGCATGTTCCCGATGTAGTCTCCTTCTGTTCCGGTTAAGTACAGTTACCCTCTAAGCCTCGCCGGTCTTGTCCCCAACTTGTCCCCAAGCCTTTTGACTTATTCGGTACCTGTTACTTGTCCAATGTGAATTCAGTCTAACTGTGTGAATTCAGGGGATCATCAGAGCATCTTCAGTTTTCCTATTTCTAATTCAGACGCTTGCTTTCCTTTGGCTGGCACAGACATGACAGGCACAAAGCAGAATGGTATTGAATCATTGACTTTCACGCAGGGGGAAATAAATCGATTAACCTCCTTCATTTCGACCACAGATTAAAAAGATAAGAAAGTAAGAATAAGAGAACAACTTCTAGTAATATATCATAAAATTATTACAAAAATTCTCAAAGTACAATGAAAAGCTGTAGATAATTTCAAAAATTAATGTTTCCTTCCGTTATTTTTTGTACATTTAACGCCTATATATAATTAAAGGTTATTGAGGCTAAAATGATTTCTGCTGTAGCGCACAATCTCCTTTAAAACACGGAATTAAATCCAAATATACTACTTGCACTCTTCACGTTCTAATTTTTACAACAAAAATAATCTTTCCTTACTATACCATTTATTATTTTCTGCCCAACAATCATGGGACCTGTGCAGAAAGTTTTCTTTTAATTCAAATTATTTCACACTGTACTTAAAATCTTATCATAAGTCTGTCTCGATTGTACTCTGAAGGAGTTGTTTAATATCATAGTGTGTTGTGTATAGACCTATTATAGACCTATTATTCTCCTATGGGACATAAGAACTCTGAACCATCGTCAACATTTCAAAGCTAACGGCTCACTTTTTATGCACTTATGTGTTTAAAATTTGCATCATTTGAATAAATACTCTAACTAATATGTATTTTAAGTTCTTAGCAGTTTGGGAGACAACAACGAAAAAAAAATTGATTAAAGTAAAATAAGGAATGGAAAAGTCATCATAAAGATATCGTCCCCGTTAAAACTGATGCCCACTCAGGATAAAGCAGCCCCCAAACTATATTCAATCAGGTTTATCTTTCGTCTTATTCCAGGATTCTTTTCATCTGACTTGAAGTAACGCTTTTCTTGTGAATTAATATTAAAATAGTACAAAAAAACTCGGCTTTTAATTCTTCTGGATTACCCAATATTTTAACACCCAACAAATAATGCACTTAGCTGAAGTCAAGCAATAAATTATTTCAATTTTTATGCCTTAAAACTCTTTGATTAAGTTCTACCTTCCAATAATGGTAATGGGACATATTGCCTAATTATTACTTAAGTACCAACTTTTCTCAACTTCCTCGTAAATATCGTATGAGGCGTACAGCAAACTGCTTCTTTTTCATCCTTGTTAAAAAAACATCAAAAAATAAAGATAATCCTTATCCTTTTCTTAGTGAATAAACTTCTGAAATCACAATCAAAAACAATCTAAAACAATTCAGCCCTATATAATTTGTGACTAATTCCATAGCGGAAAAATTTGGTTTTAACCGCAAACTTTATACACACCCTCTTTCTTTTCCTCGCACACACGCATACACATACGCTCACATACACTTTCAGGCGAACATTTCAACATCAATAATTTAATTAATTAATTTATTTATCTATTTTGTTGTTATTATTACTGTTATTTTTATTATTATTATGCAAAGTTCATATCACGGCTTAAGATGTAATTTTGCTGGTTGTTTATGCCAAGTCACCACCTGTAGCATCAGATATTTAATAAACAGGAAAGAGTTTTTGTCGTTTCAGTTTATTATTATTATCATTATTATTATTGCTATTATTATTATTTATCATTATTATTAGTTATTATTATTATTATTTATTATTGTTGTTGTTATTATTATGTCCTAGGTACCAGTCGGAGGGCAGAAACAGCTGCTGGCTTATAGTTATTGTTATAATTGTTATCGATAAAAGACTAAATCTATTTTGTTTTAAACTCTGAAAGAAATAAGTCAACAAATTGTTTCGTTACATCTGGAAGACTAAGAAAGCGTTATCCAAATAACACCTAATAAACCTAGAAATTAATTTAATTGTAAGTTTACTAAAAATCACTAACATTGAATATCAGTAAAAAATGTCAAGTTATTTGTTGGCAGTTAGCAAACTTAAAGTTGGGATACCATCCGTTCTCTATCAATAAATCAGACTACTTCCAATCCAAATAACATTTAGGCAGAAACTATATTTAATCAACACAAGGATTATGATATCCACAATGCCCAATAATATTTGTATCTATCACCTTAATAGAATGGGTTTCAGCTATTCATCATTCGTTCCATTGGTGCAGATGTATATCTTCTGACCCTGCGTTATCGACCATCATGCAAAAACAGCTTTTCAAGACAGATACCAGAAATTTGAAACTGTTGATCAGGATTCCCTTTCCTCCGAAATTTAATCATATTCAGCATTTAGAAAGTGTTAAATAAAAAAATATCTTAAAATGGATAACTTTTAGTTGTTCAACTTTCTTCAATATTGTTTGATGTTACTAAAACGTATCACATTGTCTTGGTTAGAGTGCATTTAAAACGAGAACAAGATATGACAGATGTGGCTCACATAGACTTTTAAATCCCATTAAGGTCAATTGTAAATTGTATAAAATATGTAAAATTATTATACTTATTGACCAAGAGTATTGAAGCCTGGACCAGAGTGGAGACGATCGAGCTTCTGAGTATGGCAAATAAGAGGACAATCTGGCATATTTTCACAGTCACCAATGTCATTGTATGATGGAGAGAGAGAGTGATATATATATATATATATATATATATATATATATATATATATAAATATTCACTAAAAGACCATATTCAAGAGGTCATTCAGTTCAGATTACCATCTTGAAACTTTGAAGGGGTATTAGCAATGTAAAATACTTCTAAAACACCCAATCTTCAGCATTCATATTTACTTTCATTACCAATTTTTACCTTCAAGCTATCAGATCACGAATATGTTGTATTTTAATTATGAAATTTGATTACCAGTTAAATATCGATAGTTTACCAAAGGGCATCTCTTGGTTACCAATGAGAAGATATGGAAAAACTAGAAAAAGAGAGAGGGAACAATAATGCCTCACTGGAAGTCAATATGAAATAAAACCAGTTTTTGGCTTTATCAATTTGTTTACTTGGATTATTAAGAAGAGTACAAAAACATTGCGCTTAGAGGAACTAAGTAAAGCTCAAGCTATCCGTAGGAGATTCTAGAAATTTGTCCTTCATCCTAATTTGCAATGGCAGTCGTTACCCCCAACAGAAACTGCCACTGTCTGTAACTTAATCTTCATCAATCATAAAAAATCCATTGTGTATATGTACAAAATTGAAAATTCCATGGTATACAGGTATTAGATATTTTTAAGCTTACCTAATAATCACCATCGATTTTTGTTGAACTCTTTGTAAAACAGCAATAAAAATAAAACTCTAAGCTGGCCTATCTACTTTGACAAATATATATTATGGAAACATTATAATCTATTGCTTTTATGTCTCTGCAAAGAAAAGTAAGAAATCTAAATAAGCCTTTATATCAAAACCAAAATACAATTATTTATTTATGGTCTCAACAGGCAACAGACATTACTTTCTCTACAAAAAGATATCTAAAACATTCGCTTTGTAATGACTAAATTGCTTTGCTTTAACCGACCAATCAATTCAAAGCAGTGACGAAGCTGGCCTAGCCTTGGCCGAGACGGGGGTGGGGGTGGGAAGGCGTAAACTAGAATGATTTTTTAAGGTAAGGGACACTATTTCTCTTGACTTTATTTTAAAGAGACAATACCCAAGTAACTGACAGAACAGGATGAATTATAGGCTCTATTTCTGATAACATGGGCGGTTACTTGATTCAAGAATGTCATAAAACAGACACCAGATTGTATACTTCTTTTTCATATGAAAGATGTTTTTCTTACGGGGGAAAATAGGTTGAAATATTTTCACAATGGAGAAGTAGCCCTCCTCGTTTCCTCAACTTCGGGGTTGATTCAAAATATTAATTACTTTTGGATCTGAGTAAACTTGGATGGAATTTTTTCACCTTACATTTTTAGTTTTTCTTTTCCAGCAACTATTTTACAGCTTTTAAAAGATATCATTGATTTACGGACTTCGTTTAATTCTATTCCTCTAAAGATGTATACTTATTTCAAGGTATAAGATATTTATTTTTTTTGTAAGCAACACCAATATATCATTGCTGAAACATAGGTTTTATATTTCCTCATGATCTTCTTTTTGTCAATATCGATGTGATATAAAACTGAAAGAGAAACTTGTTCGAAAAAGTTTGTCAAAGTTTGAAAATTAGTGGCCAGCCACTTCACTCTGGGCTCATATGACCCCCTTATTACCCCAAAAAACAAAATAACAAAATTTCTTTTAATAATGATACTTTCAAATTGAAGAATTTCTCCTTATTCTTATAAATACTTACGAGAATCCTCAAGTTTTAAAAAACATGTTTGCTACGTCAATGCGACTGTAACAAGTAGGAAAAACATGTTTCCTTTGGATTTAATGCCTGGAAATCTCCTTCCATAGTTCTTTATTTGAAAACCTTGGGAGGCAATCAATGTCTCTTGGTTTTGAAAACCAATGGTATTTATGAAGGATATTATAAAAATGACAGGGGCATCATCCTTCATTGGATCTTTATTTTGACTGTTTTTTTGTTTTCAATCATTTGAAATCAGAAAAATATATATTTGAAAACAACTATAAATAAATAAGATATCTCCTTAAAAATACATCAAACCAGAAATTCCTGTGAGTGTCTTTATATTTCCTTAACGCAACGTAGGAAATTATTGTGTGAATGAGTATCACAAAACCCATCCACTTTAATATCCAATATATACCAATTTAGTGAAAATGAGCTTTAGTGGCTCTTGGAAATATAACTGCGCTTAAGATTGTGTTAAATGATATTTTTTCCTTGTTCTCTTGATCCTTATTTTTTAACAATGTATCTGGAATAGATAAGAAAACTCTTGAGACTCCAATCCAACCATTTTTGAAGTAATTTCGGTAAAAACATTTTGATAAACTTTTTTTTCACGCAGCATGTAATGAATGTCAAAGTTATCCATTTTCAGTTTCTTATCCTTGTCCGTTCATTGACAGGTACTCTATCTTTATCAAGATCCAAAGTCAACCAAATGATCTTTTGCCATGGATTTTGTAAAGACATTAACACTGTGTAGTATTTAAGAGGTACAATTTATGTCCAAGAGCACATGAAAATATTTATTTAAAAAGATTACGTGTAGGTTCATGCTGTTATGCAATAATCAGAAGACCAGGGTTACACTTACTGTGTTAGGGAAATTTGGACTCTGATATTTTACCAAAAAAGTATTAATAGGGGTCAGAAATGGTAAGACATTAGTCAATACTCCAGGAGAAGTCCCTGACAAGGGCAGGTACAACTCAATAGCAAAAGGAAAAAATAGCACAAGACTAAACAAAATGTGGTTATTATGGTATGTGTCGGTCAATAAGGTGCCATTCTTAAATGGCATCCAGCACTGATATGGTCCAAGACCCTTTGTTTTAACTCCAGTGATTGTTGACGAAGTGCGGTAGCAAGAGCACTGAGCTCAATATTTTTTTCTTTTAAATGTTGGACACGAATTTCAAGTTGAGCTTCCCTTTCAAGCTTCTTTTTCCTGCATTTCGAAGCAGCTACTCTGTTTTTTAATTTTTTTCGTTCTCTTTTAACAATTTCCTGAACTTCAAGATCTATTGGAGGCATAGGAAGAATTCCAAGATTAACTGTTGTTTGAGGTAAAAAATGCTGTTCTTTCTCCTCTTCTACCTCAATTTTTTCACCATATTGATTTGTTCCATGCATTTCAAATATCGATTTATATTCGTCGTACTCTTGCTTTTGTTTACAAAAATTACTTATGGACGAATCGTTTGATATACTAGGCGAGGATGAAATATCTTCTAGCTTTAAATTGTACTGGCTATTGTTACGGCTAATGGAATTGAATTGGCCTTGTAGGTTACAAAGGATGAGAGGTGGTAACATATCATTTTGATTGTCAGGGACTTGCTGCAAAGGCTCTATAAAATTATTCTGAAAACTATCTATCTGATTTGTAAGTGAGATATTACGAGATTCTTTGTTTTGCTGTGATGAGGCTGATGTATTTACTAGCGCCTCAAGTGCATGATTGGTCTCAGTTATAAACTGCAAGTCCTGTGCAGATATTAAAGGAGAAACTGCTTTAGGATGCCTTGAAACTGTTGATGTGCTACTACTGGCTAAACTGCTCTGATGTCCTGAGCTTACGTGCTCTCGAGTACTGTTATTACTAGAGCTTACACATGGCTGGGACATAATTAGCCTCTCTAACTCTGGAGATCCTAAGCGAAGAAGGTTTAGATCTGGAGATGCTAAGATAGGTGACTGTCCTGAATTTCCTAACAAGGAACCAAAACATTCTGGCAATGGATCAGGATCAAGGTGTAATTCTAAACCTGTGGTGTCCCTCCTTTGAAGACGCGAAGATGTTTGATGAAGATGTTGCCGAGTGCCATTTGTATATGTCCCTTGAAAGGAGCTACGTTGTGGTTGCTCACAAAAAAATAATTCTGTTGGAATGCCATGAGCTTCCATAGGATCCTTTGGAAAGATTCCGTTTTGACTGTGTAGATGTAATACTAAAACTACATAAATTACAGAAATGTACTTGATTACATTCCTTGATTTCGGATAGCAATAAGCATTTCAAAAAATAGGTTATAAGCAAAAACAGAATTTAACCAAGTAACAGATTTGGAAAAATTCTAATTCTTTTCCTTAAATCATTTGGCGTTCTTGTCGTATGAGGTAATGAACCTCCATCAAGTAATTTATGTTCAGAGGAAATCGCCGCCTTTGAACGCAGGCTTAGGGATGCGTATCCACTTGATTAAGAAGCATCTTAGTTAGAAACAGACTGAACATTGGCTTTTTAGCCAAAGTACACCTGCTTTTTACATTTTAACTATTAAAAATTTGATAACTAAGTATTCCATGATCCCTCCATTTCAATATTTTTAAGTTTTGAATAGTAGTTAATGTTTTTAATGTTGATTCGCAAGGGTTAATGGTTTAAGGTCAAAGGATCGAGAGACCACGCTTCAGGGCTCAAAGGTTTCCAAGCGTGAATGCGTTCTTCACTAGCTATACAGGTACCCTAGTTATGCATTAGACGCACTTCTGTTTAAACACTTCGAATTCAAGGCAGCCAAAGTGTGTGTTTGAGCACAAAACCATTCAGAATTATGGAAAGGAGATCAATCGTGAAATATTGCTTAAGAAATTATCCAGCTAGTTACTTTTGCAGATCAGTTGGTTTTATCTTGGAGCACGAAGAAAGCAAATGAATGTCATGTATGATTGTTACCGTACGTGCTTTCTGTACTTACTCAAGATAACTCGATCTTCAATGCTCTAAAATGTATTGTAGCTTGTTTGTAAGAATTTTTAGCTACAACTCATTCATAAAGTGAAACCTTTTAAAACGTTTTTTGCTGTTGTCCTCTTAGAGATAAGCCATAAAAACGACTAAAAAAATTATGGTTGTCGTATTTATGTCACAAAACTGTCACTTAGCTAAAACGTTAAAACTGCTATTTCTCTAGGTTTGCCATGGAGCCTTAAATCTACTCATATTCAAGAGTATCTACGAAGAAACTGATATCCAATAGCATTTTCACTTATTTTTTCTAAATTTAAGTGGCCTACACCAACAGAAGGAAGTATGATCATAAGAATAGAATAGCCAAACTATGTAATTTTGGGAGTTTCTATTAGCATAGATTGAGAAGAAAAAAATAAGTATTTTACTAGGAAAGAGGTGAGTACTTAAAACAAGTTGTACTGAAAACATTTCCAACAAATAATTTTTGTTTGTCCACTATGC
The DNA here is from genome assembly GCA_003991215.1 of Morbakka virulenta. Lineage (NCBI taxonomy): Eukaryota > Metazoa > Cnidaria > Cubozoa > Carybdeida > Carukiidae > Morbakka > Morbakka virulenta. Next base: position 1,542,959 of record RDPX01000122.1, read on the forward strand.
TTTTTTTCTCTAACATGTGTAATGGAATTACAGTCTACGGAGACCAAAGTTGTAAGAAGTCTGGTATGTTATTGCATGTCATAACTTTTTCCTGACCTAAAAAATGCCCAGCTCTGAGCTGCCTCAAAATAAGAAAACTTTAAATATGTCTAGGGCTTTGTTATTTCCTTCAGGACAGCATAAAATATTAAAAAATATAAAATTAAATAAATGGGTTTCGACTTAAAGTCTTCTAGTAGGAACAAGATTACAGTAAAAATCTGTCGCTAAAAATGCCATATAAAATTTGTTCCAAATATAAAAGTATCCGAGTTTTTGTTTTGCACAAAAAATTTTTTAACTGAACCCCCAAAGCACGGAGGGTATCATGAATTCATTGTTCACTTTTTGTGGTTGATACTAGCTGATTTCTTTACATTTGTGTCACATATCATGTGACCAGTATTATCCAATGCAAGTGTAGTAGTACAAACCTAACGAGACAAAAATCTTTACTCTGCTCTGAATTAAAATATCATTCAGAAAAGCCATTAAAATGTAAATAGATGCTACAAGCAAAAATTGGTATAAATATGTGTGACTTCAATGTCTCCAAATGGTAATCACGTTTAACTTTTTGATAAATACATTGTATCTATTTCAATACACTTCTCTAAACCCAAGAAAATCAAGCGCCTTTGATATGGTACTGAGCTTTGAAAATATCTAACCACCTACCAGAGTACTATGGTTGAGCGATCCATGTTAAAACAAATAACTTGTGATATAATTTCGGAAACTGATCCCCTCTGACAGAAAGATGCTGAGGCAGTCTTCCTAAACGGCTTTGGATTCAGTGAGATGCCGTGGTATAATCAACACAATAGCAGACTTTTCTTCTACCTGGTCAAAGGAGGAGCGGAAAACCCAAATCAACCTTACAGCTTATAATCAATCTGATTTGATCAAGCTTAAAACGACCCTTTTTATATCAAACCTTCGTGTGGCCTTGCGAGGTAATCACTTTTTGAAGAACTTTGAACTAGAAGATAGGAATATTCACACTTCTCAAAGGAGAATTATTGTAATCGAGAGTTTTTTATAGAAAACCTTTCAAACACAAGCATTATATTTTTCTCCTCTTAATCTTTTAGCACTTCCTGTAAGCTTACGAAACAATGATTGTACATTACAGCCAATTACCTCTTTACTTTGTTAATAGTAAATAGTTCTATCAGTAGAAATATCGATATGTCGGTGATTTCGTATGAATTAAAATCATGTTGACTGATCCTCTTTTTGAGACATGCCTTGGAGGTTAAATATCTGCAGTGAATACTCCCGTTTTATTTTTACAGACAAATACCGTATTACTTCTAGTAAACTCCGACTTTTAAATAACGCCTTCCTGTGAGAAATTCATCAAGTTCAGGCCCACTAAAGAAATTAAAGGTTCCCTTTCATGTGCCCCACCCCCCATATATGCTAGGCCTTGTTTCTAGCCTGGGAAACTTTGATAGAGGTTTGTAAACAGTGATCACGAGTCTTGTTTTCCCTCTATAGAAATGGATTGGCAGTTTATTTAACCTTTTTAACACAGTAACCCTGCTCTGACCCCAAAACGTCCGGATTCAAATATTTGACACAAAATCCTGATTTTTCAACCCTACATTTCTAAAGCCCTTAAGACAAAAGTTAATGACCATTACCCGACTCTTAATGGACGTCAGGCAAAATTAGATGACTTGTTATCAGTCAGTCAACAGATAATATTATTATAATTACAAAATTCTATTGTCTGAGGCTGAAGTTCACAATCATGGTTGTGATTTGACTTGAACATCATGGTCCTCGTGATTTTGGTAAGCTCAAGGCTAAGCCTCGCGTTATTGCGTTATTGTATCATTGTTGTTATTGCTTATTGTATGTAGTATGTAGCATATCCTTGGGCGGTTGGGTATGACGGGTCAGATATCTTTATATTTAAGGGATGTCTTTATAAGCATTTTTCATAGAAATAATATATTAAATTAATTAATTAAAAAATTAAATCAAAGCATGTAGTCAAACAGCATACTTAATCTGTCTTCATACACATTTACAATAAAGACTAATAGATTATGTTTGTTTCTCTGTTTGGAAATGCCTCCCATAATGTTTTAGTGGCTTTTGTCTTTTTCCCTTAATATATAAATTTGACAGAAATACCTAAACTGGGCGCTCGATTCGTTTTTCACTACTAGAATACAAGGTCAATATGGGTTTCTCTTTCATTTTTGACTTGAAATAAACAGGATGCGTTTTCCTCTCAATCCCTAGTTTCTTCTCCTTTGTCTTTACCCATGTGTCATTTTTTCGTTTCTGTTTGACGTATTTACCTCTTTGTACACATGATACCACTGAATATTTGTTTGCAATTTTTTTTGTAGAAAATTGAGCAACCGACGCTTTCTTTTCTACTCATTTTCAAATAAAATGTTCCTTATTTGAATCAAACTCCGCCATGGCCGGTCCCAAGCCCAGATGAGAAAGGAGGAGGGTTGGACGTGGGGCTAGCAAACCCACATCACGAAAAATACTATGCGCAACAAAACACCAGCAACAGACCAAGAGATTTTTATCCTGGGGAAAAAAGGATTCTCTCCAATAGGAAGTATAAAGCCATATGGTGAAAGCCCTGAAATCATTGAAGCTACAAGGCCGACCTCCCTTTTCTCGACTAGGACCACCATCAACATAGAAACATGGAATATGAGGACAATGTATGAAATAGGAAAAACAGCACGATAAGTCACAGAGATCGGAATTAGCAAGATGCGTTGGACACATTCAGGACAAAGAAAATTCTTCACTGGAGAGACTTTGATGTATTCCGACAATGAAGAGAAAAATGCTCCACGCAACAAAGACATTGCACTCATGTTGTCAGGGCAAGCACAACGAGCCTTGATAGGACGGGAAACACACAGACGATTGCGGCATCTTTCAGAAAAAAGGTGAAGAAAGTCAGGATGAAGGAAATTTAGTGCTACTCCAAAACCAATGACAGTTGCAGAGAAGACAAGTATCAATTCTACGACAGACTGCAAAATATCCTGGCCAAGTACTAAGAGAAAGATGGCACATTCTTATGGGTGACCTTAATGCCAAGGTCAAAGACGACAACACGGGATATGAGGTAACCATGGAAAGACATAGAATGAAAGTTAAGAACGAGAATGGTGAGAAATTTTCACACGTCTTTGCTATGCACTATCAAGTCATCGGTGGCAGCATATACCTCAACCCCCTCCCGCTCGCTCGCCACGAATGAGCGCATATGGCCACCTGAGTATCACCAGACCTTGTGACTGAGAACCATCTGCATCCCAATGAAAATTCAGGCAGACCCTAAAGGATGTGATAGTGAGAAAAGAACCAGATATTGCATCTAGTCATCACCTGCTGACACCTAGGCTAAAGCTGAAGCTGAAGTAAAACAGGATCGGTACAACACTGAAGAGATTGAAGTACAACGTCAGCATGCTGGACGACAAGCTCAAAGAATAATTTAGACTATCAGTCACCAATACGTTTAAAGTGCTACAAGATCTGCTTAAAGGAGAGACCACCATTAAAGATCAATGACAAAAAGTGAAAAAGACGTTTAAATTAACATGTCAGAACGTAGTAGTTCCTAAGAAACACAATCAGAAAGAAAGAATATCACGCTAATCAAGGTTCAGGAAAGAAAGCAGAAGAAGGCAGGACCAAACAACAGTCGAATAAGAGCAGCTAAGGCCAAGGCTCAAAAAATCTCAGAGAAGCCAATAGAAAAGTGAAGAGGAACCTAAGGACAGGCAAGGGCAAGCACATAAACAGCCTTGCAGATGAGGTTGAGCATACAGCAGCCAGAAATGACATGAAGAAGCTATATGATACTACTAAAAAATTGTCAGGGATCCAAAAGAGATCCCAGCCACCACTCAAAGGCAAGTAAGAATATACTGCAATGAGAACATAACAACAACTTCTTAAATAGACAGAAAACTTTTAATAGCTCCTGAACAGGCCTTTTGCCCCTAACCATCCAAACATCAAGCCAGCAGACATTTTCCTGGACATCAACTGTGAAAAGTCGACCAGAGAAGAGATTAGAAAAGCCACGCAGCTACTGAGGAATGGTAAAGCAGCAGTACCAGACAACATCCCCGTGGAAATACCTGGAGACCAGTGTAGAGACGCTAAATCTCTCTTTGAAAAAATATGGGAAGAGAACAAAATACTAGCTGACTGGAAACAGAGCCAACTCATTAAACTACAAAAGAAAGGAGAGTTTAGCAACTGTGCCAACTGTAGAGGAATAATGCTTCTGTCGGTGCCAAGGAAGGTCTTCAACAGGATTCTGCTTGAGAGAATGAAAGACATCATTGACTTTTGTCCTCCGCGGCCGGCAAGCAAGTGACTTTTGCCAGGACAGATCATCCATTGATCAGATTGTTAAGTTACGCATCATCGTAGAGCAGTTGCTAGAATGGTATTCCTCGCTTTGTGTCAACTTTCTTGATTATGAAAAAGCCTTTGACAGTGCAGACCGTGAAACAAGGTCTGGAAGCTTCTTTGTTATTATTGAGTGCCAACCAAGCAGGTCATCTTGTTCAAGAGATCGTATGAAGGAATGACCTGTAAAGTAGTGCATAAGGGACAGTCAACCGAAAGCTTCCAGGTGAAGACTGGATTTAGATAAGGCTGTCTACTGTCACCTTTTCTCTTCCTATTGACAATCGACTGTATGATGAAAACATCAAAAACAAGCAAAAGAAGCGGAATCCAGTAAATTCTGTGCTACCAGTTTGGCGACCCAGCTTTCAAAGATGATCTAGCCCTACTCTACCACAGCCATCAGCAGATGCAGGACAATACTACACGCTTAGCATCCACTTCTTCTAAAGTTACCTCAAGATTCACAAGAGAAAAACCAAGATACTCAAAATTAATTCAATAAATGAATTATTGGTTACATTCCATAAACGTGAACTGGAATAAGTTAAGCCCTTCCAGTATCTTGGCATAACATTGATAATAAAGGCGGTAAAGATGCTAATATCAGTACAGGAATAGGCAAAGCGAGAGTACTATTCTTACAGGTGAAGAGCATTTAGAGCTCCAAAGTTGCTTCAAAGCGCACAAAGGTCCGGCTGTTCAACTCCAACTTCAAGTAAGTCCTTCTGTGGTGAGCAGAAACATGGAGGAAAACAAAGACTGGCATCAAGAAAGTGCAGACGTTCATTAACAGTTGGTGAGAAAAATCCTCCAAGTACGCTGGGCTGACAGCATCAGCAACGCAGACGTGTGGTAACGCACCAACCAGTTACCTGCCGAAGACGAAATCAGGGGCAGAAATTGGAATAGATTGGAAAGACTGCGGGCATTAGCCAGTACCATCACAAGGCAATCCCTCATGTGGAACTCCCAAGGAAAGCGGAAGAAAGGAAGGCTTAAAAACACTTCGAGACGAGATATTGATTCTGACAGCAAGAAAATGGGAGAGAACCGGAGTCAGCTGGAACGAATAGCCCAGCACTGCAGGAGGAGTAAAGGTCCTATGCTCTAGGAGGAGTAAAGGTTCTAAGAAGTAAAGTAAGTATTTGGATCAGAAACATGTTTATTTTCATAAAATTTGTCAGGCATGTGTCGAATTTAATATTATTATTCGAACTAGCATTCTTGTTAATTAAGAGTGTGGGCGTGTCAAATGGGGCAGCTTGAGCCATTTAAAAATTTTCATATTGGCTTCAACCTGTTTGTCCCATTTTTTTGTCTCAATTTATTAATCACCTGATACAAGAACTGTTGTGACAGGCCTTGATATAATTTTTTTAAAGGCCTCGAGACAATTTGTTCGGCAATATTTCAAGTCTTGTTGCAAATGCAAGAGTTGCAAGCTTGCATAGTTATTATTTTTGCTTTACAACAGGCGAATAAAACAGCTAGTACATCAAAAAATTTTGATATGTTTATGACGTACTGCCTGCTTAAGTTTTGAACAAACATTTTCAAAAATACGCACAAAAATATATCGTTGCAACCCTGTCTTTATTTGCGCTACATGTATGGAATTGGCTTTTATTTTTCTTTTAAAAGTACGTTTTGTTTTTCGTCAGTAATCTTCATCTTTTGAATAAAAGATCAAAATCTGAAGTGTAGCATTAAATAATCAACTGACCTCACATGCTCGAAATTTTAACATTCACATAGAACATTTAGACAGATGTTTATTTTATTTCATACAAGTAAGATTCTGCCTTTTTTTCCTGGATAAACACAGAGAGTGTAGTCAGATACGTACATGGAGCTTATTATTAAACTTGGGAGTAACCATTGCTCTTTTTGGCATTTAAAAACAAAATGAATGAAAATGTGCTCAGGGAAAGATCTATTTTTACTTTTTAAAAGAACATATAAGGACCAGGTTTTAAACAGAATTTACTAAAAGTTACTCTTGTCGTAAAGATTTTTTAAATGGGAAAATGATTTACCAAATTATCCTTGACACACTCAAAGTGTTGAAAGATGCACTCTGATTATTACAGAGGTTTCAGAAACTTTCTTTTTTCATTCTTTTCGCCAAAAGGGTGCAAAAAGGGAGTCTACATTATTATCTGGTTTATCAGTAGAACTTTTAATACATAATGGCTCTTGAAGGTTTGCTGTCGAAAGTTAAGCCTTCTTTAGTCCTCTCTGATTCTTTCTTCTTTCTTTTCACTGGTTATTTTTTATTTTCTCTCTTGCTTTGCTATCAAACACACTAATATTTGTTAGTCCCTCGATGTTTGATCCCAAAAGAATTTTTGCTCTAGAAAAGAACTCTTTTTATCCTAATTCCACTTTTCAAGACTAACACACTGACAAGAAGTTACATCGAACAAAGTCTTTAGCACTGTTGTCTTAAAATCCTCTACTTTTTTCATGTACCCAGCATCATTCTGCCTTCTTTTATAAGGGTTTTAAGTAATCTTATACCTTTCATGGTAGTTTACAATTTTATTTATCATAGTTAGTTGTTGGATATTTGGGATCGAGTATCTACTCCACAAATCTTTTACTTCCTCACTTACTTCCTTTGCAACACCATGTATAGGTTTGTTAGGACCTCCATTAAACCTTGAAATTTCTTGAATCTAGAAAATTTACTTTAGCTTGCCACTATAAGTAGGAAACTTTGTCTGAGGGAATAAAAAAGGACCTCCATACAGAAGACAATTAACTGATTGGGTTGTTTTTGGTTTCGATTGAGCCATATCACACTATATTTATTTTTTAATCTGCAAAAAAACTTTACACAATATTATTGCCTACTAGCTTACCAAGTTCGATTATTATTGTTCTTTTATGAATATTAAATTAAAATTTAAAGAAAGTTTTCAGATTCATGACTGCTAATTTTACACACTACAGAACACTTATACAGTTGGATTTTTAATTGCTTTGGGGAGGGCCTAAATGTTAATGAAATGAGATGAAAATTTGCATGAAAGTGTCTTAATGTAATATTCAACTTTTGATCACAAAAGCATATCAAATAAAGAAATTTTATTTTCCACTCTACCCTGCTGATTAAACAGTCTTGCTTTTTTACTCGTTCAAATCTTCAATGCTTCTCAATTAATTGCAGTTTTTACACAAACACACTTTATTGTATTCTTTACTTTAAGGTTCTGTTGTTAGCGGCATTGAAACTGCACAAATGTGGCATAAACTTAAAAATCATTTTCTGCAAACAAAATCTATATTTCTTTCCTGACAAAGTCTACTCAGGTAGAAATTGCCTTATGTTTCACTGCACAGTATCATATAAGACACACCAATTTTTTTTTTTTTTTATTTTTTTTTTTTTTGCTCTTGGTCTAAGAGAGAAGGTTTACTGATTTAAAAGGAAAAATGATTAAAACAAGGAAGAAAAGAAAACAATGATTTCACAGAGGAAGTGAAACAGGCTGTAAAATATTGTTCTTTTTTACGTAAACTGGCGCCAGCCACAACAAAATACTATGAAAATCATTTGCTTTCTCAATGAATTTTGATAAAGATGTGCCTGCAGCTATAGAAACCAACTACTCTTTTATTAGTAAATGCAGGAGTATCACGGCACCAGTGATTTGTATTAACATAAAGGAACAATCATTGTTAATAATGACGTCAAAGTTATATTTCTTTAAACACGAATTGCATCTAAATACCCATCTTGCATGTATGTATGTCTACATGAGGCACAACAGCAATATACCATCGAAAGTAAACATGTAGAAGTATGAGGTGTTTTCCTGTGTTTTACTGAACGAGTTTATAACATATTCTTACAGCAAAGGAAGATATACAAGGGCAACACTTCGTGAGTAAATGAAACACAACATAAATGTACCAAAAGAAATTTGATTGTCCAGGAATCAATTTGATTTGAAATTTGTACATTAAATAATTGTAATCAAAGTTTGTCTGACAAAATGTTTGTCGAGGACAGTTGTTTAGCGTATAAATGCAGTCTCTGGCATTAAATCTTCTTGTGACACTATATATCCCGTTTTATGAAAGGCTGAAACAAGAACCATTCTGATCCATCTACAGTCAATATGTTTTTGTTTCTGAACTCTTGGCGAAATTTCAAAGAAAAACGCTTGCGATGTTAACAGTTTTCATTTATCGGGTGTCGTAATCCACATTACAAAACGTATAACCAATCATTCCCCTCCTTACAAAATCTGTGTTGATTTCTCCAATGGTCGGTCGGAGCGAATTTCGGTCATCATTCGGGGAAAATTTCTGCTTGCCCAATTTAACTCAACTCTATTAAAAAACGGGCGTTATCAGCATAGTGTTTGAATGAATGTCTTTTCAATCAATACATCATTTGATTGGCTACCTATTTGTTTTAATGATTCATAACGTAAAATACAGAACAATGTTTAAGCTGCCACACGCCTTCATTTACACAGCTTTCGCTAGTTGAAGGGAGAATATTTGATCGAGTATGGTGAGGATTTAGTTTTATCAAGTTTATATATGCTTTTCTGGATCAATATAAATAATGTTGATTACCTTTGAGAGCATCCTTTTCATCGTCTGATTAAAACAGTCATAAAAAATGAAAATAGAAATAAATGTCTGAAATCATCACTAAAACCTGACCATCATCACGTCGTCTAACTGAACCCAATGGTGATTGTTGTGTTGTTATTGGACAAAGGCGCACCAATAATGGAGAGAGCACGCATGCGCATAGATGGCACGTGTTCAGCAGAATACGGAATGCGATACACATATGAGATGTAGAAATACGTTGTTAGTTTAGGAAATATATATACATTGAATGGAATACGTCTCGTTTTCTTCTTATACAAAAGTGATGGTAATGAAATGAAGAGGGGCGAAAGCAGACACTGCCTAGCCTACATTGCTCTCATTAAAAAGGGGTGATGAGGTGACACTACCACCGTTGTTTTTATCGAAGCACTTTCTTTTGAGAGGTTGCCAAACAAGGCTAAAGAGGTCCTCCTTCCCATGAGACAGACCGAACAACGTCAGACGTCGTACTGGTATTTCAAGTTTTGGGGGCTTAAAGTTGAGTTGATCTCTCGAAACCAGAGAAGCCGTTCACCTGCAAGAGAAGTGATAAATGCAGTTTCACTGTCAAAAGAAGGAAAAGAATAATATGATAAAAGTTATTTGAAGAAAGAACTAGGTGAATAAGAAAAATTCTAAGATAAAAATAGAGGAAGTTTTCAAAAAAAACTCATTTCATGTTACCTTTACTGTATTAAGTCATCCACTTTAGAAAAAAATAAACTAAAAGATATACCGTACTTTGCGAAGTCCCTTCCAGAATGAAAGATCCTGCAAATCTCAGTTCAATTTTATCTCTTTTCTTCATGTTCTTTTCCATTTTTAATTCTAAAAAATTATTAAATTTTTAGGTTCTCTTTCTTGCTCTTTGGTTGTGGGGTTTTTTTTGGTGTGAGGAGGTGCCATGTTTATAGCTTGGAATTTTTTACCGAAATATAGAATTTAGCTTAAGAAAAATACAAAATATAAATAGAGCAGTTTAAAAATAAACAGACAAAAATTTAGTCCACTATTACACAAAATGAATTGTGTCCATAAACATATAGCCTTTATTAAGGCCTTAAGGTAAGTATTGGCTTGTTATACTTTGCTAAAAATACGTTAAGTGTAAAGGCTTTTAAAATTTAATTATTCAAAATACAAGGTACGAAAAAGAAGCTTCTCAATAAGTAGTCATAAGTAAACTCGTACCGATTTTCATACAGTTCTAATTTTGTCTTAAAATGACTTCTAATTTAGTTCAGTTTATCATTTAAATTCACAGCAAATGATGAAATAGTATTGATTCCAAAATTATTTATTTCCCGAGGCACTCTCCTTTGGTTTTGAAATCGTATTTCTCCACAAATTGTAGGGGAACTTAATAGTGTGTATGGTTTACAAATTTAGGTGAAATACGTAGAGGTTTTAATAAAAAGGGTTTTAATAAATTGGTGGTGTTAATATATTTGGGTGTAACCATTAAATTTATTGCATTTGGAAAGGCACACCTCTGGAAAACTGCTTCTGGAAAATCGTCCTGAGTAAGTCACTCTTTCTGGAAAATCACCCCGTTTGCTTTCGTGAACTCCATGCTTGCTTTCTATTAACTGTAATAAACTGAATGACCAGTATTTAAATAAATGTGTCTGATAATTCTGCTGATAGAAATGTCATTCTTTTTACAGCCAGAGCGCTTTTTATGGTGACGCTAAAGTAATAAATATCATTCTATGTATAAAATACAAATTATTACTCAATAATTCATTAACTTGCCGCAGCCAGGTTCAATTATTTTTTCACATTTGCAAGTAGGGTTTTGTCCTATGATGCTTTGCATGAAACGTTTAGGTAATAACAAAAGAAAATTTGCATTCATTTATCAGTTAACTCCGGCGACTGATCAGCAGCTTTTAAGTTTGCAATTAGAGAACGGCCACTGTGATATTGTTGAGTAAGTTTTAGTGGAAACAATAACATCACTCAATATTTATGAAACCGTAATAATTTTAAGCAGACTCTAAAAGGCATGCATATTCCGTGCATCTTACATGATTTTAGTACAGGACAATTTGTCCATTGAGTTAAATTTTTTTAATTTCTTCCCAAAGCGGTAATTTTTCCTCATTCAAATCAATGAATTTAAACCCACGATAAGTCATCTAAAGCTATTTTATGTCGCATAAAGCATTATATAATATGAGTATCGAAACACTGATGTGACAGTAAAGTTTAATTTTGTATAGATGAAACCAGAATATATGGGAAAAATATTAAACTAGCCAAAAGTATGGGGAAATGAATATTACTTAGTTATTGATAATTCGGGGTGGGGAGGGATTTCTTATTTGAAATGTATGGGAACATTTTACAGTAGGTCATTTACAACTGGAGTTAGCCTTTAACAGAATCAATGAAAAATATCCTTGTTGCAAACCTCAATTAAGAGACTGAAACAGATGTCTTTGTTCACTAAGTTTATGTTCTTCTATTTGCTTGTTTCATCCAATAGTGCAGGTAAACAATTAACACACCAATTATGTCTCTATTTTTGTTGGATAAACTATGAAGCATAGTTTAAAACGTGTAACATTTTTACTCCATTATTAATCTTTGCTTTAACAAGATGGCGCAAAATTTAGAACAAACCATTTCAGAGCTAAATAGTGTATAATTTAGAATAAATCATTTCAAAGCTAAGTTTTCCTAATCATGTCTTACTAGCGTTCCACTCGCAGGTATTCATCTAATTTTCATAGAGGTTTATTCTACTCATGCCTGACGTTTTGGTTATTTCTGAACATCTAAGAAATTGAGAATTTTTTTCAGAAAGATGTCTTGTTTTGAAATTCTGACAAAAACATAAGAGTCCTTGGTCCTTCAAAAGAGCCTTTTTTTTAAAATTTTATGTATCCTGTTTTGGTGAGACCTTTTTGAAATTTTTGTCACAAAGATTTCTTAGCTAACAGAAAGAAGCTTTAAATCTTTTAGCTTATTCTAGCAATTAATATTTTTAATACCAGACTGCCTTGGATACCCTCAGTTCATTCTAAGTTACTGACATAAATTAACAGTCCCTAAAAGCGTAAATTGGACTTATCTTGACCAAAGTTTGGTTCATAAAATGTTAATCAGTTAAATTCTCAGGAAATTAAAGCGAACAGGGACTCTTGTACCTTTCTTATCATTGAGAAAATCATGAGCCGACTTATTGCCTGTTGCAGATTCCTAGACGTTTTAAATCTTTTTTTTGTACATTTGATTACTGAAACATCATCTTTTCCTCATACCATTTCATGTGCTATTCAGACTATTTGAATTTATATCTTACTATTTCTCTTATCTTCAACTTACTGCACACAAAAACGTACTTCTTCATTTATCTCCACAGTGTTCTCGATGTATTATTTGTAATAAGAATTAGTAACATTTAACAACATAAAGCCCTATGGTGNAATTGGACTTATCTTGACCAAAGTTTGGTTCATAAAATGTTAATCAGTTAAATTCTCAGGAAATTAAATCATGAGCCGACTTATTGCCTGTTGCAGATTCCTAGACGTTTTAAATCTTTTTTTTGTACATTTGATTACTGAAACATCATCTTTTCCTCATACCATTACATGTGCTATTCAGACTATTTGAATTTATATCTTACTATTTCTCTTATCTTCAACTTACTGCACACAAAAACGTACTTCTTCATTTATCTCCACAGTGTTCTCGATGTATTATTTTTAATAAGACTTAGTAACATTGTTTTAACAACATAAAGCCCTATGGTGTAATCAAATATATTTTTATATGGTAAAGAACCATACAAAGCATAAAGTCACCAAATGTATTAAACTATCGGAAAAAAGGTAGAAAAAAGATAGATGTTAAGCCAAAGGATATGAGTTTTACCAGACACTTTGAAAAATTATAGGAAAAAGCAAAGCAATGAGAAGCCAAGTCAAAGAATTCCACAACCCAGCTGTCTAAGGAAAGAAACTACATTCACAGAAAGAATTATTACAACTACTAGGAACAACAACATAATTTTGAAAATGTTGAGGGAAAACAGTCACACAAAATGTAACAAATTGAGCTGAAACCAGCGAGAGAAGCTTATTAAAACACTTTAACTACAGAAAAGACTAAGACAAGTCACATATTGTCGAAGAAACAAAGGTTGAAGTGTAACAGCAAGGCCTGGACCTATAAAGTTACAAATATGTCTCTGAACTCGATCAAGAACATTAAGATAAGATGACAGAGCACATGTCCATAAGTGACAACAAATCTCCTTGGAAGGATAGATAATAGGTTTATATAGAGAAACATTTGCCTCAAGCACAATGATATGAATAACATTAACATAAAAACAACTCAGATGAGGTATCAATGCTCTTGTTCTTTTCTCAAACTTGTCTGATTGATCCGCACAAGAAACAAATTAACTTTGCAATTATTGCACTAAATCTTGCTTTTATTTATCTAAGGATGCCTACACTCCTTGAAATAATATTTCTTTTTAAAAATATTGCTTTGTAATTGCAATTTGCAATTTTAAACATCGAGAAGATTCCTGTATAAAACCACAGATAGGATTTTTCCCCCAACCCCAACAAAAAAGTTATTTCATACATAAGCCAAAGTGATTGGAAAGACTTATGAATTAGATAATTTGATTGGAAAGTGTTATGTTTTAGTTGATCGTAAGATATCTGTTACTGTTTATATCAATAAAGCTTTTATGAAGAAAATTCTGTAATCAACTAATAAACAATAAATTCCACGTTGTGTACATAAATATTTACCCTGCCATTATTTCATGAAATTATTTAATGATTTCTTTATTACTGTAGTAGTTTACGTATCATTGCTAGAATAAACAAGATCCAAGGTTACCCTAACGTGTATTGGAATGTTTTGTTATTAGTCCAATGTACACGGGAAAAGAGCTCACTTTGTTGCTTTTGACCACTCATATTTTGGAATTTTGTAAGCACAATATGACCTAGAGAACACACAAAATTATAATTGTTGAATTGATTGGTCAGAACTTAAGCTAATTTCTTAGTTAATCCTGATCTCACTTAGTTGAGCAGTAGCTCACTATAAAATCCATAAGATTTTCTGTAGAACATTTTGCCGCCTCTCGGCCCTTTGGCTAAGATCAAGTGTAGAGCTCTGGTGTCTCCTTGGTGGAATCTTCAGCTGTAGAGCCCAACCATGGAGGACAGATGGTCTCGAGATGCTTTTGCACTGGCTGTAGACAAACCCAAAAAGAAGGGCCTTCCTATGGATGGTCCTAGAGAGCTATTCGTATGTCTTGCGTGCTTTCTGTCCCCCTTTTTTCTTGATCTGTTGGTTCCTATCGGGTATTTCATAGATGGGAATCTGTGAAAGACAAAAATGGGCCCACAATTTACCAGGGATGCCATAAATGAAAGATCCATTATATTTTGCCTTGAAATCGTAAAAAATATTTCTGTCCGTTTTTTCCGTAGAAAAGAAACCAAAAATCGTAATAGCTGTTTACAAAGCTCTTCAGCAGCTCCTCTGGGGTAAACAGCAAGGTTTAACACTTGAATGGTTTGTTTTGATTGCAGATGGCGATATGATCATCCCCATTACTGACCAGTTACCGCAGTTTGATTATAGCGTGAAACCATATTAAAAAGGGTGTCTCTTCGTTTAGATTGACTAATGTATAAAGTAGGAGCGAAACTTACATTCGTTTTACATTTGTTAGATCCGTACCAGGAATCTGCTTGTTTATTCAGATTTGACAGAGGTTGTGGCGAATTTCCATTCTGTTCTTATGTCACGTTTTCTTCCAACCAATTAGGTGATCGGAAATTCTTCTTTGGTATACTCTGGGTCAAGTGTACAAGGTCTAGTGTAGCTATCCATTTTCAAAAGTTTACGGATATTTTTTTACTGTTTTGTTGATTTGGCTTTTCAACATCTGGCACGATGTTCACAAAACGATTTCGAATTCGCACTTTCAAACGAAATTGTGGTACAAAATGGCGCTTGCTTGAACTTCAACCTTTAAAGCCTTTACAGAAATGCACAGATAAATACTACAAAAACCTAATTGCACCACATAATTTTTTTAATGTGTTTAGATATGGATATTTTTGTTTTTGGACCGTACACTTCCCTTAAGACTGGGTCCATAATTAATGAGATGAGTAAGTTCTTTACAAGTATCTCGAAAGCTGATTATGAAAAATGCCAAAGCGTCACATAATGAAAGAAACTCTGTTGATCCAGCCGCGTAAGGAAGTTTTGTTTCCATAGGTACTTTGCTAGAAAAAAAAGTTGAACAGTCTTCCGTTTTCAAGACGAAATACCTTTGCCCAGCAACACCGAGTTAGTCACTCTGTCAATTTCATATCTCACGTCGTTCAAGCTCGTGAATCAACCCAGAGATTTAACTGCCAACCAAGTTCGATACATTATTTAAGAGCAAAATACAGTAATAATATCTCCGGACATTTACTCCGATCAAGGAAAACCAATAGTTCATGATTCCTAGTTACGCCTTTGTATTTATTACCATTGGCAAAGAGTACTTGCCAACGGTAGCCAGGAAATGAATGAATGTATTACGGGAGGAATGGTAACAAAGAAATTGGTAGCAGAGTCAAAACCAAACTAAAGATGTCCACAGACCTGGGACGATGCAAAATACTCAAATATTTTAGCAAGGGGCTAAGAAAAGGGGACAGTGAAAACTTAGGTGAACACAGAGTTAATGAGATGTTATAGAAGGTTACTAGGGATTTTGTATATCGATCATATAACCAGCAACAAAATAAGGTCAGAATTAGTTAGGCTCTCGGTCTACACAAATATTTAAATATCTTCAAAAAGAAAAACTCAGACGATATGGACACCTTACCAGAAGCTCTGGCTTGGTAAAAACAATCCTACAAAGCAAGGTAGAAGGAGGCCTGAAACAACGACGACCAGATAAAGCCTTTGCAGTAATGTCATGGAATGCAGGGGTGTTATCACCGCAGAATCATGAACAGCTAAGAACAAGAAAGAGGCGAGAAAAGTGGCTGCCCAATTCATCACACATTAGCCCTACGACCACACTGTCAGGAGATAGGTATAGTGTGGTGAGTAAGTACAGCTGGAGCAAAGTAGAGTAATGTATGTCAATAATATCCAAACAAGACTGAGAGTAAAAGGTATGGCACAGTGACATGTCATCCTATTATGTCACAGATACTTTAAAATCACATTTACATATGTAGACAACCTTATATTTGGTGAACAGATATTTTAAAGCTATTAATCAAAAAGCTTAAATTCTGTGATACAAGTACAAGGAAAGCTGGTGTCGTGTACACTTTTATGAAGAAAAAGTGATGATCAAAACGTTCCTAGTAAAATATGTGATAACCACTTCCTTGAATGTTCAACTTCATCTTGGGCTCTGTGAGAGAAATTGAGAATATTTGACCGAGTCAATAGTTTTTTAGATTGATTACTTCAAAGTTTGTTTTTGTTTTTCATGTCTTGCTTTGTAATGATGAGATGCATCTATATCTGACGTCAATGGAATACATAAGTTGTATTTTAAGTTATGATGATGTAAAAAGAAAAGAAGAAAAAAAAGTAAAAGTGCAAACTTTACAATAGATGAAAGGCTAAAGATGAGTACTGTGATGGGGATTACAGCTCAATATTCCTTCTTTATATCATACAAAAATGCATGCCCTTCACAGAGGCAGAAATTTCAGTGGTGTGTATCCATCATTCTTTGCTAAAGCTGCTGTACAGATCTCGTTGCAAACAATAGATAATATTCATTCTTCATATTGGTTATCATTTTTTAAAACAAATAACCCACCTACTCTTATTGCATAAAAGTGTGCCTAGGCCTCAACTCTTCACTGCTTTGTAATCCTTGGGGTTGTTGCTCACGATTTTATCATCCCATCTTTTTCTCTGCGTTGCTCTTTTTTGCCATCACCAACGGTTTCTTGTAATGTAGCTTTTGAAAGACAGTCAGATAGAGATTCCTGACTATACCATTTATGCTTGCACTTTTTGACTCTTGTTACTACGTCCCTAATACATTGTTGTTTGATTTTTTAAAAGTAATTTTCCGTTTGTTACATGGTTAATGTAAGATACACATATTATTTTGTAACAGCATCTCAGTTTCATCAACATCATCATCATCATCATCATCATCATCATCATCAGTTCCATTTCCATTAGACTTTTCTCCAGTTTGGCTGTTAGTGTCAATGTTCCACAGCCATATAAAAGATTACCCTTACAATTGACCTCATGAGCAAAATCGGTTCTGCCTTATCTTTTATCGGATCTTTTATCTTATCTTTTCTTTCTATAAAGGTTGTAACTTGGACAATGTTGCTGATGTTTCTACGCTTCGAGACAGAAATTCTGTTTTAGACCTTTTTTTAGAAGCAACTGTTTCGAGACCTTTAAATTTATTCTACTGCTTTTAACTTCATTCCCTGACTATGATACTTGTTTTAATTGGCTTGTTGTTACTTGTTAGCATTAAGGATTTTATGCATTAATTTGCACCAACTTTTCTACGAGGTTTTGCAAGTTCTTATTTAGTTGGGGAAACCCTTGCTATGTCATCGGCAAATCCTAGATTGGTGCTTCTTCTACCAATACTAACTGTTTTCCTTCAAATTCTAGAGCATGGCATTGTTCGCTTCAGAATTTCATTTAAAGATGTTGGAGGAAACAACCTCCTTAGCCTTATACCTACTCTTGCAAAAACCACTCCCATTGCTGCCATTCAAAAAAAGTGCACTTAATTCTTTGATGTAGAGTGACTGCATGGTTTTTATAAGAATGCTGGTGATGACTGGAAGACACTATCTCATTTATTTTTCTTGTTGTTCATTGTGTCAGTTTGATTTCAAGAATGGCGAAAGTCAAAAGTTTAATTTTCAGACCATATATTATCTGTTAAACGTAAAATGTTATAATCTTGCTAATTAATGTAAAATGTTTCTACAGGAAATAACACGGTCTTAGGAGTTTTGTACTATTAATTCGAATTTAGTTAGCAGGTTAATATGTCAGTTGGCCTTTTCCCCACATATTTATACATACCAGGAAATAGATGTTTACACTTTAAGTGTCCGAGCGAGCAACCACATCAATGCAAATCTACTTTGAACATTGATTGTTAAAAAGTAAAAGTGTACCATCCCACTTACTTAAAATGGGTAAATAATTTGAGTTGTAATCACTTGAAAATACTTGATTAGAAAATTGACTTGTTTCTCCTTGTTGTTTAGTAAAGACGTGTGTTGTCGCAAGTTCCCAAACCATGAAGAATTTTTTCTTCTCTGTAGTCCTAATATCCCATCTATATTTAATGAGCTGCTTAACTACCCCTACATTATTTGGTTTCTTTAAAACGTCTATAGTAAAATACTCCAGTAGTGTTAATATGAATGTGTAAAAGATTTGTGGTATTCTTTCTTCGAAACTCAATTACTTTCAGTTTTTTGTTTATTTCTCCAGACCATGTTTTGCCACCATAAGTCAAAATACCAATGATTTAATCTCATCAAATTGCCTGCCTTGCCCTCAGATTTATAGTTTACTCCTTAGAAAAAAATATTAGCTCTTCTTTTTTGGTTTTACTTACTGTATCTCTTTGTTGGTCTCGTGAGAATATTATTTGATTAATTTATTTAAACGCTTTTACTTCCTTTATACATCTTTTGAAAATTTTTTTACTGGGTTTATGATAAAACTGTTTTGCCCCCGGTGGGGAACTCAATGATCTTTTTGATGGATGATCATGCCAGGCCAGTTTTTCTTACCCCCTAATATGTTGACCAAGTTTTTCAAAGACCCAAAATATGTTGATTAAATTATCAAAGACATCAAACATGTTGCCA
Organism: Morbakka virulenta; assembly: GCA_003991215.1. Lineage (NCBI taxonomy): Eukaryota > Metazoa > Cnidaria > Cubozoa > Carybdeida > Carukiidae > Morbakka > Morbakka virulenta. Next base: position 1,561,927 of record RDPX01000122.1, read on the forward strand.
ATTTTTAAGAGCTCCAAAGAATCGACTTTTGTTGCTTTTGTGGACAATAGTATTTTGGAAAATGTCCTTTGTCATGGGAACCCAACTCATACACAAAAACGTCTTTCTCTCGGAAAAAAAGGAAGTAAACTCTATGAACATGTCTAATCTAAATAATAATTTTTAAGCCCCAAAATATCAGACCTTGAATATTTTAACTTGCCGTCAAATTTGGACCCGAATATTTGAACTTCAACCTTTTCTCGAAATATCAGACCCCAAATATGTGCATGATTACCATCATTATAAAGGCTTGTTTCCATAGAGCTGCAATTTCCGCTGTAGCGGAAAATGTGGGTGAGCTTTTTTCGCCTGAGCCTCAAGCCATTTCCATACAGCGTATTATTTTCTTGGCGCGTTTTCATGTGAACAAACATGGCAGCTATAAACAAGAGGTTTCTCTTGCTTCAAAAGCAAAAATTGATTTTAATATTGCTTGTATTATTGTGTCGTAAACAAAGACACCCTCAGAATGGAATACAAAGACAAAGGAAATTCTGGGTGAGAAAGCTATTTCAGGAGAGAAGAAATAAAGGCTTATATAAGGTTTTAGTACAGGATTTAATGCTGTTTGACAATGAATATTTCTTGTGAAAAAGGCACAACAAGTAACATTACAAGCGGAGACGATACAAAATGATCTGAAAAGAAAAAAATATGCATTTCCTTTGGTAATGACAACAGGAATGCTTAGAAGACATGTGACTTCATTTTAATGTGACAAGGATCGGAGATGAAAGAGAGACATAGTTCAAACTTGGGACTCGCCTCTAACTCGAGTCAACAAGATCCAAATGGCAAAATGGTACACCAGTCTAAAATGAGAACAGGGTATCATAGAAGGTCAGACAAGGATTTTTAACAACACATAATAGCCTCGAGTGTGATGTAGTCTTTTTAATTGCACAGTGACCCAACTTAACAAGAAGAAGGTTTCCCAATCGATCACATGTAAGAATCCTAAAAAAGATAAAGTGTATTTCTATTTTGTTCAACTATCACAGCACTTGATACCACAAAGTTAGGATTCATGTAAATAGGAGGAAAAATAAGTATTATACTTCTCATCGTAAGACATCAGTTTGGTTTTGTCAAAGATACCACTCACTTCTAGCCCTATATTTTAATAGTCCAAAGACCTATACAAAGGTGGCAGCAAATTCCAAGTCAGGGGAGCCACAAAGTACCAACACTGGAATAAGGAGTACTATCATCGGCGTAAATATTGATGAATAGAAAATCATGTCGGTGTAAAGGTTGATAAATTAAAAAAAACTTACGAAAAAGATCATTAATGTAGATGAGAGCCTGATAAAACATTATTATTGACAAACTACTGAGAAGACATAAAACTGGTCCAACATCACATCCACACAATGACCAGACAGAATGACCTGAAAATGTCAAAAACATTTACACCAAATTTTGTTACAGAGCTTATGTAGAACAATGGATGCAATACCAGTGAAAATCCTTGAATGTACCAAGAGATATGGCACAATATTCTTCCATAAATTAACAGATGCGATTGTAATGACAATTTTTACTTCAGTAGAGAGCAGGAAAGCCATACTAAACATCAATAAAGAAAGCAAAGCTGACACAAACGTCAACCATCATGTTATTAATCAACAGTGCAAAGACCTTCCAAACAACTGAGAGGAGACTAACAGGAAGATATATGTCTGAATCAAAAGGCTCACCATCGTTCCTACAAATTGACAACAGGAAATAGATTTTAACTAGATGGAGAATAACAAAGCAGGGCAGTAGCTTAAAGATGAAAAAAATTAAATACCTTATTTAGCAACTTTAGTCACGACAAGTCAAAAAAAATATCAAGACCTGCTAGGTTGAGAATGATAGGGGTGGGTGGGGCAATGTTACCAATCACATTTTATGACGAGCGTTAAAATTGATACAAAAAAATAAAATTGGCATAACTATGGGTCTTCAAAGCTGATCAGTCCCATCAAATAGTACCACAACAAGGAAAAACCAGTAAAAAAGATGCATATGTAAAAGACAAACTTTTACAGGTCTGTGGTTGAAACAGGCCTAGGTTCTTCAAAAGCCCAATAGAGTAAAGTAGGGTCAAAGACAAGCCAATGCAATGATTTCCTACTTATCCGGATTAGGCTTCCTAGAAACTAATGTTTTTTCGTGACTTCATCACCACAAGGTTTGGAAGCCAAAGCTAAGGACGCTCCTTTCCATGACGCGGGACTACCCCTCCAGAGACCAAGCCAGAGAGAAATGAATAGTCTTTCATAACAACTTTCATAACTTTCATAACTTTCATAACACGTTTCATAACTTTCCTAACACCTTCCATATAAATACCCTTTTTAAGACAGTTCTGAAAAGAGGAATAGAAAGATGTCTAGAATAAATATGAGGGAAACAAGCTATTCTCGTTTCAGTTTGACTTTTGTAGAAATAAAAAATGACCCCTGGAATAAAGAGACAGTGAAAACGACAAAAATAAATTTCTCTCCTGGGGTTGGCAACTTCTAACGTGTAACTGTTTCAATGGGAAACACAAACCAGTTTTAACTTTTACCTTTCTTTGATAAACTGGCTGAACAGTCTTTATGAAATTACCAAGTATTATGAAGGATATTCTGCAATAGAAGATATACCATTAGAGTTAGGTAACTAGAACCAGGAGTACTTGAAACTACATTGCATAAATTGTTCTGAGGCTTTTCTAAAAGAAGATGTAGGAGGCTGAAAACGTAGGATAGAATGTAACAGAAAAGTACGGTAAAGAAACAGTCATAACTTCGCGATGTATTGTTAATTTTAAGGTAATTACAAATATAACAAAGATAAATAGGTTCATATAACGACAGGATTGGCTAAGAGACAGGAACACTCTGGTCTGAATTTGCCTGATGAAGAAATTTACTGTTCGCACTTGAGTCAGTATCATCATGATTCAAAACATGCAAGAAGTATCTATCATCAGCACCATTATGTATTTTAGTATGAAACGAGACAACTTGAAAAAGGTTGGGACCGTCAGAAAATTGCAACACACAACACTAATATTGAGAGAGTAAAAAAACTATTCGAATAGTAATTTTGAGCTTGATAACAAAAAAAAGATAAATTAAAAAATAGCTACCTAAAATATATGAATATACAAATGTTATTTAAAAAAGAAAATTCATAGTATGTTTTGTATAGTAGAATTCTACATGGTACCAATAAACGTTTCTGAAATAGTTGAAAATTTAATTCTACTGAATGAAGAATTTGTCAACTTAAATAACAATCTAGATGTAGTCAAAGGAATTTTGGTTAGATTTAGCAAAGAGTTTATAATGCCCTCGGCCTTTTTCTTGTCTTAGGTCCGAGAGTTTATATAAATAAGGATCTAGCAACAAGGTACCCTACTCGACTTGAAGAGGCCAATAATACCCTACTAACCTGTCTTACATATATCGTACTAAATTGAAACAAAAAAATTTGGATCCACTGACCAGCATTAGGGAAACTTAAACTATTTACCGAGGACTGGAAAAGGTGCTTTTAAATGACAGATGAAGAGACTGACATGTACCAAGTTTTTCTATTTTCCCTTTTGAAGGTAAACACTTGGAACCTCAGATGGGTATTCTGTCGTGCAGGTTGAGAGAAAATAAGCCAAAGGAGGCACTACCAAGAAGATGCAATGTACATTGAATTTGAAACACTGTCTTCAAAACGCAGCATTTTCTCAGAATTGAAATTAGGAATATTTAATCTCCAGAAAACATAAAATATATTTGGAAGAGCCCTGTTTATGTTGAGCTAATTTGGAGTGGCCCTTGACAGCAGCCTTTATTAATGTTCACTGCGTCGCATTCAGACCACCCGCAAAACAATAAGCGAAGTCACGCTGCATGATTTCTTTATCAGTCAAGTTTCCACAGTACAATTCAACCATTTAGCAACAAGAAATCCATAAATATGAAACCCTATTCCTTTCTTCTTAAATTTGACTGACATGGTAACCCACCGAAGCTATGATCAATATGCAAAATCCATTTTAGTTGTTTTGTACTACCTTGTATATATATGTAATGGGGTAGCTCTAACAGACCCTGATCATGCTTCCAAATATGGACTGGATACCAAACGGCCAAACAAGGTAGGATAAGCTTTATTATTATTATTGTTATTATCTTGTACTTTGGTTACATTTGTTTTTCTGTTACCTTAGTACTTAACATTCGAAAAAGATATGAATTAATCTACTACTTTATTTTCCTTGTCAGGGATGACTTTTCATGGTATCAAAAACTATTAAACTATTAATAGTATGGAAACTTTTGTTTCTTACACCAATATTGGATTGAAAATAATTGTGTGGTGAAGGGATTTATTGCTATTAACTACTTGCAATCTATGTCTTTATCGACTGCAACTATCAAGACCATCGTGTGCATATGCATATATACATATGTGTATATATGTAAATGTTAATATATGTATATGTGTATATATGTAAATGTTAATATATGTATATGTGTATATATGTATATATGTAGATATGTAGAGTTAATCACGAAATCGAAAATTAAAGTTTGCAGTAACAAAGTTCCATCTCTAATAACCTTTTAAATGCTTGACTTTATGAACTCAGTGTCTTTCAGTTCCAAGGTATGTTTTGAAAGTTCGGTTTCCTTAGAGTATTTCAGTATGCGTGATACCTTTTTGTGGTTGTTGCATCGTGTCTTAAATCCCTTCCGCATATTCAATAATAATTTGTTTGCCTTAACTAATACTTTGTAAACTAAACATTTCGACAAGCATGGTGTGCAAACAACAGCTTATTTGATGGAGCTTTATTCAAAATTTTGTGATCTGTGTCGCTTTGGAGAATGCATTCTTACTAGTCTCAAAAATACTTTCCTGTTGTTTGTTTTCACTTGCTCACTGTATGGGGGGTTGAACCAAATTATTTTACGTGGTCGCCATCGCTTGACCTGGTTTCATGTCTCTTTTTAATAGTGAAGAATAGTTCAACTCCACTGGATGACAGGAGTCTTCGTTAATCGCTTTGGATTTATTAAACTCCTCTTCATTGAAAGAAAGATGAGATATTCTTTTATTTAGAATAGCTGGGGGTAGTTTGATTTGGCGTTGTTGAACATTGGGATATTGTTTGGATTTCTGTAGGGTTTAAATTTTCGGGTGATCAGATTTTAAGATATGCCGAGAAAGTTTGTTGCTGTAAGATTCCTTTTAAAAGAGATGAAGTGTCAAATAGTTTGATATCTTTTTTTCAGTCTGTTTAGTTTTGGTCCATTGGCATTATTAGTATTGTAGGTCCGCCGCCCTGATGTAAACCTAGTTTGGTTTTCGTTTGTCAACGTAGAAAGCTTATCAAGTAGATACAAAACAACAAAGTCGTGTACAAAATACATCTGTGAGCAGCGTTTCCACTCAGGTCTTTCTCGCTGCGGTGCATGGGTTTCAACCCTAGATTCCCCCATGACCTTTTTTTTTCGTTTTCCCCTTAACCCCCTTTTTTTTCTTTTCATTCCCAACACAATTATGCAAAATATTTTATTTAAAAAAATGCACCATATGCTTTTCAAAGCTTTGTTACCCAAATTAATACATATATTGTACCACTCAAAATTTATATTGTTTTCAATACTTTCAAGCTTCTTCGCGTTATACTTTTGCATTGCTTATCGACCTTTTGAAAAAGATCAAGTGCAGAGCTCTGGTCTCTCCTTGGTCGGGGGCCTCGGCTATAGGGCCCAACCATGCAGGACAGGTGGTCTCGAGATGCTTGAGCACTAGCTGTAGACCAATCCAAGAGGAAGAGACCAAGACTTTCATATTCTGGAAGCTATTTCTTAGCCTTCCAGAAATCAACAGTCCTGGAGTTTTCCCAAGCCCGTCTTCATTAACGATTAATTTCTTGACGGCTGGAGTCTCCCTTCAATCGAGGCAAATGTCTTGACATTAAACAAAATTTAAAAACCCTTTATAGATTTTTTGAAGAGTTCTTAAAATAGTTATGGATATCACCATGTTGTTCTGCTGTTTTTGAAAGAGATTCACACATATTACTTGCAAAGGTGTGCAAGGAATGACAAATAGACTGTTACTGCAATCTGGTGATTTGAAATCGTTATCAATTTTATTAATGTACTATCTTTATATGGAGCACTCTTAGTATATATGGTTCTTCACCTAATTGAAATTACCACATGTGTATAAATGTATTTATAAAAATACATTTTTAAGTAAGGACGAGTGATCAGTAAATTAGTGTGAAATCATTAAGATGTTTAGGAAAATGCTAGGAATATATAAAATATTAGAGATTATTTTGCACCATTCTTTTGGAAATCTTTAAATATATATGCTCAAGATCACAAATTGTGTACATTGTATATGCTTGAAATCTGCATTGCTCTTAAATGATGGATTCTCCTTTCATGTCGTCATCGCATCCTCCAATACCACGCAGATAATTGGACCTAGTTATGATTTGTAATGCATATCATATATATTTCTATAAACCTAGGATCTTTAAATTGAATCCCCATTGAAAATCAAAAATCAATAATATCAAACGAGTGTAGAGCCAATAAGAAAATTATTTAACATTCCTAATGTAATTTGCTTTTTTGGTGTTTCTGTAGTGTGAAGTATGTATGTTGACCCTAGTTTGGCACTCTGCTTAACTCTATCATTAGTGTGCAACATACTCTACTTCTTTGGTAATTGACCTTAACTTGGTTCGCAATATATTTTGAAAAAGAAGCAATTTCATAGTGTATTTTAATTAAACTCCAAACACTATATCTGCTTCAAGAAAATATCTTGTAAAATATGATTAACATTGTTAGTTCAAATTTACATTACGGATCATCTTCAGAATGATCAACTTATACAAACCATGTCAAAAGAGTATTTGATATCACCAGTCATAAAAAACTTTACACTTATATGTGATGTTATGTTACAATAGTGGAATATTTATGCGTTTTCTGCAAGATATTCGCTAATCTGCTAAGGAATACTCCCTTTTTCTCTGTCAATGAATCCCAACAATACATCATTAAACAGTTACAATTGAAAATTTTTTCCAATACTTTGCTATCAGAGGTAACAAATATGAAAATATCAAATCGCCTAGTGAAAGTTTACTTCCATCATCTTCATCATCACCACCACTATTGTAATTTTTTTCTTGGAGTATTTATTTCCGATGATGCTTTTCAGAACACACACATTCACAGAAGGATGCCGTTTTAGCTCAGAAAATTGCAAATAATACATTAAAGCCCAGAAATTCCATAATGTTGTTTGTTTTTTTCCCAAACTCTAGATAGTAACCATTATATCTTCAAGTTTCAGTTTTTTTCTACCATCCGGCATGAACAGAGAAAACATGCCTAATACTCTAAAAAAATAACTCGTCTGCTGTGAATAGCAATATTGAATACTAATGTATATTGTGTAACTAATAAAGGATGGTATCACAGCTTAGTAAACTAAAAAAATTTTCACTGCATTGTGCAGTTTCATGATTTTAGTTTGTAATTAAAATTCCTATTTGGTTACATTATATCCTCTGGTTGGATTTGTTTTAATGTCACAAAGCCAATATCCATCATATTGCAATCGTCTGAAATAACAGGTTCTTATAAAAATTCATTACTTCATGGACTCGGCGAAAGCCATTAAGCATGAGTTCCCTCTTTCTATTTTACCTCATAATATAACCCTATCACTTTATTTTCTTTATCTTGGTCTCTTTGAATCTCTGTTACCTTCTGGACCTCTTTGCTTTTCTAGTCTTCCTTCAAAAAGAAATGTTCAGCCAATTTTCTAAGCATCCGTAATAAGTTCGTTTCTAGCGTTTTCTTATCTCCTTCGTTCTTGAGTGCCATTTGTAGGTCCTATGAAAAATGAGACCCTGGGGTCCTTTCTCATTAGTACTTTAACTAGCGTAAAGGAGCGAATATGTTAATAACCCATTCAACATGTTTTTCTTTACCTTTTTCAAGCTCTGTCAATCCTCATCTTGACCTTCATTCATATTTCCGTGTCTTTGATAATCGATGCAAAACTAAACTGCAACTTGCTTATTTTTTACAGTTTTCCACTCAATCTATACACAATCTGACCGGCCTTCTGTGTTTCACTTTAAAGTGTTGCTTCATTTCTTAAACAGGTTACCATCTTCCACCCATCTTTCCTTCACCAATTTTTCCTTTAATGCATATTAATGCGAAATTAATTGCGTACCTTATAATTTATTTACAATTGGGGGAAAGCGATTCCTTCGACTGTAGCCTCCATTCATATCGGTAAGTGTCCTTTTCTAATCTGTGAAATAAAAGTTTACTAAGTTATGAAGTAAGAGTATTTATAACTGAATTTAAGTAAGGACACAATAAAATTATTTGTAACTAAAGCTAAATGTCCATATGTTCGTTCCAATAAAATTCAATTGTAAAATGGTGCTAAAATGTAGACTTTCTTCGCCTTTATCAAAGTTACTTCTAAAGTAAACCATGCTCCGTTTAATGGGAGAGGAAATTTACTGCTTACGTTTCTAAAATATACTACACTTACTTTTGGCCGGTTGGGCCAATGGCATATGGGAAATCAACCAACTTTTTCCACATCCTTTGGACTATTGCTTTTAACTTATATGACTTTTGGCTGTGGTTCCTTCAGGCGTCAGCCTAATATTGAAACAATAATGTGTATGGTTACTTCAGTTTCGTAGCTTTAATATTTTTAGGGGTAAGGAGTCCTAACCGTTCCTTCAACACTTACTCCTGGAGGCCTTTTGTTGAAGAGGGTCATTGACTGTGCCAAAAATTTAGGTTTGATTTTTTTTTATAGTGGGGTAACTATTCATGCAGTTTCCTTTCCTCGTACTGTCTTAGGTTTTATGTTATAGTATAGCATCAGCCGTAAATTGTCGTGCAGGAGGAAGAACAAGATAACTAAGTTCCTTCTTAAACCACATTTTATCAATATTAAAATATCAAGACACAAATATACTCAAAATTCAACAACAAAAAATCCAAAAAAATCCAAACCTAACCCTGCAAATTTAGGTTTTACTATTATAGAATTTTGTCCTCTGCCTTTTAAATCCAAGAAATAAGATTTGGTCTTATTTCTTGTATTTGGTCTATATTGGTCTATATTTGTTTATTTGTGTTATTGGTGTGTGGAAGGCAATAGCTTTCTTGCATGGCAGGTCCTCTCAGTGGAAAAGTTTGTTTCAAGAATAATTCATATATTTAGAGTATAATTAGTATATTTATTTCCTGGACTTTTTCATAATTTTCTAATTATTTGCAGACAATGAACGGACAACTATCTGTATCAGCTGTTCCGGAGCCAAGGTAATTTATTTCTGAATGTTGTAGTTTGTTGAGATTAAATGCTTTTTTTCTTATGTCATAGTCTTTATTCAAAGAGTACTTATATTATTATTCTTATATAGCATTATAAGTTTCTGGTACGTGCCATAGCTACTGTTCATCTTTCTTCTGTCTCCATAATCTGCCTTCATGCTTTTTTGTTTGATTCGGTTATTGGACTCGGACAATGGATTTCTAGGGGTGTTTTCTGAAGTAGTGAAGAATTTCTTGACCGGATACTAACCCTTTTTTTTTTTCAGCATTCGAAAGTTATGTCAGCTCAAAAAATTGTAACAGAAAATTCTTGGTTAAAAAAGCAATTAGACTAGCTACGAACCAAGGCTCATTTAATCCTCTTTTCTCATAATTAAAGCAACAGCCTTGGTTTTGTTTATTTCAATGTGAGAAAATTTTTGTGATGATTCAGAAATAAATTTTGTGATAATTTTTGTTAAATTGAGCATGGGGTACGTTGCTCGTGAAATCCCTTGCTGTTGCACTGTTTTTTACCAGCAAAAACCAATAAGAGCAAAACAATTATTGACACCTTCGTTACAACCAGGTAAACCAAGTATTGTACTTGGTTACTCGTAATTTATTGCCATCAGTGTCAAAACCACATTTAAAACACAAATGGTATTTTAAGAATTCTTATTAAAACTTCACACAGAAGCATTTGAACAGACTTCAACGGTTCAGTTCCTATTATTTATGCTACTGCTAATACTGGAAGTCCTGTATTGAAAAACCGTAATAATTTAAAAGTAAAAACAAATACCAATGAAAATTTTTAAAAAATTAAGACTACAAACAAAAGAAATTGATTAGTTTGATTTAATCATTGACATCATAAGAAAAGCTCAGAAGAAAAGGTATGACGATGACAGGTGTTTACCAAGTAAACTTGATTACTTTGTTCTGAAAACTTTCTGACAAAAATCAGATTGCCTTGTCTACATGGGCAGTGAGTCGAAAGCTCTGACAACAAAGAAAAGTTGATAGAAAGCGAAGAGACCGGCTTCACTTTCACCGATATCGGTTTTGAAAGTCCAGAACATTGTAGATATAAAAACCTTGAAATAAAAGTGGCTAAGATGTGGGAGATGAAAAGCTAAAACCATCCCTGCTATAATCGGTGCAGTTGGGATGAAGGGGACACAGAAGTAAGTCAATGAAATCCCAGGAAAGTTGACACTTAACAAAACACAGAAGATTGTCTTTAATAGTACTGCGTGTATTCCTGAAAGAACTCTTTTCAATCTGATAATGAACTATTTTATTCCAATAATGAAAATATCCAGAGTTTTACATTCCTATTCATTTTCACAAGGACCTCTCTAAAGAGACACCAAAAAGGCATACATAAACGGCTTAGTATCTTAGTTTACTAGTTATTATTTATTATTATTATTATTATTGTTATTATTAAATGTTTGACTTGGTATACAACTTCAGTAAAATAATACCGCTATCCTTGTTGGACCAAGAAAGAAAAATCTGTTAAAGTCATTTTTAAAAAGTAGCATTTTTGACCATTGCTTTAAAAGAGGTAAAGTTTTTAACTTTCCTTATTTCCAAAGGAAGTTGCTTGTAAAACTATGCCCCGAACTAAAAAAGCCTTTTTTGCCTAGTTCTAATCTCATTTTTGGAATTTTTAGTAACAGTCCCTGATTTCTCGTATTCATAGCATGTTCATTTATCTGAACATATTTCTTTAGGGATGTACAAACGTCATCATGTAAACACTTCTTCACTAGCAGACAGCTTTTCATTTTCATCTTAGCGTATTTTGAAGGCACCTTTACATTACCATTTTTATAAATGTTAAGTTGCCAAGAGGTTTTAAAATCAAAGCACGAAACTAAAAGGAACTGATAGCATAATGATAATAATAATTATTATTATCATTGTTATTGTTATTGTATACCAGTAAGGAAGCATGTTTATACAACCTGGTATGCATATCGCAATTGCGTTTGTTTTTAAGTATCCGTATTAAGAAGCCAGAATTGAAAAAACAATTTTAATGCTGTATCATATTTTTAAAACACAACTTTGCAAGATGCAACATTAATAATGAAAGAGAGGTTTTGCTGCAATCAAAATTATAAATAAGCCTTTTATGTCTATAGAGGCAGAGCAAAAGGATTATTTTGATATTTATTTTTGTGAAGGACTAAACATTTACGAAAATTTGTTTTGCACGAGCGATCGCTGGAGAGCAAGGGATTTAAAAATATACAAAGGTAATAATTTGATGATGTGTAGAGGTAATAAGCAAATGATATGTAGATGTAATAATTTAATGATGTGTAGAGGTAATAATTTAATGATGTGTAAATATAATAATTTAATGATGTGTAGAGGTAATAATTTAATGATGTGTAGAGATAATAATCAAATGATATGTAGATGTAATAATTTAATGATGTGTAGAGGTAATAATTTAATGATGTGTAAATATAATAATTTAATGATGTGTAGAGGTAATAATTTAATGATGTGTAGAGGTAATAATCAAATGATATGTAGATGTAATAATTTAATGATGTGTAGAGGTAATAATTTAATGATGTGTAAATATAATAATTTAATGATGTGTAGAGATAATTTGGTAAATTTATGTAGAATGATTTTATTCCCTACATTACATATTTTAGATAAAGGGTGAATAGAACTTTAATACATTAGAAAGCTACATAATAAAATTCAAAAAGCTAAATTATAAAGCTGGATTTTTTGCTTTTCAGATCAACGAAGTCTAAAAAAAAGTACAACAAGCAAAATCTGAACAAGATTTTGTCAATTCATAATGACACGGACTTCGAGAGAAAAGTTATCAAAGTATGGTATTTTTTAATAACACTACTTATCAGTCACAGATATGTCAGAATCTTTATCATTGCATCATGATTTTGAAAAGAGAAAGGAAAGGTTTAATATTTTTAAATAAGATAAGTCATTTTTAAGTGGAGAAAGAGGTCTATTATAGTTATCGACAAATATTATTAAGTATCTTTTTTGTACCCTATTAATTCCAGACATCACTACGCAAAAAATGGCAATTGGAAGAAAAGAGGTTGAGTAAAATAAATCAGCAAGCTGTTGGTTTGTGCAACCTTTGTACTGATTAGTAAAGGCAAAGGCTCAGGCCATTTGAACGCACATAAATCAATATTAAAGAAAAGCTGCTTCTCCGAATATCATAGATGACGATGACTGTAGCTGTAATATAGCATCATAGTGTATTTTAGGGGATGGGTGGTCCTTGCTGCTATTTTCAAACTGATTAATTGGTGGAATACTGAATAGTTCTTGAGAAAATGTTTGTGATGCTGTGGAATTTTAAAAATGAATTGAACTGCCGTTTCTAGCCCTTTATGAGAGTTAGCTTTCTTACACCTATGTACAAAATGATGCTCTAAGAAAACAATAAAATGTAAACAAGTTCTTTGAAATCCACGTTTTATCGTTCTTGATGCACGTGGTGTCTTTAAACCCTGTAATAAAAGCTGTTCTAGATGTAAAATGCTACATTATGCAGTATGATAGAAGCAGGGATCATTGATGGGAGCTTTGGAAGTTACATCTGTTGCACAAACTGACCAATGATGATGCTATAGACAACGTAGTCGTATAAGATATACATCACCTGTGTGTAATTGAAAGTAGCAATTTGAAATTGGACAAAAGTGTTTCTGAGTAGTTTGGTAAAGTGCTGATCTGTAGTGACTGACGAAACAAAAATTATTGTTTGCTGGCTCAAAACATTAATTTTTTATTGCCTTCAGCTTTCAAATCCCCACAGTTGGCAGTCCACTTGATGAATCTCTTTTCGTCTCATTGTCTTGTTTCGTAAAATTTTTATCCATGTTTTGGCACTCTATCGCACGAGAATTGTTTACAATATATTGATTACATTTTATTATTTGATCCATAGATTTCTCGTTTCTCATTTAACTATTTCAGTTATATCTAGGAGATCTAATCCTCTTAACACCTTTCTCTTTCAAGAATTAAAAATTCTTAGCCAGATAAGTTTGAGGATAAAATCGGATCAGCCAAATATAGTGATCCTTCTGTACATAACTGTCCTTGCACAACAACGAGGATGAATAAAACCTTAAAGTCAACATTCCAAAGAGAAAAAAGGTTTTTCTAGCTAAGCATAACCTTTCTGAACTAATTCAGTCCTATGACCAACATCTTGAAACGTACTTTCTGATTTGGGTTATCATAGTGGGGTCGATTACACAAGTAGTCGAGAGAAGAACTATATTTGAATGGAATATTTTCTTATAAACGAGAAAAAATCTACTGGACTCATTTATTACCCATACATTCTGTATGGCATTAAGTCTGGCCTGCAAACCATCTCTTCTTCATGATCTCCTTCCAACTTTTTTCCTTGTCAGGGGTCATTTTAGCAAAGATTTATCCTCCAGCTCAAGTAGTCCTGTATTTCATCTGTCGACAGATACTTTGCTACCATATTTGTTTTATTTTTTCCATCCATCCTCCTTTTGGCCTTCCTCTTCTCCTTTGTTCTATCATGTCCAAGTTAACTTCTTCCCAGATGCTCTTTATCTTTTTTTTCATGCTATCTTACTTGCAAACTACTTCTAAAAGAAAAAATGGAGTGCTTTTATCAATAATATTGCAGCTCACCTAATAGATCAAATATTGCTTAATTATATCCAACAACATAATAACAATAAAGTCAATAGTGAATTTCTTTGTCTTCTAAAAGCTATTAGAATACCTATGTGAGTGCTACACAAAGAATGATTGAGGGACAACGAAGAAGGGCAAGACCAAAGAAGTGACATCATATTGCTCTATGAACGTGACAAAAGTGGCTACACAAGGAAAGGGGAAAAAGAGAACATTGTAGTGAAGTATGGTTTGAAAGATGAAAAAGTGTGAAGGGAGGATATATATTTTTAGTAAAAACTAGATTATTGCAGATGTTTGCCGTCCTTTGAAAATAATTATTACTACTTACATAGTCACCCGACCTTTTCCCTGTTGCTGTACCCTATTTTATAACTCCATTTTCTGGTTGTTTTGTTAAAGCCAATATTAGAATTTCAATTATGCTTCTGCTAAATGGCTAATTAAAAATAGTACCTCTAACTTACAATAAAGAATTGTCATGTGTTTGTGAGTAGTGATAAAACTCTAATCTTTTTATGATTCGGTAACTCTACTAAGCTTAACTGACAAGCTATTAAATGTTTATTTTAGATGATGAAAGAATATGATTCAGATGTCCTTAAGGAAATAAATGAAGACGAGGAACCTCTCGGTAAAAAACCAGATGGAGTCCCCATCGGCATTTCTAAGAACGCCAATCAATATAAAGCGAGAGTAAGGTACAGGAACACTCTAGCATATTAAGAACATCTTCTTTCACTGCCAAATCACAGTCTCTTAGAGAATTGTTACGCCAAAGAATAAATATTTGCTTGATTAGTATTAAACCCTACAACCCTACTTGGAGATCTAGACTTAACATGCCATTCTGTTACCAACACAGATCTTGTCTATGACACATATAGGATTGGCCTTGATGTTAGGATAGCTCGCTGTTGTCTTTTGAGGGCAACAACATACCGTTATTATGGTAGATTTAGAAAGTCAGCTAATGAGTATAATAGAAAAAAATAATTTTGGTTTTCTTAGAAATAGGTTAGGTATATTTAGCATGACATCTCTGCTGATGTATCGGTATCTCAGGGATTAGTCTTGGTGAGGAAATAAACAACAAATTATGAAAATGACAATGTTCAATGGAGCGAAGAGAAAATGCCAGCAGAGTGGGAACTAAGTGAACTAGTCACCACTTACAAAAGAAAGGGGGACCCACTGGACTGTGGGAACGTCAGGGTCACCAAGCTCCTAGAACATGTTATAAAGATACTGGAGAAGGTAATAGAGGAAAGGTTTCGTGGAATGGTAACAGTAAATGATATGTAGTTTGGCTTTAGTCCAGGTAAAGGAACAATGGATGCTGTCTTTTTTTTTAAAGAAAACAACAGGAAAAGCATCTTGAAGTAAATAAGAACCTATACTTCACTGTCGTGATTTTAGAAAAGGCATATGAACGTGTCTCTAGAGATCTGGTGTACTGGTGCCTCAGACAGCGAAAAGTCCCAGAGAAGCTTATAAGGATGGTGGAAACTACATATTGAGGAGCAAGAGCAGTCGTGAGAACAATATATGACATAACTGACGAGTTTACTATCAGAGTCGGTCTGTACCAAGGGTCTGGACATAGTCCCATTCTCTTTATTGTGGTACTGGACGTCATTAGTGAGGACTTCCGCACAGGCCTGCCATGGGAGCTACTGTTTGCAGATTATTCGGCGGTAGTGGCAGACAGTGAGAAAGAGCTGCAGAGAAGATGGCTGAGGAGGCAGGTTGAGATTTAGAGCACGGGTTTGATGCAAACAACAAAAAGATTGAAGTCATGGCAAGTAGCAGGAGGGATGTGATACTAAACATCAAAGACAAGGGCAATGCTAGGCTCAAGCAGGTCCAGGAGTTTAAATACATTGGAGTGACCGTAGATGCCGGGGGAGGGTCGCATGTGGCTATAAGAGCTAAAGTTGCAGAAGCATGGAACAAGTGGAGAGAGCTGCCAGGTGTTATCAGTGACAGAAAGATGCCTAGGAAACTCAAGGCAAAACTTTACATGACCATAATACGACCCGTTCTCCTGTATGGTGAAGAATTGTGGGCAATGGGAAAGAAGGAGGAGAGGGTACGAGGAACAACTAAATTGAGGATGTTGAGAAGAATCAAAGGCATGACACTGAGGGACAGAGAAAGAAGTGCTGACATTAGGAGAGAACTGGAAATGAGTGACATCAATGAGAAGGTCAAAAAGAAAAGAATGATATGGTACGGACATGTGAGGAAGAGGGAAGAAGGACACCCAATAAAAGTGGCTCTGAAAAGTATAGTACCAGGAAGAAGACCAAGAGGAAGACCACAGAAGCGATCGAGGGATAATGTGAAAGACGATAATAGCTACTTTGACCTTCATCAGGAGGAGGCGCTCGAAAGAGAAACCTGGAGGCGGAAGACCAGGGCGGTTAACCCTGCAATGCGGGACCAGCAACCATAAAGGCAAAGAAGAAGAAGACAATGTCCGAAATCTTTTTTCTAAGTACAGTTAGAAGTAGAAATAAATAAACGCATACCATCAATCAACAAAAGCCTTGAGAAAAATATATATATATATATATATATATATATATATATATATATATATAACAGTGTTCAAAAATGGGGAGCATTTTTCTTCAAATAGATATGTTTCAAGGCTCTCAAGAAATTTAATTGCCTATTTTGTAAATCTTATTTGTTTTGCGTGTGTGTGTTTTGCCTTTTCTTGCTTACATTAATATCGTCTATGGTATGTTTTCGCCTCGTTATATGTTTGAATGCTTTACCCCTTTATTGTGTGTCATTACATTGTTGTCATAGGTAAGATTATCTGTGGTGTTTTCACATTGAAAGTTATGACACAGTATTATTCTACTAACAATGTCTTACAGTATTGACTTTAATCACCAGGAACCAAACGCGTCTGAAATCAACATTTTATCGATGTACCCACTGAACAAATGACTTAAAAGAATTTGTGTTCAAACATGAACGTCGTTCTGACGACCAAAAAGTTGGTATCAGTATAGACTTCCTATGGAATGTCTCATTTCGTAAGGTAAGCACCAGAGGAGGTAGGTTATTTCTGGGGGCATTTAAAATAACCAGAGTAAATGGCAGAAAATCTATCACTTCCTCGCTGATGGGAACCCATCAATATGGCTTGCCGTTTTACTCTTTTTCGGTTTTGATAGTTTACTGTAACTTACTTTTTTTTCTACCAGCTTGTTATTTTTCATTCTGATCTGGGGTATTAATTGGCTGGTCACCTGATCGGACCTTTTGTTATCAAGCTAATTTGTTACGAAAAAGACAATGATTGCGACTCCTAGTGAAGACTAGTCAAATCGAGAGATGAGAAAAGTGGTCGTCTTCCTAGGGTGGTCGTGATGCTGAGCTAGTATCCAACTTGGTTTCCCCTGTGGGCCATTTAATATTATTTAGATTCAATAACAGAGTTTTAATTGTTTTCTTTCCAGCCGATCCGATCTACTCGTTGCAGATCAAGTATATAGACTTCACCTTCACGCACAGAAAGACGGATTGTCCAGTAAAAGAACAGAAATAGCACAGAATTTAAATACTACTAAGGATCTTTCAACAAATAACGATATGAATTTCTCAATGGGAAACTTTCCAAATGTTACTGAGTATGCTGTAGGAAGTCCACCCCCACTCGAATCGCAAGAGACGAGCACCAACGCTACGGATACTTCTATTCAATACACTTCACCATCGCGTCTGTGCAAACCTGGTCCACCCTTGATAGCAAATCCTTATTTACCCAACTGCTTAATCATAGGTGACTCAATAGCAGCAAGGTAAGCTTAAGACTGCCCAGGGTTTTCGTATGTTTCACTCCAGTTAATCGTCAAGGTAATGATGCAAGTGTTATCACATTTGTTACAGAGTCAAGTTAACAGGTGCCTGATCTAATTTGATACCTTATTCGACGCTTTTCGATGTTTTCTAATAAGTGCTTTTTCAATTCTTCTCTTCATTTAATCAATACAGTTTAATCGCCTTCCATCTGTTACAGAAGATCCTGCTGTTTGCTGTAAGGCGTGATCCACTTTCTTTTTTCAAAAAGATTTTGGTTAAAAGGAGTGATTTACGTAACAGGGCAAGCCTGACCAGACTGTTAACTACCAGCAGTGACCCCACATAAGAAATAAAAATAAAGGGAGGGGAAAAAACCATCAAAAGATGATTTATCAATATGTACCCATTTCAAAATATGGTACTTAAGTTGAGAGAATTGCCTTAAACGTGATAACGTGTTTTGTTATTAAAATTGGAATTGGAGAAGATGATCATCTGTGACGTTTTGAAAATCTTCATCGGATAAGCCTTCCAGGCTTTAATTTTACTTTTTTCCCTCGACTTAACTCGTCCAGGAAAACGTCCCACAAGTTTGACGCTTGTATGTCTACGAATCAACTCATTATAACAGTTTTTGGTGAAAGTAACTTTTAACTAACTAAACATATAATAGATTAATTAACCTGAAGAGAAACACCAAAAATTTTGGCATAAACTGAAAAAACAAGGTAAGGAAAACGTTGTCTCAAAAGTGTCTTGAAGTAAGTTCAACTTGATTCTCTGCATCTCTGATATATATACCGGAGCTATGTAACACTGGTCATCAGACATATTTATTATGTGCTTTTTGCATAAAGAATACAGAACATTGAGAAAGATAATTCAAGACACACGACAGGAATTGTTCCGTATTCCTTGAATAGTACAGACGTACACCCACGTTTCTTTTACAATTAAATGTTTCTTAAGACGTTGTCAGCTGCTACTTGAAAATTTTATTGTACTAATAACATGAAAACTGATTCTTATCCTTTCGTCTCTGTAGATTACCTTAACTTCTCATTTTTTCCTCTCTAATCTTTTTCACCATAGCTACAATTCCAGCATCCTTTCTAATTTCCTACTTCAAAATATCATCTTTCTTATGACATGCATTTATAAATTATGTGCTCTTAATTAAATGCTTATGCATTCATCGGATTTTTTTTTCTCGTTTCTTAATTTTGCAGCTACTTCTATGCCGTTGCAGAAGCTCTTCGTGGCCGATGTCTTGTTCAGTTATCACCCTATTCCAAAGCTGGCGTTGCTTTAGACTCAAGATATGGATTACAATGTATTCATCTTTTACTGTCAACTACAGATCTACAACCTTCACGATATGATGTCATACTTTTTAACTTTGGGTTGCATGATATTAATTACAAAGGAACATATGTGGAGGTGAGAATAATAATTTCAAGTTGTATGAAAGAAGAGTGGAAGCAAGACCTTCCCAGGGCACTATCTTCGGACAGTACTAGTTTCCACAAATTGAAAATCAAGTTACCATGGCAGTTTCTGAATACTTTCTTTCTACTACCATTAAACAAATTTTTACATCACAAAAAATTCTATCTTTATTTGCAAAGGAAGTCTTGACTGTCACAAATTTATTTATGGTAGTAATTAAACGTATGCTTGTTTATCAGTTCAATTGCCGTTGTTTTGCCAGCTAGGTACATCACATGTTCTTAAAATTCATCCACAGACTAAAACAACAGGTATCTAGCATGTACAGAGAAAATCTTCCTTTAATTCAGTTCAGGCCAGAAACAAATAATATAATGGTATTTGCCAAGTTTTTAATTGTGATTTGTCTTTAACTCAGAATATATTGTTAAAGGACAAATGCAGTGAAAACTATGAAACTAAACTGCTCATACTGATGGCAGAGGTAGATCTGCCTTCACCTAGAAGTACTGGATGCAATTCATCTTCAATTTTTATAAATGTAAACTGTATATTGTGTTCAATTGTATTTGACAGCCAGTCATAAAAGTGGCGGGCTTCGTCGACCCTCTTTTTGCTTTCTGTATTGATGGGTATTCCCCTCCCCCTCCCCCCACACTTGACTTGTATTCCTTCAGGCCTTTTATTTCAGTCGAGTGCCAGTGAAAAGAACTTTGAAGCAGAATAAACTAGATTTTATTTGCGATTTACGGGTTTTGTACATCAAATCATTCATTTGATTTCCAATATAGTAACTGGTGAAGGGTGACTTATAGTATGAGCTCTATTTTACTTACAAGATTTCTTTCTTCTAAACATTATTTTTAAATATGCGATAAAGACTTATTCATCAATATGTCATTATCACTGATGATGACACCTTTGTAATAACAGTAAAGATTTTAGTGTATAAAACAGGATCACACAATAACAACTTCATATTCTCTGTCAATATTGTTGCTTTTAAAAATGTCATAAAATGATGTCATTAACGCTAGGAAGTAAAAACAGGACTTTTTATATGGGTTATTTGGTGCTTGGAGCCTGGGGCTTTGTTCATTATGTTTCCCAACTCCGTAAGAGTGAATAGGGAATTCAAACACCATAGACTGAAGAAAGAATCTTTATTACAAATTAATATTATTGTTCTTTTTCGCTTCCTGTACCAGAATCTCACCTTGAAGACACTTTATTGAAACTTTCTTTGTTAAATTGTAACATGCAGAAGTTAATCAACTATCAAATCTCCTGTTAACACTGATTTAATATATTTTATTCTTTGCAGGCATCTGACTCTCTTTTTTGCAATTCTTCTCCTACCTCCAACTTTCCAATGCTCTTTTCTCATACTGTGATCGACAAAAACTAATTTCCTCTTTCTTATGGTAATAGCCATCTGCCCATCTATTCGACACGTCTGTAACACGTCTGGATTGCTTGTTTTTTCTGTCCCTTGTATTTTTAATATATTTTATAACATCACATGTCCATTGTCTCTAAAATACAAAATATTCCATCCCTCTCTTCTTCCTTTCTATAATTATTCTCTCACTTGTTACTATGTAAGGCCATCTTTAAAAGTCTTTGCAATCCCAATCCATCTTTATATCTCTTTAACACATTTGCCATCAGAGGATGAGACACATCCTTGGCACACATTTTTTTGACAAAAAGCCTTTTTTTTGGTGTTTGAGTTTTCTAATGATTGTTAGGTCTAAACAATAAGGAATGCACCGTACGCTAAGGTTTTCCCCTCTATTGACATGTTACAAAAGCTCTGTAAGCAATCTAGCATGTCTGACCAGGTCAAAAGAGTTTTTGTAATCTATGTATGTCTATGTAGTAAGATGTTTGTGTACTTCAATAGAAAGTTAGAATATCATCTACATAACAAATCCTGCAGTTCTAGTTTCTTTTGTGTTACGGCAAATAAACTACTATGAGTCAGTTTTATACTGAAGGTTATTTCCTATTCTGAATACTAGAGCTCTAAGGATAAATTGTGTAATAGGAATAATTAAGCTTATTAATCCAAAGGTAGTTCATTGAAAAAGGTTAATCTTCTTCAGGGCAGTACCCAGCATTGATTCTTAATTTTACTAGGCATTATGCCCTGTTGATATATTTTGTCTGCTTGCGAGCTGAAACATTTTTTTACACCTATACCGTCATATGCCCCTTTCTTTTCTTTAGATATAATAGCATTACCTACTGTTTTGTCATATTTTATCTGTTTAAAGGGATGTTTTTATTTCTGATTTCAAAAGTTATTTCCTTATAGTTATTTCCTCTTGTTATCTCTTTGGTGAACATTATATACTCTCATCATCATAGAATTCTTGGAAAGATCCTTTTCACCTATTCAAGATGCCAACCGTTTTTAAACTTCCATTACATTTTTTCTCTTTGGCTTATTGTCTAGTTAATTTTGTCTCTTGGACATCTCTTTGGCGTGTTAAATATGGTCTAAGTCCTTTCTTCTCCAAGTGTTGAAACTCATCACAATGTATATTTGATCATGTCTTCTTTACCTTCTCGCACCACCTAATAATTTTTATGAATTCCTCAGGGTATCTATTCTTGTGGCGTTTTTTTTACATCATATAACCTAGTATATCATCAGTCACTGAAAGTTCTTTTTTCCTTTCTGCTTTTCAGCAGTGTTCTTTTTCGTACTTTCAACTGATATTGTTTGGAAAAAAATTCCCATTATTTTCCAAACTATTATCAATTTCTTAAATTTAAGGTCCTGTAAACCTACGAATCACCTCGACTATAAAGTTATTTGTCACAGCAGTGTTTGTTTTAAAAGAGCTTTATATTCAGCTTTTACTCAGTTTTTGTAATTTGTGATCAATGTTAATGTCAGTCTCTCGTCTTGTGCTAACATTGTGTTATTATATTGCTATATCTTTTGTTAAAACAGGTATGGCCAATATGATTACCAGTCTACTTATCAGGACCTAACCAAGGGTATAGCCCTCTCTTAAAGTGTTTAGAACAATTAATAATAATGCGAAACGCGTTTCGTTCACTCCATTCTACTCATGTTTCACCTCTCCTGTTTTGTAAACCGATATATTAAGTCTAAGTACAAAATCTTGTCGGTTGTTGCATGCTTTTGGGCTCATGGCTCCCAGAAGACTGTTTTTTTTCTTGAGATTTGCTTGTTTTGATAGCTTAAACAAAATGATTATAAAAATACTGTAAACCCTCTTCTGAAACACTACTGGTTTGGGTATGTGCCTGAATAAATTCGTGTTGATAAGGTTCTATTTTAAATTTAGAACAATTACTTTACCTGATGATGCCCATCGAGCAAATACTGTTTTTGTCATTGTTTGAGTCACCACTGTGCCAACTCTATATTGATATTTATGTTCATTTTCAGAATAATACAGTCATCAGATGCAAAATTGCCATTGTCCTTCTATCTAAGCTCATTAATTATCAAAACAGCAACAGTCAATTGTAACATTTTGTGTTTTAGGTTTTGCAACTTAACTTCTATATAAAGTATTGAAACACTTTAAGTGGTGATCTTCAAAGGGGCCTTTTGCTTTTGCCTAATCTGTAATACAAATAAGATATCAATAAAATCTCAGAATAGGGATAGTTATTTCCCTTTTCTCAGATAATATCACATATCATTTACCAGCTTTTGAAATTGGAAACTGAAAGTAAAAGCCAGCTAAGTGACTGGGGACTCAATTGGAAGCGCCAGAATTTGTAATTGAAAGAAATGGAACTCAGAGAGGGAAACTATACAGTGCTCACAATTGGTGCCAAATATCAAAAGAAAAAGCTTTGCTAGATGCGACTTTCCTGTTTCACCTGTTTAAGACTCTTCAAAAATACTGATGGTGTTTATTTTGTCTGTAACATGTTTCAAAGTAGTATACATCTTACCCTGAAAATAGATGGGTTGAGATGTTAGCATATTTCATCCCCTAAACTTTTGTTCCATTTTGTTCCAAAAAGCTTATTTTGTAACAGCTGAGCTGAAATAGAAAACTATAGTTCGGTTTTTAGATATCAGTGGCAGATATTCCCTTCCAAATTTATTCACATAACTTATTTTTAACAACTGTAACAGTTATAGGTATTTTTTTAGCGTTTTGAAAAGACGTTAAGTGAAGAGGAGTATTTTAAGGAAAGGTCTTGTTTAAACTTAACAGGGTACCATGGATTACCAGATATTTATTAGTATTTTAACATATCAAACAAAATATCGTCGTCTTCTGTTTATCAGTCCTTTGTAACTAAAGTACGTTGATCATTCGTCTTGACCATTATCTAAAATTATAATTCTATGAAATAGATAGCAATCAATGCCAAAAGCAGCATTCATATTGGTAGTATGGATGGTGAGTATTGAATTTTCTAATTATGTTGTTCAGCTAAATAATACAATATCAATTTCACCTCTTTTTATTTTTGGTCGCCTACTTTCAATTAAAGGTCTTTTATCCCGTTTGACAGAGTTGTTTGAGAAGAGATAAGGTTGGGAGATTAAAATGAAAGTGTGCTTAAAACAAGGGGTTTTATAAGAAATTTCGGCTTAATTAGAAATTAGTTAATAAAATATTTTCAGAAGATTTTTAGAGAAAAATGTATTTTTATTCTTCATTCAATTTCTTCAGGAATATGTGGACGAAAAAGAGTATGGACGAAATCTTAAGAAAATAAAGAAAAAGCTTCTTGAAACGGGTGCAAATGTATTTTATGCTTTAACAACCCCTGTGACATACGACAAAGCATTAAACGACCATGTTATAAAATATAATCACATAGCAAAACGGTGAGTAATGATGTAATTCTACACTGATCAACATAAAAAAAACGAAAGGTAGAAGTTTGAAACTTACTGTTGTGCACACATTTCATCATGAAATAAAAAGTTTTACATTTCCACTTGATCTGCAACGTTCTATATTATTATTATTATTATTATTATTATTATTATTATTATTATTATTATTATTATGGTGGTGGTGGTGTTAGTCCTATGTGTCGCATCTGCGGAATTGAATCTGAGTCAGTTTGGCATGTTGCGTGTGGGTGTAAGGTACTGGCTCAGAAGGAGTACAAGAGGCGACATGATAGGATGGGATTGAGAATATATTGGGAGCTGTGCAAGAAGTATGGGTTGAAATGTGCGGGGAAATGGTTTGAAGAGGTGCCTGACAAAGTTAGAAAGAGTGAAGATGGTAGGTTTGAAGTTTGGTGGGATAGATCAGTGGAGACAATGCAACAGGTGGAATCTAATCGTCCGGATGTTGTTGTTGTTGACCGCACTAAGAAGAGATGGCTGGTTGTAGATTTTGCTGTGCCTTCCGATCGAAATGTGACAGCTAAAGAAGAAGAAAAGGTCACTAAATATTCTCCCTTGGCCCAACAAATCCGAAAGTTACATAGTGTATGTACCAGCGTTGTCCCAATCGTCGTGGGAAGCTTAGGAGTGGTGACGAAGCGCTTGGAGCGCAGTTTGAAAGAGTTGGGCATCCCTGATGTCTTGGGTGGACTCCAAACATCTACCATCATTGGAACTACCAACATATTGAGGAAGGTGCTTAACCTCTAAAGCTACTGGTCGGTAGCCGGGGTTAAGTTTTCTCGTCCGGCAGGTGAATACCCTCTCCCTGTGCGGGCTGTCATGCTGGACATGAACTTTGTTTATTATTATTGAGAGGCGGAGCAATACGAGCCCACAAAGGACTCAAGGGTGGAAACTCCAGCAAACATATCCGACTCCTGGTCCAATAAGGGTAAGCAGGGTGCATGGCTATCCAATGGATCCCTTTCTCGACACCCAAATCTGTTAATGCCTCGGTTCAGTACGTCCCTCCACCTCATTCTCTGTTCCCCCACACTCCTCCTCAAAACTGGCTCTCTTCACTCATGACGCCTACTCACTTTCTGTTCTCTTGAATGCAGCATGACAGATGGCATTTTATGTTAGATATTATTTTACTCTGAATATTGATTGCTGTTGAAAAGGTTTCCTATTCTTGAAGGACATAGGATAAATTATTAATTCATAGGGTTTTAATTAATTTAGTGTTTTAGCGAGATTATCTCTTCCAGAAAGTTTGCAGGTGCACACAAGATGTTGATTGGTTTCCACCCGAGAGTCAATGATAATTGTAGGACATAGATTGGATAATTTCAGTGGAAGTAATGAAATTCTTAGCTTTTTCTATAAATTTACAGTTTAATCAACTCTGAAAAGTACAGTTTCATTTTTTACCATTTTCGATATTAAATTATTGTTCTCAAACGCCATGTAGCCACCAAAGTGTAATTTTTTCTTAGGTACTTTTTGTTTCTTTTATTATTCTTTCTCGCAAGAAGTTTTACTATATCTTCTTCATATAACAAAACACTATCTTTCTTAAATGCAATGCCAAGAACATTAAAATCAGAAATGAAAAGCGGTTCTACTATTAATTTCTGTGCGACACTTTTTCTTTTGAGAGCTATTTTAGATGTTGGAAATAGGTTCGTAGGTAGCTGGTGAGTGACATTGCAAAATAACCATCCATGTTCAATGTTTTTTCTTTGAGTGGCCTTCGTGATACGTCATTAATGCCAGCTTATCTTGAGGATTTTGTTGTAGTTTTCAATATCTCATAAATTCCTGTTACACAGGACAAGTGCTTTCTTGTATTAGTCAGGCTTTGATTTTAGCCTTTTGAAGTAGTCACCTTTCCATACAATGTTGTGAAATATTGCAAAAGCTTCTAATATCGATGGAGCTTGAACTTATGGGAACATAAAAACTACTGCTTGATCAAACATTTTGATCAAGTAACAGTGGTGATCAAGCGTATATTCTGGGAATTTCCTGTAAACGTGACCAATATTTTATTCGATTTAGGCAGCCTTATTTTTGTATTCAAGCATATCTTGCACATCTTGTTATTTGTGGTAAAGTATTTCGGCATCCATCTACTGTATTAATGTGGAGAATTAAGTATTTGAAACCATTAGCTCTTTTTATTGCGTTGTTGGCGTAAGCAGTATTGTCAATGTCAGAACTCTGCGACAACAAACACGCCCTCTGGCAACCCACCCAAAGAAGGAGACACAGGCGACAATCAAAGCAAGACCATGTCACAACACTGAAGAAAGACACCGGAGTTGTAGTCACGAGAGAGTTAGGAGCAGTGAAGAGCGAGCGAGCTGTCTGAAGACGCCATGTTTCTGTCCAATCGGGCCCACCTAGTAGTAGTAGTAGTAGTAGTGGTAGTAGTAGAATAGTAGTAGTAGTAATAGTAGTAGTAATAGTAGTAGTAATAGTAGTAGTATTAGTAGTAGTAGTAGTAGAATAGTAGTAGTAGTAATAGTAGTAGTAGAATAGTAGTAGTAGTGGTAATAGTAGTAGTAGAAGAAGTAGTAGTAGACGTAGTAGTAGTCGTAATAGTAGTAGTAGTTTGTAGTAGTAGTAGTAGCAGCAGTAGTAGTAGTAGTAG